>CM037159.1:3037579-3475079 GCA_020921065.1 Vaccinium darrowii | reverse complement strand
TACCATAATGTCTTGCATGCACAATAGTTGAAACCTTATAAGATTATGTTCTCTTAAAGAAATGATTTTTTTTTTTTTAATTTCTGAATTAAACAACAAATCAGGACGGAGTGACTATCATAGTTCAAATTGATAAAACAAGCAAGTGCGAGGAGAGTGAGAATTCTTCACTAACCCATTGTGCCAGAAGCATCAGAGCCGCCGTAGAATGTGGCATGAGCGCTTTGCCAGCCGCCATAGAACGCATCGGCTCCGCGGTGGAGTCCACAACAGAAAAGGAATAAGAAAAGTGGAAGGTACTGCAATGAAAATGTTGCCATTATTCAAATGTAGTGAGTGAGTGCTTTACTACTTAAGAGTAAGGCTTAATTGAGAGAGTGAGTGAAATGGTTACGTATATTTATACATAGAGATATATAGAGGAGAGATGCGATGAGTCCTAAGATAGGGTTTGTAGTACTGGTGGTGGCCGGTGGGGGTAGAACAAAACAAGATCCTCTAGTAGATTGGATTGGAGTATTTTGTTTTTCTTTGTTAAATTTTTTTGATATCAAAATACAGGTAGAAGTGAACACTTTTGAGCCGGCCAAGTACTGATGAAGAACAGATTCAACTCATTAACTCAAATCATGGGCACCTTCAATAACTTATGGTTGGCCCCCACACTACCTTTCTAATTTCTTCACTCAATTTATAACGTTCTTATTGCACCCAAAAAATAAAGAAACAGGTCCATTAATTTTTCAGCTTGTTTTGTTGACCAAAATGTGCAAAAGAAAATGTTTTCCATGCAAAATATATTCCTATCATATATATGAACAAAATTGTTTTCCTCTTCATATTGTCAACACAATTGAAAGTGTCACGTACTTATTGTCGCTTTGATCTTTCTAAGTAATTAAGAAAGGACCGGCCAGGATTAATTGATAATTTATTACTTTCTTTACTTCATCATCGTCGTGTATTCCATTTAAAAATAATTTGCGAAGTAATCTCTTAGGGCATTAGTTTTATTAACAATTAGTTGTAATTACAAATAACTCTGTGAAGTTGTTTGTACCATAATTAAATTTACACGTGGCAAATAAATTGGTTGGAAATCATTTTTATATAATTCGGATTTAAATTAATAGCCGAATTATCTATAATTTAGGAGATAAGTTGGTTACCTAAATTATAGGGAAGTGGTTTTTATCTAAAAACAAGTTGATAATGGCCGAAATTAACATGTGCTAATTGCATTGAGAACATGGGTAGTTATTTTCGGCCAGTTAAGGGACACATGTCATCTCCTCGTGCATTTTCAAGAAGATACCGAAGTGGATGCAATACATGTGCGTAATGGCTAGAATTCATGGGCGGTTACATCCTGGAAGTTACAATTGGATTCAAAGCCTATAAATATGAACCTTGGTGCAACATTGCGGGGGTTCCAACACCAACAACGCTCACAACAGCAAAGTAAATTTAACATTATCTCCTAACTCTCGCAGTTAGTCGATCGATCCCCTCTTATTCTTTTTCTATCTCTTACCTATGTCTATCTTCTATCTCTCCCCTTCTTCTTCTTCTTCTCCCTCTCTCTCTCTTAATTTTCTTCAGTTGTGGAAGTCCTTGTTCAAGGCCCCCATGAACCGTTGTAACTTTAGTTCGAGTTTCTCAATTGCTTGAAAGAAGTTTGGTATATTCAGGCGCTTTTCTACATTTCTCTTGGAGATCTACATCTCCTGGCACGCCCTCGCATCTTCTACACCACCCGGTGTTGACCACTCCCGTTTCTCCTGTCCCTGGAGGAATCGGTGGCAACAGAAGTCAATATCTCTCGATAAATTCAAGTTCTATTAACGATCACTTGAATCATATATACAACAAATTAAGTAAAGTATAAGTATAGGCAGATTAGTGGAATGATTTGTTGAATGCCTCTCACATCTCAAAATCTCAAGATATTTGTAAACGACAGATGTTGACCGTAATTTTTAATAATTCTTATTGGCGTACAATACTAATTATTACTCAAATCATTCCAGTACTGTTTATGAGTCGATGCATCTACCACTAAAGTAATTAATTATCAGTTGTCACCGGAAGTGGACGTAGACGTGGACATGAGTTCATTCTAAGGTTTATACGTACGTACAGTCATGAACATATTAATAAATTGTATGGTGAATTTAAGTAGCAACCACTACTAATAATTTTCTGCCACTGGTCCACCTGGGGTTCTTGGTGTTTGGCGACAGTGACATGGCAACGGCTTTTATGGGTCAAAAAGGACACGTGGCGGGTGAATAAAGGGCGTAAAAAGGTCATGAAGGAGTTCACATGATGATATAAATTTGAATTTGAAGTCAAAGGAGGGTGACGTGGCAGCTATTATTTGGACGGTACAGATCACATGTAGGAGTCGGGTCTGGTTGGGGGAGATGGTGATGATGTGTCATTGCTGACATGTATTCGTACCCCACCGCCCCGGGTTTCCTGTTTCCTTTCTCTTTGCATCTGCATTTTGATGATATGGATTTGGGACCCAATGCTACGTAGGATATATACGTACTGCGTACGTAGGAGAGAGCACACACTTGCACAAAAACTCATGTTCACTATACGCTAATTACGATGCTGCGAGTGTCCAATAAAAATTAAAGGAGATTCATAGCCATGTCATGATATCACGTTTCTTTCGAGGAATTGAAAAAAAAAAAGTTCAATTATAATGTAGTTTGACCATATTTTTTTTTAATAACACGGATGTCCGGACCAGTTGCACGCACCTCGACTAATTTTGAGATCCTAGAAGTAACGATCAGGAATAACCCCTTGTAATTTGACCATGTTGCTATCCATACTTGATCGATTTGGATTTTAGATAAGATTACGTACTTTACAAGCCCTGGAACGTTCTTGACAAATTATAGAGCCCACGCAGAATCCTCGATGACATTGGTCATTACCATATGTATAGATAGACAATGAGAAGATATATAATTGCAAATAGACAAGAAAGTTTTGCCAGGGGAAAAAAAAAGGCATTTCTATTTTCTAATCATGGTGTCTGAAAACAGGAGAAATAAGTTTCACTACTAAGTTCTCATGTGTTCCATTAAAACCATAATGAGCTTTGTGCTTAATTAATTTGGGAACTTAATAATCATGAATGTAGGTTTTTTTTTCATACAACTAGTTTTGTTTAGGGACCATTGTCGATTAGTTACAAATCTATGTAGTTTTTGATGTAAAGCTTGAACTATCTTCCTTGCCATTATGGTAATTTGTTAAGACACTATTATTTAGTACAATTTTTTTTAATTTTTTATTGTTAAAATACTATTACCATAATCCATGACTATGAGAAGTCATGTCAATTTTTTTTCGAAAAGACATGAACACGATTCCTATTAAAAAAAAAAGAAGAAGAAGAAATAAACCTCATACGGAGAGTCGAACTCCTTAGTATTTGAATGAGGATGTTATGGTTAAGAGATGGGATGAGGTTGTTGATCGAACTCATATATAAAGATCAGAGTTGCATTCTGGGTGAAGACCAAATGGAATTCCAATGATTTTTCGGTAAATGATTTCATGTATAGGTTGGAAGGCATCAAAGAGCTTATCTGAGGGTGATGAGAAGTCATGGGAGGTTAGAATCAAGTCATCTGTGCTAGTTTTCTCTGTGCCTCTGTTCCCATACACTTTGTTAGATACATATTAATTATTTAAACACTAAAATTTTATAATATGATTCAACGGCTCAAAACAGGTTGAGAACAAGGGAACAGAGGAAAATGGTTACAGAGGACCTGGCACCGTGTCTTTAGGGCTTTCTTTTGTTTGTCTGGAGTACGGATGCCTCCATCTTATCAATTTGAATTTATTTGGATGAACTACGTTTCTTGATGTCTATGGATCTTCAATTGTTATCCAAAGCTTTTCTGGATGTGGGATGTAATTGTAATGTTTGGTTTTCTGGAATTGGAACTGTGAAATGTAATGTCTTGGACAGGGCCGGCCCAGGCCCAAGGCCCACAAGGCCTGGGCCTAGGGCACCCCAAAAATGGGTACTGTTTGGGGCACCCCAACATTTTATAGAAATGGGCTTGAGTAGAACATTTTTTTTATCCAAATAACGAAAATAATCCATTATAAGTTACAAAAGAGCCCAACCATTGTAGCCCAATATTTAAAAAAAAGCCCAAAATGGAAAATAAAAGAAGGCCCGTTTGGTTTGAAGTACAAATTTACTAGAACAGGCCGTTAATAATTATGTCCCTCCTTCATTTCTTTTTATATCCCTTCTCTTAACCTTTCTCCTTCTTCTGTTTCCAATGTGGGACAAAGATAAGGCAGACCCTTTGACCAGACCTTCATTCTTGTTCCTACTCCTTAGTATTTGGCTACTCTAGATCTTAATGCTACTGACAAGAGCCACCTACACCAACTCTTTCAATGTGCATTTTGCTTTTCTTTGTCTTATTGTTGTCCTCCTCTCTTTTTGGTTAAAATGAGTCTAGATAACAGGACTGTCTGATACAAATATTTATTGTTATATCTATTTCATCTTCACCTGGGTTCACTATGAGGAATTGTAATTTTGGTTTTTGAGGATGGAAATGGTCATACACTTTTTTTAATTAACCCCATTTGCTTGTATAGACACCCTCAAACAAGGATGGAGTTTTTTTTTTTTTTTTTTCATGTAAAAATTGTTAAGTTTAAAGGGCACAAAATTTAGAACTTACCTTGGGCACTCAAAAGTGTTGGGCCGGCCCTGGTCTTGGAAGTGATTCAATTCCCATTAAAACCTTTGGGCTTCAACTTTTAATTTTCTGTTAATAAGGACACATAAAAAACTAACAATTGTCATTTTTGGCTTCAATTTAGTAACTCCTATATTTATTTGGGCTTGGTTGAATTAGTTTTAGTGGAAGCTCAAACATTAATAATAGGGCATGGGCCAATTGGAATAATTTGGAAAGCCCAATTAAAGAAGCCCATTCCAGCAACAGTCCAACCCGACTAACTCGAACCGTCAACCCAACCCAATTCTAGACATGTTCGGTTCGATTTGGGATGTAATTTTCTGTGACCCGGTAAAAAACGACCCTACCCGACCTCGACAAAACCCCAATCCGATCCGACCCGTGCTCACCCCTAAAGACATTAGTGTGGTATGCCGAAGCAATACTACTTGGCGAAGATGACGGGTCTATACTTGCACTCCCATGTTTAACACCCAAAAAAGTATAACATCTTCAATGCATCTTTATCTCTATTTAAAGACTGGATGTGACATGTTAAGAGGAGATTTCGTAATTTACCCCATCTTTTCCTCTAGTAAGGTATTCTTCTATGTCTATTTAGAGTATAAATCTATTTTGTTAGGAATTATTTAATAAGGTATTCTTTTGGTTTCGAATCTCATAAAATTTTATAATTATTTTATGAGTTGTTTAGCTCTCCAAATTCTATATTAGCTTTTTTTTTGGGGGGTAAATATATTAGCTTTTGAGTTTGTCGCGCCCCGATTTTTACCGGCCGCTCGCCTGCTCCACTTCGGTGGGCATTTTGGCGACGCTTTCAAAATCATGACTTTTATATGCGACGATTGTGAATTATGAGGTTTGCAGCTGTGACTCGCGCTTTTATTAAAATTTCAGAGTCGCCACCTAACATTGAATTCAGGTGTGTCAGGTCACCCGTTAAAACTGTTTTTCAAAGACGAACTTTAAGCAACGGCTTTAACTCTCTTTTTTATTTTCTTCCGTTCGAGCAAATTCTTCTTTCAAACGGGCTTGAAATTGACTCTCTTTTTTGGTTTGCGAACGCAGAGATGGGCTCGGGGATTTCCTGCGAGTGGGGAAGGTGTTAGGCACCCCACGTCGTCTGTTCAGCGCTTTCTCAATTTTAGCCTTTTTCAATTAATTATCCTTGGCAGAAAATAGAATAAAAGAATACAAGAATTAAATTATTCTGAAATTCATATGTCGGAATCTAAAGGTCCGAGCATGTTTCGGGTGGGTTCCCACCTTCCTCGTCTCGCGTTTTCAGATTTCGACGTATGGATTATCAATGCATTGATTTCGTTATTTTTCTAGAAATAAGATGGCTGGATTTTTGTGGGCTTTGGACTAAGGCAAAGGCTTTGTGGGTTTTTATGTGGAGAAGCAGAGGCTTATTTTTGTTGAGCTTGAAGCTCTGATTTTTCTGGACTGGTTTTGGTTTTGGTTTTGGACAGAGTAAAGGTTCTGGGTTTGGGTTCTGGATCAGAGAGAGCTGAGAGGGATGAGACTTTGGTTTTTCCCTTTTTTTCTTTTCTTTTCTTTCTTTGGCGTCCCTTTTCTCTCTGGTTTTTCCTCCTTCTTTTTCTCCTCCCTTTTCTTCTCCTCCTTCCCCCCTTGCAGCATGTGCTGTTTTTATAGGCACAAATGAGGAGGCAAATGGGTGACCGGCTGATTGGGTAAGAAACCAAATTCTTCCACTGATTGTGTCGGCATGGTGAGTAATTGATCCGGTGTAGCGCGCACACATGGGAGCTTGTGATGGTGATCAACGGCTGAGATCAAAGCAAGGGGTGATCGGATGCGCCAGAAGTTGACACGTGGCATTGCACTCACTTGCCAAACATTGAAATCTCCTCCTTTTTAAATTCCCACGGACAAGTGGGAATACCCACTTTAATAAACAAACAAAATCCCCCACTGGGATTGTTTGTACAATCAGCTCCATCCGGTCTGCGATGCTCTCGACTGATGTTCAAAACGGAGTCCGATTGAAGCGCCGAAACAGTCGACTTTCTTATTTTAATACCGGGAATAAAACGGTATATCTCTTGTAATTTATGTGCTTGGCATGTGTTTCGTGGGGCGAAACAAGATATCATCCGGACTCTGCAAGAATTGTTTTTCCATTTCAATTTCCCAGTGGTGGCTACGCCACTTTCTTACTTTCTTTCTTTTCCTTGATTGCATCTGACATTGATTATATTAATCAATGAATTGATTAATCAATTACTCAGGCCAAACTTCCACCAACATAAACAATGGAATTGTTTATGTGATAATGGCACCATTGAGTTGTTTATGTGATAATGGAAGAATTCGGCAAGTGTTGTCGGTCTAGAAAAATGATCCCATGCTTCACGCTCACGCAACACACAATACTCCGCAATGCTTTCGTTTGAGCTCTCTGCCGGCGTCCAATGGAGACCCAAATACAGTTAAAATTCTTGCTGCGACGCGGAGATAAATACAGTGAAATTGGCGTCGTTCAATGTTGAAATCCCGAGTGGTCGGGCCAAATTTGGGTGTCAACAGAGTTCATGCGCTGTGAAAGGGTTTCAACGCTTATCAGGTAGAACCGAAATTGAACCAAAACCGGTCCGGTCTTGTGGTTTGGATCTAGACATGTTCTATATGTATATTGGTTAGGTTTTGGTTCTTAATTTTCTAGAACCGATTAGAATGGTCCGATTATTGGATTTTTAGAGACCCAATCCAATTCGGACCATGTGCACCCCTACAAAAAATTGAGATAAAGATGAGGATAAATTACAAAATTCCCCTCTAATATGTCACATCCCAACTCTAAGCACTGGAGATTCGCCTTGTATGGTCAGAATCCCCAAAAATTTTGAATGTTCCCCTTGAATGATTCGATTTTCTCTCATACGTAATTTTTTTAAAAGGAAAAGTAAGATTAATTCCTAGAAAATATGCTGTGGATAGTAGGGCTGCAGTACAAAGCGGTTCGGATTCCTAAGAATTCGATGACCGAGAGTCAAGATTCTAAAAGAATGCAATCCGTGTCCGGCAAAAATTCTATGGTCCAGTTTGAAATCAATCCGTGAGTAAGTTTCGGTTTTTGTCGACGGTTTATGCACAAATTTCACATTCATAATAGTTTAGCAATTACTCATTCCCAGTAGTGCAGCAAATTCATTCCAAACTCATTTCTCATTCTTAACATTACAGCGAACAGCAACAAAAAATCCAAAAAAAAAAAAAAAACCACCACCACCCCCAAATTAATTCTTGCATATTGCAGCAACCAAATTCAAAATTTCATGTTCTAACATCAACCATATTCTTGCATATTGTTATAAAAAATATAACCTAATAATTTATAAGTATAAGTAAAATTATTTATTAAATACCAAATACATATATTTATACTCATATGTATATTAAATATCTCATGGTCCGGTTCAATTCATGTTTTCGAAGCAAAAATTCGTGGATCAAACCATATCTTATGATTTTCTAAATTTTTAACATGTGTCCAGATCATTAATCCATATATCGGGACTAAAATGTATGTTTTTCAGTTCGGTCCAATTTCACGATTCACCGTATTTGTTCTTCCAGACAACACCTACAACTACCAGAGTCCCATACGGAAACAAGCAAGGCCACAAATTGAATTTACCAATTCATTTTCTCAGGGGTTTGGTTTGAACAAGCACACCTCGACAGTAATTTACAGGGGACACAGATGTCACTATTCCTTGCAGAGGGGTCCAATCAAAGCCAGGACGAAGGCCCTTGTGAATACGATCACCAAAAAAGATCAAATTTCAAGGTGTTGGCAAAGGGGTCGAGACTTGGGATTTCGGAGTTTACTCCTTCTAAAAATTATACGTTCAAAACTTTTTAAGCAATATCAACTTATTTAAATAGGCCTTCCGCGAATGGACGATAAAATTAGTCCCGAAAAATTGTCGAAGTGCAAACGAGCTGATACTACCGAGGGTTCAAGACTATATATATTTTCAGGACGTGGGACAAGTGTAATGGGGACGTACGCTCAATGATTTAGCAAAGATTGGATCTCCCTTAAATGAAATGAAAGATGGTTGAGGAGGATATGGTACGTCGGTGTCTCTGCATTTAACTCAAAGCCGAAAGGTTGAGTGAGTGGGGCATAACTAGGTAGGCCCTCCATGTACAATATTGCATGCACCCTCTCCTCATTTATGAAGCATTCAGAGTTTGTCCACCTCCATTATTGGCCTTTTCCTCAATCACCTTCTTGGAAATATAACAAGGGTGAGATTCCGCTACGATATTTTCAGTATTTTTAGATTGGACAGTGCTACCCGTATAGAATGGGGAGCACAGAAAATGTACCGACCGCCTTCAGGGACCCACTTTTGGGTCCCACACGAGTGATCCGAACCGTTCATTGTTCTTAAAACATTTTTTCGAGGGGCCCCACAAAATTTCAGCTCAATCGGACGGTTGGAAGTGCTCTAACCAAAGTCTCACCGTTTGAAGCAAAATTGGATCACTCGTGTGGGACTCAAAAGTGGGTCCCCGAAGGCGGTCGGTACATTTTCGGTTCCTTTCTTTCTGTACCCGTATCATTATCGTTTTAGATTCAAGTTATTACCCCCTCCGTTTCAATTTTATAGTCTCTCGTTTTATCCTAACCGGATAAAAAAACGATTATATCTTTCAATCAGTAATACATTTTATATGCAATATGAATCTTGTCTGATAGATCTTGATTTAATCTAATAAACAAAGTGTTCAAAATCACCTAAAATATTGTAGATTATAAGATATAACACTTTGAAAAATGGCATGAACTTCCAAAATGGACTATAAAATTGGGACGAAGGGAGTAGTAAATCAATTGATGAATATGAAGATAATGACTTATGCTAAAATACTAAAAATACTTTAGTGGAAACTTAGGGGGTGTTCCACTAACTAGTTTTTTCCAAAAACTAGTTTTTCTCAAAAACCAAGACAAGTCATCCTCTCACAATACATCACATAACACAAAAACCAAGGCAGTTTTAAAACAAAACTACCTTAGTGGAACACCCGCTTAGCCTTGCCGTCTCCACTATTTTGACACTTTCTATAGTTCCGAGAAACTTCTCCCTATTCAACAATAATAATAAAAAAGTTCATGAGCTTACTTTTTTTACTTTTCTCGTTTGAAATTAAAACAATCACTTGCAAAGGGAAATGCAACGATGATGCTCTTAAAAATCGTAAAGAGTAGAAAGATGAAATCAAAATATGACGAGTGTGCAATATAATGTACTCTAGTAAGTTGCAACGCCCAACGGCGATCAACAAATGGAGATGGTGGAAGAACTAGATATGTCTCGACGCTGATGCTCTTAAAAATCGCAAAGAGTAGGAAGATGAAATCAAAATATGACAAGTGCAATATAATATTCTCTAATAAGTTGAAATTTCCAATGCCCAACGGTGACCAACAAATGGGGACGGTGGAAGAAATAGATATGTCTCTACACTTCCAGTAGTTCATTAAGGTTGGTTTGTTCAGCTATAGATCAAAACTAAAAGACCAATTTAAGAAGATGAAGATTTTAAGACCCAAGTGGATGAACTTTTCGTGATTACTAGTAGCAGAAAATCAACTTTCTACAGAATGAAAAAAAAAAGGACAAATTTTCTACAAAAATTAGTTCATGCCTGCAGTTAAACGGTGGATTGAACTCTCAAATTTAACTGGAGTTATCAAATAAATTGGGTCCATTTGTTGTCACACTTGGAAGTTGAGGAGTCGTCCACATTAGTCTTAACAAGTGGACAAAAGACCGGACATCAATAAATGTGTTTTATTGGATATAATTATCCTAAATGCATACGCACTTGTTTCTCTAAAACAATTATGGCTACTAATAGCCAATCAATTTTAATTATTAGATTGACAATCTGCCCAAAAATTAAAAAAATTTCAAATACCAATGACTGGAAATATCTAGGGTCTGAGACCGCGCTCCGCAGGAAACATATTAGCACAAATTCATGTAGTCATATAAAAAAGTTTGGACCGCATGCCATGTAAATCCTTCTAAAGAGTAAAGGAACAAAACTTGCTAAACAATTTTTTTCCCCACAATTGACATGCCTTGTAATTAATTTTGGTTTGTGAAGACAATATGGAATATTGCAGCAATAATTTTTTTTTGACACTAAGATATATGGCAACAACCGAGACTAGATCAATGACATCTACATTTTATAAGTCAGGGTATACGAATAAGCTGCGCACTTCGACTAATTTTTGACGGACCAATCTCATCTTGTACTAGTAATAATCCAATCACAACTGGGATAACCGACGTCGTGCAAACCTCATTTAGCTTTTGATGGAGTTGATGAGAACTTGGTTTCTCTCATTGAATGTGAGGCTATGTGTTACTATATGCAAATAAGGCTTTTTATGTTAAATGAAGATGTACGTCATTTTCACTCGAAGCCGATTAATATTTTTTGCTAGTACATAGTGTCGGTCGTGATTAGTGGAGAGTTTCTCAAGAAATTATAGAAGAACACTATTAGGAACACAACTTTGAGATACATATTCATGTTCAGGACAATTCGATACATCTACCGAAGAGTTTCTCAACAAAGTAAAGAGCACTTGTCCAAATAAAACTTGAAAATACCCAAACAGACTCGGACACACGCTAGTATTCTGGACCGTCTGATACGCAAATTCACAAATATATATAGAACGGTTGTTGATATGTGCGTGTCTGAATCTGTGTTCCAAAACCATGTCCTAGACTTTTCCAAAATTAAAAGAGAGAAACGAAGCCTGAAATTCACATGGTGATTATTCAGTTGGAAGATCAACTTACAATAGAACAAGATTTGACCACAGATATATATCATATATGAACATGCTCGATCTTACTCAGTGAGAATCATAGTGGGACCAAATAATATTGATTACTTGCAGGAACCATAGGTTTCAGAAGATTTAATTCTAGAGATCTAGTAGCTAGCTACACTGAATTAATTAAAGTCAACAACAAACCAATCACGGAGAAGAAGATAAGACATTGATCTAGATCAAAAATAATAATTAGACACTGAAAATCTTTTTTTTTTTTTTTTTTGTAATATTTGAGGATTACCTGACGTGACATCATACATGACACTAGTCTAATTATTTAGTGCTCCTAAGCACGGTCAAGTGGTGTTTCGGAACACTCTAACATCACACATTCTCATATATAGGATTCACGATTAAGTATATAGACTCCGTATAAACGTGTAGTGCTCGGATGATCGAATATTATGCACCCTTCAAACACATAGGGTGTAAGGACTTGTAATTTCATATAATTTTTGGGAAATAATGTTGGGGAAGTGTGAGAAATGTTTTAAAACACAATTTGGGGTCAATGTGAGTTGATGATTGCATTTAGGGTGTCTTTAAAACACATTAGAGACACTGGGGGTGTGAGTACAATTAATGGGGTTATACATATATGTGTATGGCTGGATTTTGGGAGCAAATTCACACACTTCACTCCCCTCAAAAACTAACGACACTTCCTCTCTCTACTCCTCTCCCAAATTTCCTCCATCTCTCTACAAAATTTACACCTCCACACCTCATTTCCTCAAGATTCAACCTCAAATACGTCATCTACGCGTGTTTTGGAGTCCGGGACTCCATGATTTTGCTTGGAGCAAGCACATTTCGGTTGGGTTTGCAAGGATAAGCTAGGGCTTTCACTCTCTCATCCTTGGAGCTAAACCATTGAGGTAGGAAACAACATTCTACCTTCTCTAAGTGTATGTTGAATGAATTAATGCATAATCTCTTGTTATTGCTCCTAAAATTTCCATTACACTTGTTTATCACCATGGAAGTTGAGTTTGGAATTAATTGAGTTTGGGTTTTGTATGTTTAGTTGATCAATCCATGAATTGATTGTTGATATGTCCCTCCCTCTTGATTAGTTGTGTTTTGGAACCTCATTTTTGCCTTGGATTGAAGCCCCCATCACTTGGAGCTATGTTGTGCTTTTTCCTCCCGAAACCCAATTGAATCGATCCACCCTTGGGGTTGGATCGATCCAAAATGCTCTGTTGGTGTTTTGGACCACGGTGGATCGATCCACTATTGGTTTGGATAGATCCAGAACCTTATGTTTGCTCTCGGAACACTTTGGATCGATCCATAAGTTGTCCAGATCGATCCAAAACCTTTTGTTTGCTCCCGGACCATTTTGGATCGATCCGCCCACTTCTTGGATCGATCCAGACCACTTGGATCGATCCACACCCCTTTTGGATCGATCCAGACTCCTCTTGTTCAGGCAAATTATTGAATCAACTTCGCGGGCACGCCCCGGCTTCGTCCGAACTCCGATTGAGGTGATTCTTGAACTGTTGGAAAGCTCTATGAGTCTACTTTCAAACCCAATTGATCTCATATTCATAGCCTTTGTATTTTGAGAGAAATGTGCTTTTTACTATTAGCGTGTCGTATTTTCTTGAGATTCATAACTCCATTTTCATGTTCCAGCGCTCCGGGCCCTCATTGGTCTTTTCAAAGCTTCTCGAATTGACCTCTAAGCTTCGGTAACCTGTCATGGTGAATTTCATGCTTTGTTTTGGTTGTCTTGGTTTCTCACACACTTGGACATGTGCTAACTTGACCATCACCGACACATTTTGAGTTTTTGAACAAAGATGATTGTGTAAATGTTTTGAACACTTGTGAAAGGGTATTGTCATACGTGAATTGGCTTTGGGCACTAAGTTGAATTTATGAATTGATAAGTGGAAATGTAAATGTGAAATATGTGACACGGGGCCCGAAAGGGTATGCCCAGAGTGACACGGGGCCCGAAGGGCCTTTAATGGTATGTCCGGAGTGACACGGGGCCTATATGACATGCCCGGAGAATAAACAAATGATTAAAAGGAATAAGATGCATATGATAAATGTAAAGGATACTTGGGTTATTTTAGATGTTTTGGGTATTTGTGAAGTATTGTGAAATGAAATGTTTGTGTAAATGACTGTGTTTTGAAGGGAATAAACCCACGACACGAAATGTAATGGTTATGAGGAAACTTATGGATATTCTGGTTTCATTAGATCTTTGAGGCATCTCCTAGACACTTTGTCATCGAGTTGATTTATCTTGGTCCATCTTAGCTTACTCATTCATGTGTATCATACCTTCATGTGCATCTTTCATCTCTATACCCTTAGTGTTGGTAGAAACGTTTTCTACGAGCTAGTGAGCTCACCCTATCTTTCCCAGGTACACGGCATGGAGCATGAGATCGGATGCTTGGAGTGTGAATGCATGCCATGAAGATTTTATGATCATGAAGTTATTTTCTCATCTTCATACTAAGTACATTTTTTGAAGATGATCCTGTAACTTTAATTTCTCCAAGCTTTTGACTATTTAAACTTATGTAATAACTTTAAAACTTTTTTTATTTTTGCACGGGTACGGGTACCCTTGAGCAGAAGTTTATTGTACTTTGACTTTGACTTTCTATGGGAAATTGTTTGACTTTGATCGATTCCTATGTGGATTTTATTTGTATTTGGTTTATTGAAATTGAGGGCGTGACATAGGGCACAAATATGGATAGGAGATCACATATGGTAGCAGTCGCCACCTCTTAAATTGTTTCAAAAATTCTTGTACTACACTAGTATTGTTATTAGTTACTAAAATTAAGCAACATATCTAAGTTAAAATTTTAGGTCCCTTTCTATTCCAAAATATAAGCAATATGCCCCGTCCCGCGAAGAAAAGACGTGCAATTTTTGCATAAAAAAATAAAGTATTTTCGTGAATTATTTTTAAAATTTTTTGATACCAAATTAAAAATCCCAGTTAATTCTTTGGTTGTGGACAAATGTAAAAAATTAGCACAAAAGTACTTTAATTTTTTCATGAAACAATTATACGTTTTTTTTTGGTAGTGGACTATATAGCTTTACAGGATGGAGAGAATACCACGATATTGGCATTTAGGCAAATGTATTGAACAATATCTAATGTTACATCCTTACTGTGGTGGCAGCGATCCTAGGGTTGAACTTTCCTTAAACCTTTTGACTTGCCTGAGAGTTTCACTTGAGGGCTCTGCTTAAGCGTGAGAGCTCGGCCTAAGGGTGAGAACTCCACCTGAGCCTTCTGATCCTCCTAAGCATTCTGCCTGAGCTCCTTCTCTGCACATGAAACAACAGTGTTAGCGCCTAAACGGACCTTGGTTGGTCCGGAAAGGTACTTCAACGGTCTAGTGAGAGGAGGAAGAAGAAGGAAAGTGCAAATGATAGTTTAAGGGTACTTTTTAGAGACTTAGAGCCGTGTAGAGAGAGGTGTACCGTTTAGGACTGTATCTTATAGTGAATGCTTGACTTGTCCTTCAAGTACCTTCGTGCCTAGCATGCACGGTAACCATTTGGCTAACGTCACATCTGATGTTTTGGATTGGGCTGAATTGTCCATTGACACGTGTCTCAACGGCTGATGTCACATTTGATGTTATGAATAAGAATGAAAATGATTACTTGTGCACAAGCAGCCTTCCGTTGATCTCACGTGTCATACCGGTCGAGAACGGCTCCGGGAGTGTCCGAATCCATCGATTGGCCCAAGTAGTATTCTTCGGCTCCGATTTTGATGACATGAAGAGTTGGACCGAACCCACCATTTCGGCCATGTTCTAAGGTTCAGTTATGCTTGACGAGTGAGCCTGGTGAGGCTATTGATTCGTTAGGCCCCTGAAGACCATATGATTTGGCCCACTAAAATTTCATAACACTAACCAGATTGACCCCCACAAAACAACATCTAACTTTTTTTTTATCCCTCCACAATATATGGGGTATTTGGGAGCTCCATCGTACAGTCTAAATTACAAGAATGATACGTTTACAACAAAGGTTTCCAAACCGGCTCCAACTAGTGACGTGGCAGTGGGACCCACCCTGGGTCCCACTCATTTAACCCAGTAAAAAAAAAAAAAACTGAAATTTTATGAAAACCCAGATCGCCCTCCCCATTTCGTCCGACCAAATACACGAGAGGGAGAGAGAGGGCGCCACCACCCCAACCGGCGACCACCACCACCACCACCACCGGCGACGCCGTTTATCTCACCTCCTCTCCACTGCCGTCCGCCTTCTCTCCACCGCGGCGACCCACCGAGAAAGGTTCGATAAAAAGTAAATGTTCCATGTCTTCTGTGTTTTAGATCGGCCAAAGTGGAGCACTTGAAACGTTATGTGGGCAAGGACATGGAGCAAAATTGTACAGGATGATGCGATTATTATACCTACAAGCATCTTGTCTCATATCACTATTCTTCTCTATCCTCAATTCATCATATCAATCTCCTGGTTGTTCTTGGAATCAATAATAATTCTACTCCACCAAGACAGAAGACATGGAACGAACAGACGATCTAAAACACAGAAGTTGGTTCCAATCGTCTGTATCGAAGCTTTCTCGGTGGGTCACCGGCGGTGGAGAGAAGGCGGATGGCGGTGGAGAGGAGGTGAGATAAACGGTGTCGCCGGTGGTGGTGGTGGTGGTCGCCGGTTGGGGTGGTGGCGCCGCCGAGTCGTCCTCCGAAGCTTTCTCGGTGGGTCATCCTCCGAGTCGTCGTCAACAACCGCCGCCGCCGCAGCTCGTCGATCCGTCGCTGGCCATCGCCACCAGATCCGCTGACAACAACAACCATCAGCTGGCGGTTGCTACTACTGTCAATCCGCCGGCGAAGAGGTCGACGGAGGACCCACACGAAGGTGGACGGGAGAGAGCGAAGGATCAGTGTCGGCGACGTGCGCTGCAGAGGACGGAAGGTGGGATGAGGGAGACGACGATGTGGCTTTTTATTTTTTATTTTTTCTAAGTTAATTAGCTGGGCCTGCTTGCTGTGGCGTGCCACGTCAGCGTGTTGGAGCTGGTTTGGAAATTTTTGTTGTAAACGTATCATTTCCGTCTAAATTATGCCATGAAAGCTGTTTGGCAACTGAATTGCAGATCATAATGCATTCTCCAAATCATACAATAGCAGCACAATCTTGGTTTAAAAAAAAAAAAAAACTCGTAATAATCTATTTTGATGATTACTTGCAAACACTTTGTTGTTTGTATGTCTTTGCTTAATTCATACTGTTCTTGTCTTTGTAGTTGTATGCCACTTTTGAGTCATGGTACAACGTTGTATTCAATAAAAATCAATCCTTATTAAACAATCTATGCTCCTTTATTATTTTTATTACTTCTCATTTATCTACTCTATATATAAACCTGGTTAATAATGGGGTGTTGAAAATTGGATGAGGCTATTAGTTATTGGATAAGTTTAAATGTACATTCACGTGCGAAGAGGAAGAAAGAACGTGGCCGCGCTATAAAGGAGAACATATTACAAAGATTTGGCTATATCCATATCACTCTAACACAAAATGGCAGAACTCCGAAATTTCCAATTTTTAAATGAGCCCCTAAAATAAGTCAAATTGACACAGAATGCTCCAAAACCTCCGTCAGACAAAAAAAAAAACTTATAAATTGGGTTCTCTTCAATGGCCATGACTCCCTTGTGAATGGTAGAAGTGGTAAAATGATTGCCCTATTTAGTGGTTACATAGAATTTGTCATTTCTATTTAGTAGTTACACATCATAATAAGTTCTTTGTAACCGGCCTCTGTGATCGTTTCAGTGAAAAATCAGGATTTTCTAATAAGAGGGCCGAAAATTAAAAGTTCAATCAAGAATTTTACTATACTCATGCATAAATGAGGTTTGGACTTTGAGGAGGTGCCAATATATTAAAATCTTACTAGATTTTTGCAATGAATATACATATTTTAATCCGGGGGTGGACTTTGTTTTTGTGCAATTTCAGCCAGAAAGCTTTTTGTTATCGGTGCAATCTCAGCACTAGGATATCACAAAATTCTGCAAATGAAATTTCACGTGAACAGAAGTACGGAGACATTTCGGTAAAATGACCTGGTGGGCTTTTAGGTGATTCGAAAAAGAAAGGCGATTCGAAAAGGAAAGAAAAAGACAGTAGGGAAGAACAGCGGCGGAACTACATGGGGGCTGGGGTGGCCCTGGCCCCCCGGGTTTTTGAATTGTTATTAATATAATACTAATTTTTCATATTATTGACATTATCAATATAATTTTTTTTATGAACTTAATAATTTTGGTTTGATTTATTGAAAAAACAATATTTTTATTTCTCAATTTCTTTCATAATTAACATTCACGTGAGTGTTGTGGTGGCCTAAAAAATACAACGAAACGAATTATATACTTTTAATTCATTAGGCTAGAACAATTTCAATGTAACTATATGTTTGTTTTTTTTTTTTTTTTATAACCGGATGTCCGGGTCAGCTTGCGCACACCTCGACTAATTCTGAGGCCCTGAAGATAACGACCAGGCATAACTCCAGTGGCTCCAAAAGTTTGCTGGCAAGATGAGTCAAACCTGAGATTGAATGGGATCAAACTCTTATGTCCCAAGGCAAGATCACTTTGCCAACCCCCTTGAGGTTATATATTTGTGTTATGTTGAAAAACAAAACGCATATGATATAATAAATATATGCTTAGATAAAAATATGTCTATTAAGTCGGCCCTCTCGGGTTAAAATCCTGGCTCCGCCACTTGGGAAGAAGGAATAACATAGCTAACACAGAGGTGAACAAAATTACTATTATAAATCCAAGGGTAGCAAAAGTGAGATAATAAGGGATGAAAGGTAAATTCAGACATCCTAAGTTCGAAACTTGGCAAATTTTTTGGGCCAGGCCATAAGAGCTTTTCAAGATATATAGAAACAGTGGCGACTTCAAGAGTTCGGAAGCGTGGAGTCAAACTAATGTTTTTTTTTTTCATGGGGTTGGCTGACCCAACTCCCCATTACCTGGCGTAGCCAATGTATAGAAACATAACAGTTCACCTACCAAATGTTAACAAGGTTTTCTCATGGACTCGAGAATTATAAACACATTACAGTTCACCTAATGAAAATCAAAAGGTCAGCTCATATATGTGTTTGGAACCTCTTAAATGCAATCAACTCTTGTAAGGCTAGTTCATGTGTGGCTCTTGCTCCTACTTTGAATGGACTCCCACTAATGGATAATTGGATTAGTCCCCCGATGATTAGTCGACTAATAAGCTGGCCAAAACCCTTGAGTTAAAAAAAAAAAAAAAAAATCTATACCTCATGCTAAATGTAAATACTACTTATGAGAAACGGGGAAGTAACCAAACACTGCTTAAGTGAAAGGGGGTAATCTGCTGGATGTTATGGATTTTCGGGTGTCATTGGACATAATCTCAGACGGATCCACGGATATATATCTTCTGATTTTGTTTTCTTCTCTGCCTCTTCTACGTAGTTGATTTCACATCAAACTGTTTTGGGTCGAATTTGGCATATAATTGTCAAAGAGAAAAGGTGCCATTATAGTTGGAATGTTTTCTCTCTCGTTGTGATGCCATTCTCATTTGTTTCCCCTTTAATCCTTGTGATCGATCCTTACAGTGATTAATAAAATTCTTGTTGCTTTTCAAAAAAGAAAAAAAAAACCATTCAAATGCATCATCGTTATGAGCTGTTTCAATTTTAAATAAAGCTCACCACTTGCAGTTACTCATACGAATTCACATACATTATGCATGATATGATACCTTTAAACATCAATCATAATCTTGAGGCCTAGTTTTCTAAAAGATTTTAGCAATTCAATTGCTATTTAGCAAATGAATTCACCATGTGCTAAAATCATGGTTGATTTTAGCTTAAAATCAACCATGATTTTTGTACTTAGCAAATGAGTTTACCAAGTGCTAAAATCATGGTTGATTTTAAGCTAAAGCTTAAAATCAACCATAATTTTAGTACCTGGTAAAGCTTAAAATCAACCATGATTTTAGTACCTGGTAAATCAACCATGATTTTAGCACCTGGTGAACTCAATTGCTAAAATCATAGTTGATTTTAGCAACTAAGTTGCTAAAATATGAACTTCATGAAGTGTTCGATTCTACTTGACAGGGAAAAAATCAATTTAAACAAAGAGTACAGTTGGTCTTCCAAATCTCGATTATTGCTACCATGTTTATTGGTTGTCGAGGAAATTATGATGTTAATTTTCACCAAATTTTGGGCTCATTAATTGCAACCTAGAAATGAGCATTACATTACTAACCAACTGAGGCTAACTCAGTTGGTAAAGACTCTTGTATCTCATAAGGAGGTCAGGAGTCGAATATTCCCACATCCATATGGGTATTCCCCTATTAGTTGGGTTGGACTTATAACGATTATTGACTTTGTTTCTAGTTTGATGTAATTCATACTTGTATTCTCCTATCGTTTGAAAAAAGAAAAAGAGCATTACCTCTTGTATAGTTACTTTTCTTGTTTGCTTAGAATAAGAAATACTTTGGAGTAACCAAATACAAAGGTTTGGACATTCTCACTCTACTAGCTTAGTTGTATATTATATGGAAACCAACAATCTAGAATAGGAAACAAGCAAATAAATTAAGTCTAACAAAACACAAGTATTTCCTTGTTTTGGATTGACTTGGTTTCTTATGTTAAGGCTATGTTTGAATGACCGAAATCTTGGGTAGGTATAAGAATATGATTACCAGGAATCGAATTCATAGAAATTGGATACATGGAAGAATTGCATTTCATTGTTTGAATTCATTCAGTGATCTTACGCGGGAAACAATTATTTTGAAAATTTGTTAAAGTCAACATTTCTTTTTCTTAACGAATAAGACAAGAATATGAGATTCCGACGTTTGGGAGGAATCAGATTCTCACTCTATCTGGGAATGTGATTCCTGGTTGAATATGTCATTAGAATCACATTCCTATTCATGTCTCTCCCAAACGTCGGAATCATAAAAGTCTGTCATTACATTTCTGTTTCTGTCTCTTTCAAACGTTGGAATCGTGGATAGAAAGACATCATATTTCCATTCCCACTCGAGATATTGTCATCCAAACTGAGCCTAAATGACAAAAAATAAGCATGCAGATGCAGTTGCATATTCTATGGAAACCAACACTCTAAAATAGGAAATATGCAAATAAATTAAGTCTAACAAAACATATTTCCTTAATTTGGAATGACTTGCTTTCTTGTGTTAAATGAGAAAAGAAAAAAGAAAAAAAAGCAAATAAGCAACGCAAACCAAACTAAACGAGCCCAATTGATCTCGGAGCAAACTAAAGTTAGTTTTTCCTTCTCTACTAGTAGAAAATAGTTTGTGTAATTTCCCAAAGACATCTCAAGTAAATAATTTTTTGAACTGCTGACGTGTAATATTCACAAACTGTTCCAATAGGGCGTGAGTCCACAACCTCCAAAATATAAAAGTTGGAAGCACATTGCAGGAAGGAAGCTTCGAACTCAACAGCTGGCCGGGCCATCCGGTAGGGGTGCAAATGAGTCAAGTTTTGTAGTGTTCGAGCTCGAATCGTTTAGTAAACGAGTCAAAAACATGGGCTCGGCTCATACGCAAACAAGCTGAGACAGGGTAATTTACTTAACAAACCAAGCCTACACAAACGAGCCGAGCTTTTGCGAACTCGTTTAATAAACGAGCCTAAAACTCGAGCTCGGCTTGATTATTAAACGAGCCGAGCCTTGCATTAACGAGCCGAGCCACGAGCGACTCGCGAGTAGCTCGGTTTATATGCATCCCTACGTACCTACCCCTAGTGAAATAACTTTACCAGTAGTAGTATTTTTTTTTTTTTTTTAGTTTTGTTTTGGAAGGTACCGGCCTTCTTAATTGGTTTCTTTTTTTGACTTATTGGGCATCCTAATTAATGCATAGAGTTAATCCCAACTACCTGCCAACCTAAAGTTTACCTCCAAGACCAATTTCTGTCCTATGTTTCACACTCCCCACTCCCCTATTTAAGCACCCCCCCAATGCACTAACCTTTGCCACACACCAAGAGTCTCAGTGCAAACCTGAAGTTTTCCGTTCTCTGCAAGAAAATAGTTTGTCAGTCAATTTCCAATGGCAACCTCTGGAATGGTGAAGCTTGCCTGTGTGGTGCTCATGTGCATGGTGGTGACTGCACCCCAAGCCCAAGCTGCCATTAGCTGTGGCACGGTGGTAGCCAGCCTCACCCCGTGCCTCAGCTACCTTAGGAATGGTGGTCAAGTCCCAGTGCCCTGCTGCAATGGTGTTAGGTCCCTCTACGGCGCGGCTAAGACCACCGCAGACCGCCAGACTGCTTGCAGTTGCCTGAAAACTGCTTCTGGGTCAGTTACTGGTGTCAACCTCGGTAATGCAGCTAACCTTCCCAAAAACTGTGGTGTCAATATTCCCTACAAGATCAGCCCCAGCACTGATTGTTCCAAGTACTATTCCTCCCTCTCTCTCTCTCTCTCATGCGATAAATTTGCAGAAAATAGACAGTGTAGACGGGGTAGATTAGGATAGTCTCGTCCAGTCCAATATTTGGACCGGAAAGGATCCGGACCCATACGTGTGTATGGCTCTCCTATTAGCCTACTATCATATTTATTCTAGCTACCTCAGATGTTGTAGGCATTATGAAAGGAAGAAGTGTAAGGTACAAATTTAACCAATATTTTAATGACCAGCCAAATTAATTTGTAACAAACACCGAATATTTGCGTAACAATACAGAATATTACGTTAAACCAACAAAAGTCGTACTTTAAAATGCATTACTTCACTTTTGGTATTACACCACCAAAGAGGTATGTAACATGGACCACACATTCACTGTGTACGATAGATCTCGTAAAAAAATGCATATTTGTTAAGGCATAGAAAACCTAATGTGGGAGACTTAAGAGGTAGATAACAACAATCGTGGAACAATGCATCGAAAAATTGTCATTTGGCACACGTCGAGGCTGTATATTGCTATTTTTCTTGGACCGGACCGAAGAGGATAACTAACGAAATCGTCTGTGTGGTTATTTGTGTTGCAGGGTGAAATAAGCAAGGAAGGAAAGAGTGAGATTCCTGCATGTCGCGGGATGAAGCTAGCTAGTAGTGTATGAATAAAGATGCCGGGTGGTGTAGTCCACTGTGTAGTTTGGCACTCTTGAGTGAGCAAGTCCCCAGTTTTTTTCAGCGTCCTTGTGTGTCTTGAGTCTCTTCGGTCCTAGCTGCAGCTCCTTTTCACCTAGCTGGTGATTCTACGTTGCAACTGTTATCTGCAATGCTATATTAAATATTCTCTCTCGCATGCGCTCTCTCTATCTCTCTCTTTCTCTGTGTGTCGACCGTCTTAAAATATACTTGGAGGAGGTAAGCAATGGATCATCGATGGACTCGACTCAAAACCAATACGGCCATGAGTGAAGGGTGTTAAGTATCCAATCTAAACTAAAGTTTTAAGGTATTCAACCAAAGATAAACTGGGAATAACAACTGGAAAGACTGCACAAAATTTCAAGAACTGATGTGTGACTAACACACACCCCCGACCCGGCGTGAAAGTGCAAAGATAGATAAGAGGATCCAAAACACAACAACTAGGTATCCAGAAAACAAACTGCACACAAAAAAAAAAATGGATCTTTTACTGCAAACAAAGCTGGGATTAAGGACCGCCCAAATCAAACAAAACCGATCAATGTTGTCAATTTTTGATTAACTTTGGCATGTCTGCCCAAATCAGACATAGCCGCTCTACAAATCGCTCTTTAGTGTAGTTTCAGTTCAAAAGATTTGTACACTGAACGAAACCGAACTTTTGGATCTGCTATATATTAATGCTATTCTGCGAAATATATCAACTGAATAGACAACTTGTACTGTAGTAAAAACTTAGGGGGTGTTTGGGAGCCTACTTTTCAGCTTTTCATTTTTAATTTTTTGGCTTTTTGGCTTTTTGGATTATGGCCAGAATGAGTTTTGAATCTGGGTGGAGTGTTTGGGAGAAATGTGCAGAATGCATTTTGAAAAGTAGTAGTGTTTGGGAGAAGAATGATGAAAATGAGTTATGGATTGATTTTTTACCATTTTGCCCTTGTGAAAAAAATGTATACGAATATTGTTTTTAGCAATTTTTTTAAATTCTAATTGGGAAATTTTTCCGTTTCATTTTGGCTAAAGAATTCATTTATGCCTTTGATTTCAAAATTAGTATTTTTTTTTTCCAGATAACGTTATGGACATTTGAAAGTTTTTTAAAATCATATTGGGTAATATTTTTGTAAATGTGTGTACCGCCTAGATTTTTAAGATAGCAGAAAATGAGAACCATTTTTTACAGTGAAATTCGGCCCAACATTTTCCTGAGTCAAACTTCTTATACCAAAATAGAAAAAAATATTTATGAGACCCATCCACTCCCACGGGCCACCTCTAGAATAGTTGCAGAAACTTGAAAATCAAGGGGTAGAATGGGAAACGAAAAAGGAGAAACTGAAAATGGGAAAAGGAGAAATGAAAAAGGAGCCTTGGACCTATTTTTGGTTTCTGGCCCAGATTGTTAGAAATGAAAAAACAGTTTCTGATGGAATGAGTTATGAGAGGTGTAGCCAAACAACCAAAAAGAGAAAAAGAGAAGTTGAGAAGTTGAAAAACAAGGGGCCAAACACCCTCTTAGCTAAGTGGTGGGAGGGGGAGGCTAGGTTGTCGGTGATTGGTTTGAATCCCCAACTTGATGGGCAGTGCTTCAATCCAAAGCTCAAACTACCAACGTTGCTTGATCAAAAAAAAAAAACTACCAACGTTGCTTGACGAGTTACTTTATCACAGTGTCCCGGACCCACTAAAATCTGTCTGTACACACTCACTAAATGAATGTACGGGTGGCATGTGGCAACCATTCATTTCATGTTATAGGTGACCACCCTATCAAATATGTTCCAGGTCTTAAATGAAGATCAACTACCCATGCTGCCCAAATTTAATTGACCGGACCATCTGGTCGCCTGCTCTAGGTTTTCAATACTTTGCATGTGTAAGGATCACAGGAAGACTAAGGTCATCCGTAGTGGTGGAGTTAAATTTGTGTTGTTATATGACACAAAAGTGTAAAAAATGGGTCCCATTTATGTGTTATTATGTGTTGTTATGACAAAATGTGTTGTTAAGTTATTGAGTGCCACAATGGTGGTGTTAAAAATTGTATGTGTGCAGACCCACCCCCCTCTGTCTCTCTCTCCACTGTGTCAGACCCAAGTCACCCACCCCCACTTTTCTATCTCTTCCTCTCTCCTCTCTCCTCATTCGGCTGCAGCTTCTGTGACATGCACAGTTCACTCCTGCGGTAGTTTTCTTCCACTCCTGACACAAGCTAACAACAACCAAACTACACTATTACAACCCAAAAAAACACTAACATATACTAACTGTCCTAAATCTTACACAAACTACACATTTAACTACATCACTACGGATGGCCTAATCAGGGACTGTTTGGACAACTGGAAACTTGACAAGAAAATGGGTGTCTGAAAATTTTGGTGCAAATAGGATATCACACACATGGTACTAAGACTGTCCAAAATACTTTTGGACGGCCAATATGCGTGTTTGGTACCGCCACGTGCCGGCACGCACAATTTTCTCCAACCCATTTTTGTACAAGTGAAGAATGACAATGAAGACTGATAACATGGGTCTATTAGGACAACTGGAAACTTGACAAGAAAATGGTTGTCTGCCCTGCCCCATGGAAACAGAGACCTCAAGGCCCGATTAGATGGATGATTAATTTCAAGGAATAAGTTATAGAAGGGGATAAGATAAGAGGAAGTATTATTTTTTTAGGGTTAGCTTACATTGATGTGATGTTTATGGAGGAGGATAAAAAAGTAGATGGTTTGAATAAATGATTAAACAGGATGACAAAATTTGACTTAATTTGGATGTTTTATGAAATAGGAGGATAGGAGTGGGTGGATAAGGAATTAAATTGTCAAATGACTATTTTGTCCTTGTGCAGTGTTAAACTTGATTATGTATTAACCCACCCTCTCTCTCTCTCTCTAACCCACCCACCGAACCAATGTCTCTAATTAGGAACCTCTTCTTTTTGTATCTCGCTGGAAATCTCTATGTGAAAGCCCAAGATCGAAGGGCGGTTGGGCAAGGGGTACAAGATGGAGGTGGGGCTTGGGGAAGAGAATAAGAAAGGGTGTAATTGTCAAAAAACCAACCCTCTACACCTGGATAATTTTTGGGGAGGTCAAGGGGTGCCCAAAAGTTGTCAAGCCTTAAGCCCTCACAAAGGGATAAGGATAGAGGGGGTGAAAGGTTATCCCGGTGATTTTTTGTTTTGCCAAACGGGGATCTAAGGTGGGGCCCAGGCTTTAGAGGGGGTGAAATGTTATCCGGGCTCTATATCCCCTTCCAAACGGGCCCTCAAAGTATTGTTTGTGGTTCAAAAAATACATATAGAAACACTACTAGCCATAGCAACTAACTGATACTCCCTCCGTCCCTTTTTAAATGTGTTACTTGGGATTCTGTGCCATTTTCAACGGCTTATAACTTTTAATGTGAACCTCAAAACATATGCATTATGGATCTTGTTTGATAGATCTTAATTATTTCTATTATACAAAATTTTCAAAATCATAAAAGCTATTATAAATTAAAAGTTATAAGCCGTTGAAAATGGCACAGAATCCCAAGTAACACATTTAAAAAGGGACGGAGGGAGTACAATCTAAGTCTCTATTTTCAAAAGAAAAAAAAAACATAAATATTTCTCTCTTTCCCTCCAAACGTTGAACTTAAACATTTTTATAAGTTTTACAGAATTTAGGTCTACGCATATTTCCTTTCTTTTAAAGGTCTTAATCATGTATCTTCTTATCGATACCATCTTATCAGTAATTGACTTTCAAAATATAAAATTAGTACTATTTCTAGACAAGAAACAGAGTATATTTTGAAATGAGCCTCTAAACATGGAGATCTAAATTCAAGATACGAGCGGGATTGGAGATGCTCTTGGGTAAAAGACATGGAGTCGAAACTAACAGTCCAAAACAAGATTTAATAGCAAAAAATTGCTAGCCGTGAAAGCAAAAAACTATCAAGAATGGATATAACTCATTCACCGGTAAATATTCAAGCTCAAACAATAGACCAAAACAGATGGAAGAACAAGGTACCTGATGCGAAAAGATTCAATTTCTTTTGAAAAGTGCCATTGTCTTTGTTGAGAAAGGAGAATTAATCATTTTATGAACAAGTGGAGAAAGAGAACACACCAGCCGAAAGATAATTATAACATCTAGTTATATTCACAAGATCAACCGTACCAGACATGAGACCAAACTGATGCCGTACGTGGGATGCAAGTGCGAGCCCCATAGTCATATCATAGAAACAAGAAAGCAAGGAAGTTATAACTGCAGTTATATGCGGCATTAGAAATCTTGCCTCTACTGACAATGATCCACCACCTTGCCAATGATGATCAGCAATTTATACAAAATCTTGAAAGAGATAGAATACACAAGGTTGTTGGACCCATCTGCTGTACCGTCCATTTCTTGATCAATCGATTTCTTTTCGCAGAGGCGAAAGAAGCCTAACAAAATATTTAGCTATGAGCAATGAAGTTATGGTCTACAGGTCAGTTCCAAAGTCCAAAATCTCATAGCAGTCGAGCAGCGCATCTGGTCACAAGAAATGACCATTGTCACAAGTCATATCACGCTGAATGAATCACATAAATCAGTAACACAAGGTTCTGGAACTGATAAGAGAGTGCAAACGAAGAAGAATTAAACTCTGCATTATGAAGTGGACCTATACTGCTGAATCCACATCTGACTGGGTTTTTCTGAAAAGCTCGGTTACGCGTGTCCTCACAAAGTGGCATCGAATGAATACATATGCACTCTTGCAGTTTCACCAAGACATCAACACAGATTCAGATGGATTCTAAAAAGCGGGGTGATTTCTGGAACATCCCAAGCTCAACATAATTATCTGGTGAACACAGCACCACCAAAGGATGAGGTAAATTACTTTCCTATTGGTTCCAGTCCAAAAATTGTACCTAGCATCCTTCTTCCAGTAATTTTGGCTCTTTGCGGCATTGCAACAAAAACCTGTTCCTGCCTCTACGATAAAGGCCCTAAAGATTTGCTGCAGAAACCACGCAGCTGATCATTTTTACTTTTCCAGGCCAGAATAGGGGCTGCACATTGCTAGACAGCACAATTTACCCAGAACAACTTAGAAGAGCAGAACCATAGAGAGACTAGCAATGCACCTGACTGGATTCGCAGCATTCGGGTCTTAAAACCATGCACCCTTGCTCCTAGTGATAGCCGCAATTTAAATGACTTCAAATGCAAAAAGCATAAAAGCTTTCTGTCAAATGAGACAGTATGATTCATGATGATTGAGCGAACAAGTGGTTTTTACTGGTACTAGCATAGTCCTGTAGAGTGTCAAGAAAAAGCAAAGTCCTGTAGAGTGTCGAGACGAAGCAGAATCCCATGGTGTCAATGTACGTGCTAACCAGGAAGGTCATGAGTTAGCACAGAATTTCCTGCAAAGAGAAAAAGATGATCATATTTTAAAAGTATTATCAATGTTTGAAAGAATCTTGTTCTTCAATTAGCTTTTAAAATTTAAGATTCTGGAAGGTGCTATTTTCATTGTTTCCCTTACCATTTCCATCATATGCTGAACTCGGCCCTTCTGTTGCGTTGACATCTTCGGCAAATACAAGTCTTTCCAGTCGAGCCACAAGGCTATTTGATAGTTGATTTTCCCTTCTCAAATTGTCCACCTCATTTCTCAAATCCTTTTCAAGTGTGGAACTTGACAACAACTGATTTCTGAGAAGTTGGTTCTCCTTCCTCAGGTCACCATTTTCCTTCCTCAGTTTCATATTTTGCTCTCTTGCTCTTAATTTATCCTCATCCTCATCCTGTAAAACCAATTTAATAGTTTTTCATATGAGAAATTTAAGAGCAACATAAAAAACCAGTTAACTGTGACATAAAAAAGAGTTAACTAAACTCACATCACTAATGATAATAAGTGAGGAGGAGTCTGAAATTGTCCATGGTTGCTCCATGTTCACTCCTTGCACCTTTGACTCATTGTGAGACGTGAATAAAATATCCTCATTTTCAGTCGGACTCATTGGTAGTAGTTTGGAAGAATCCTCTTCAATCTCATGTACTTCTCTGACTCCATCCGTTTTTGATTCGTTTCCCATCTCAGCAATCCATTGATCCATAATTTGCAGTCTGGTTCTAACATTATCCGCCTGCTGAGAATAAAAAAAAAATACTACTAGGCTACAGAATTGTTATGCATATGAGATCAGATGCCCGAAAAGAAAATAATTGCCGTGTTCGGTTTGCCTTTTGAATTACATTTGAGAAATGAACTTTTTTCCGGTCAAGTTTTTCTTTTCCCCAGAGGTGGGACCCAAATGTTTTCTTGTTTCCCGGGGGTGGTGCCATAATGTACACGTTGACCATTTCCTAGTGGATGAGTGGTGCCCATAATGTACACGTGAGAAAATTTTAAGGTGGGGCCCAAAATGTTGCAAGAGGCGGGGAGAGAATGAAAATTTCAATGCAAAATGCCAGGGAATCTTAACAGGTGGGCCCAAAACTTTCGAAAGAAAAGTTGTACTCAAAAAGGGCAAAATATGAAACCAAACAAAGCCAATACCTTCTCAATCGAAACATTACTTCTTTGAGCAGCAAGCTCTTTGGCATCACTTTGTGCCTCTAATAACTCCTTGATTGTATCCATTTTCAACTCCTCAGAAGTCAATTGAAGCTTCCACACTATCTGAACAAAATGCCACCAATTGAGGGTATGAAAATAAACAAGTAACTAAATAGCAATACATCGCGCAGTATGACAATGAATGTCATCGTTCCAAACACAATCACCTCATTACCCCAAGCTGCCTGCTCAATTGATGGGGATTTACACAGTGTGGACAACAGCCAAAGATAGGCTTCTTAAGGCCCAAAATTAACACGAAGTAATGGAAACAACAAAAGTTATGATTACAAATACCTGATTCTGCCGTAGTTCCTTAAACTTAGAGGTGAACCACTGTCTCTGATGAGACCTGATACTTCCCCATCGGCAAGCACGGGGGAAAGTCATGGGGGAATCAAGCAAACTAGGCCGACCAATATCTATATGCTCATAGGACCATATCTGCTCACAGTAAAACTAAATGGAATAAGATAAGATATAAATAAGGACCAACCACAACACAATGTCATTAAGAAAAGATAATTGGACTTGATCTTCGACTTTTCAAGTAATGTAAAACACCCGGTCTTTTTTGTAGTCCAATTAGGTCTCCTCATGTTACGACATAATCCACTTCCAGCTTCAATGATACATCAATTCAAACACTAGTGGAAAAACAAGTCAAAGGATCAATGGGCAAAAAGATGTGTACAGCCTTACAGGATTAGAAGTTGGTGTTGGGCGGCCCACTACAGTTGGCTATATAGGACGTAAAATTTTAAACCAAAAAGTTTTTGAAGTAACTAAATGTAAAGCAAGACTGAAGAGGTTGTTGTTGGAAACTCAAAGAATATGTTGTGTAGTTTGTGAGTAACTCAACCATAAAGGTTAATAGCACTACACAAATTAAATTACAAGATATGGACACTTACTTGAAGGAAAATAAGACATCCTCCCACATATTGTGCATTTGTCTCCCTTCTTTTGCATAACCAGTCGACCACATTTTCTAGAACAGCAGCACCCCATGCACGATGACAAACCTTATCCAAATCCTGGAGAAGAGAGAGATAACGGGAATCCACCTTTCCATTGGCATTCGGAAAAAGTACTGTCCCAAATATGAACAACAAAAAAGACCGAATAAAATCGTCATTTGCGATTTCACCTAGAGAGTCTAGTCTCTCCTCAATAGCGGCAATTGGAATCTTTCTATTCCAAACAGCAGCACCATAATATCTTTCTAATTCGGAAAAGGGTTCACTTTCCTTAAGGATTACAGGGTCACCAGTGACGCGTAGTCCAAGAATCACAAAAACATCCATTAGAGTTATGGTGATCTCCCCAGGGACAAGCAGAAAAGCACGTTTCTCACAATTCCATCGGTCCATCAGTTCAGCTAGAAGATTTCTCGAAAGCGATTGGTAAGGCATCTGAATCAAGTGTCCGAACCCCACTCTCTTTATAGCCGTTTTCTGGTTGTCGGATAATTTTTCTACTCTTCTCACGAAAGATTGTAAAGAAAATCTAGTATTGAAGTTCTGAACCTGCACAGAAGGAAGCACATTCAAGGTTCAGTGCACTTCTACACCAATATATGTGCATAGAAATGGTTTTATCCAGAGACAAACTGAAGAAGCATCAGACAATACAAGAGTTATTAGACTACCACCCTCCCCCAAGTTTACAAATTCTTACAAGCATAAGCTCTGAAAAATCAAAATTTGATTCCACTGCTAATCATATTTGTCAGATATGGAAAACCACATCTCTCCCCTCTCCAAATGAGCTCTCGTTGAAAGATTCGTGATACTTAAAATACCCTCTAGAGTTAATTTCAAATGAGAACTATGTCCTTACAAAAAAAAAAAAAAAACAGAGAGAGAATTTAGTCAAATTTACAGAAGCCCAACATTAAAGGTAAAATCTTTCCACAGCATACAAGCAATTATTTGTATCCACAGCTTAACCGGTACAGAAGTGGTGATTTTAAATAGGTTATTAAATTAAACCTTGGCTTACAACATGGAGTGGGGTGCTGATTAACCGGACGGAAAAGGCCAATAAGTGCTGACTAAATGTTGGTTTTTCCCAATGCGAAAAGAAAATGCAACCTTCTTTGTTTGTAAACTTTCCGTGTTACCCAGGGTGTCCGGGCACTTATGCGCGTCCCTACTAATCCTGGACCCAATCCACTGTCCTGTAGCGGGGAGTTGTTTGTTCGTAAACTTAGAAGAGCACAACTAATTAGTGGATCGATTGGAAAGGGAAAAATCACAGTGTTAAGGAAAATAATAATGACTCATCGAAAAGAAATGAAAACACTGAATTAATACAGAACGGAAAAACGAAAAAGGAAGGCAAACAGTCATAAAACGAACCAGACAGGAGTTCAAAAGGGGAAGAAAATATGTACCGAATTCCGTCCATCTACTAATCCAATTGAAGATCTACGAGTTTTCATCGCCATAGAGAAACTTGTGTCTCAAATTAGGAATGAGATCGACGGCTTACGTCTCGCCATAGAGAAACTTGTGTCTCAAATTAGTTCCTAATGTAGCTAAAGCCGCAGCTGCAAGCCCATGGAAAGCCAGAGAAAGAGAAGAAAGGAAGCAGTGGAGTAGGAGACCGGAGAAGGAACGTCGACCAGAATTTCTAGAACGTAAGTTAAAGAGTAAGAAAGACTAAATGGTGTTACGTAACACAGCACAGGCTTGAGACTAGGGCTTTCTCTTCTTTGTGAGCTAAGCGGTTTTGGGAGGAAGAAGAAGAAGAAGAAGAAGAAGAAGAAGAAGAGGAAGAGCCTTGGCACACAAAGCTTGTCCAAGAATTTACTCCGTATCCAAATTCAAACACTATTTCACGATGAGAGAGAGAGAGAGCAAAGCGAGCGAAACAATAGTAGGACGTGAGGAAATTTGTTCACCCTCGGTTTGCTCACTCTGGCAAAGGTGTACTCATTTCTCACCTCAAGAATTACAACTCTTCATTTTTTTCTAGATTTATTTCTTAAGATTCCATGCCAAAATTTAGTTGAATTCAATATTGGTGAGCTCTTGATGTAAAAATTTACTATTTTTTTAGTGAGAATTTTAAAAATAAATAAATAAAACTCTAGATAAAATAGTTACTTCTATTTGATTAGGCTAAATATTTGTGTGTCCTCTTAACAAGTGAATTTGGACATAATGAATAATTTCGATCATCGAATTAAGATACAAAATTAGTACAACCTTGTCGAGGGTGAACAAATTTGCTCTCACAAGAGTGATTGTATACAGGCCGCACAGATATTGATCTAGGCCGGGCCGGGTTTACCTTGGACCTAAATTAAGAAGAAATTTAAGCTCGTGCAGCCAGGCCCAATCCTAATTCTCATCCCATTTATGGCCCTAAAATGACACTCCAACCGGGTATTGAATTTGGAACATCTATGATGAGAGAAAGTGTCGAGGATTATCTCTATAGTACTATTCATCTTTTTAGATGATATTTTTGTGCTCATAAACTTTTGCGCATAAATTTTTACACCAACCATATCCCTATGAGAGTGAAAATAAATGTTTTTTATTCATCAAGTGATTTTGAGACAAAAATATATAGTCTGTGAATGCTAGTAATTTTCCACCATCTCTCCTAAAACCAATTCGTGTTAGGGAATTTGGGGGCTCTTCGGGCCCAACATTCTCTATAGTCGTGTTCTGAACAAACAAAACCTTATCTTTATATAGGAGATGGCCAACAACCTTTTGATAGAGCTAGGGATTATTCTAATGATAATATGTAGTTTTATATGTTCTCTATTCATGTAAACTGCCTTTTTTTCCGAACCGGGGGGTGCGCACCGTGCTATGCACCCATGGCGCAGCCGCGCCAACATTGTTTTGACAATCGGAGACGTTCATCGCGTAAACTCTTCGAGTACTATAAGTGTACCAAAATCAACTTGATCGGATATCATTAAGTATCTTATCAGAACACAAATAACTTGAAAAGAAATGGAACACAAATGGACACAAACACCGGATGGAAACCACTGAACCCATTCTTTTTCGAGGTATTTGTGTTCCAATGACGTAGTTAACGATATCCGATCAAGTTGATTTCTCTTTCTACACACACACAAAAAAAAAAAAAAAACCCTTATTTTGATGCTCTCAAATGGAGTATTGGGTTGTGAAAAATTGAGTAAAAACTTCATTGGAAAAGACTCTCTGGGTAAATACAAATTTAAACATTAAATTTCAATTAGAAATTTATTAGTGGCATAGTTGTAAATTTGCGAGTGGATCATGCGGTACCGTATCAAGAATAGATTTATAATAACAAGGAATTAACCCTTATTCAAGAAAATAGCGGCCAAGTCCGAATGTTGATCGGCAAGGACAGATTGGCTAAGTTATGATGAATTCGATTAGTTTTTAATTGAACTCGATGAAAAAAAGAGAATTTGGTTTGATTGTTTTGAAGATTAATAAACTAAGACAAACAGTAATTAAATAGAGTGAAACTTGTGGAGAGAAGATCCAAGGTTTCGAATCCACCCCGACCATGTAATTAAGCTATGCATATGCTAGGGTTATTATTTCGAATCATGAAGGATATTGCTCAACCTTGCAAACCTTTCTGATATTCGTCTAGAAGATAATTGAGTTGCCAGCAGGCATAAACTATCTCACAGCACAGACCATCTCGTTTGGATAACCCCGTCTCTTTCACAGGCTGTCTAGGGACACAATCCGTCTTGCGAGCATAACACATTTCAGTCACCCAAGCACAAACATTGAAAAAACTCAGTATTTGAAAGCATGCACGCAAATACCCAATAGATTGAAAGCATTAAAATCATTCCATTCATATGTAATAGAAAGAGTTCTAGTTAATTAATCGCTTTGAATCAATAATCTAAAAACTATACATATACAGAGTTATTTGTACTGGGGGTTCATTTTCCCACAAGAATGTGCTTAGCCGGCCATGGAGAAACAACCAATCTTTCAACGTCAGAGTAAAAATTTGAGTTTTCCTTGAATTGAGTAAAACCTACTCAATTTGCTATAAGTTGGAGTCAAGTAGCAGTGTGAGTTTTAATGATTATTAATCAAATTTTGGATTCGAACAACTAAAAGTAAGGGCCAGAGAAGCTCTTACGCCTTGCTTGGATGCATCCAAAGGCTCCCTCCAAAGTTAAGACTGGGTGAAAAAGGTGGGCCCTAGTGCATTTGCTGGGTTTGGAAACCCCCACTTCTCCCCCCTCATCGTTTTCACCCCCTCATCGTTTTCTCTCATACCCCTTCCTCCCCCTGATAACTTTCAGGCACCCTCAGGGCTCCCCAAAAATTATCCGGCTTAAGACCCCTTGGTTTTTGACGTTTCTAGCCCTCCTTATCCCCCTTGAGAACCCGTAAGTCGTCCATCTCTGCGCTGTTGCCATTTACATCGACCAGAGAAGAAGTTCGTGCGATTTTGTGCGATTTGTGCGATTTGTGGGATTTGTTGGGGATTTCGTTGCGATTCACGCTTGAGCACTCAGGTATGGGTTACGATTGTTACGAACTGCATTTTTGGAATGGGGTAAACATATTTTGTTGTATATGGGCTTGTTTCTGTAGATTAGGGCTTTTTTGTGGACTGTTTTCAGTCGATCTTGGGTTGTAGCGATCTGGTTTTTTGTTTTTGGTGATTTTGTTTGATTTTTAGTGTGTTGGGTAGATTTATGCTTTGTTATGTATGATTTTTGCTCATATCTTCGTATTTGTAGGGGTTTTGTACTCTTTTTTCTAGTTTTGAAGCGCCCATTACTGATTAATGTCTTTGTAAACGATGGTAGTGTTTTTTGAAGCAGTTTTTGTGTATTGGAATATTGGATTTTGGAAAACAGCCCTTATAAACCCTTAAAAATCCGTTACGAAATCTAAAAACAGCCCTTAAAATGATTTTGGAAAAACAGACCTTACAAACGGTTAAAAACCAGTTAAGAAGTCTTAAAAACAGACCATTAACATTTTGGAAAACAACCGTTATAAACCCGTATTAACATAGAGTGTTTGAAAAATGGTTGAAATCATCCCTTATAAACCCGTTAACAAATTTTAATTTGTTTGTATAAAGCCGTTGTGTTATCCACGGTATTATTTTGGAGTTTAAAAAATGGTTCATGGTGACATGGTGAATGAAGAAGACAAAACTTGTGTGTGTGTGTGTGTGTGTGTTTTAAGTGTTATCATTAAACCGTTTGTTAGCTATTTAGGATGACAAGACTAAACAGAAAACAACTAAGGAGAAGAGAAGAGAAAGAAGCAGTAGTTGCGTTAACAACCTTCATTCATGCTGCAATGGGGATGTTTCGCCTATACTTATTCATCCTATACACTGCACAATATCCCTGGCCCGAGTGTGCGCAGAATCCTGACTACTACCAAACACAAGTCAATGCCGTCAATAGGCTCGTAAATGGCAATGAGGTTGAATGCCACGAGCAGTTGAGGGTAAATAGGCGTACATTTTTTCGATTGTGCTGCTTAGTTCGAAGTGTTGGGTTAGTGGACTCGAGGTTCTTATGTGTCGAGGAGAGAGTTGCTATTTTCCTGTGGATCATCTCCCACCATACAAAGCAAAGGCGTACCAAACATCAGTTTTGGAGATCGACTGAAATGATAAGCAGGCATTTCAATGCCGTACTCCAAGCTTTGTTGCGCCTCCATAGAATGCTCCTAGTTACTCCCGATCCCGTACCTGCAAATTACCATGACAATCGATGGAATTGGTTTCAGGTACACTTATGAACCACTATGATCGTACCTATTCCTTTTTGTTTCCTTAATTCCACCCTATGTACATACTTGTTATAACACACTCTTAAATTGTCGTAGAATTGTCTTGGGGCTTTGGATGGGACATTTGTGCCAGTTTACCCCCCGGCAGCTGACAGGCCACGATATAGGTCGAGGAAGGGTGAAATTGCGATAAATGTTTTAGGTGTTTGCAATCGGGACCTCCAATTTGTGTTTGTCTTATCTGGATGGGAAGGGTTGGCCACTGACTCTAGAATCCTCAGAGACGCTATTGCAAGACCCAATGGTTTGAAAGTCCCACGTGGTATGTTACAATTCTAATCCACTACCTTTATGAACCCTCCCATAAACTGTTTCAATGTCAGGTAGTTTTGGTGTGCAATAGCAGGTTATGCAAAAGCAATAGCAGGTAGTGGAAGTGCAATTTTTTGGTGCTGCTGTGCTATTTGTTTTTGTGTAGTGCAAGTGCTGCCATTATTGCTATTTGTTAGTGCAGTGGCAAAGTGGTACTACTGAAATTATATTGGAGTACCATTTTCAGTGTTTCTTATCTGCTGTTAGCTTCCATTGTCCTTCCAAATGTAGGTGTGTATGACTCACATCAAGTGCAGTGAAAAATGGGGTAAGTTTGGTACCATATGAAGGGGATTTTTAACAGTTATGTTAAGTACAGTGCAGTCATGTTAAGTGTTGTGATTCAACTATGGAAATCTGTTAACAGTTACCACATGAAGACGACTGAAATCTGTTTTTTTTTTTGCTACTATGGTGGTACTTATGTGTTGCTGGTACAGTCCCAATAAAAGTGGTGGTAGTTATGTGGTACTTATGTGTTGCTGTTACACGGTTTTTGTGGCGATGATGATTGGCTTGGGCAATGATGATTCAATTATTCAATTTCTGATGCTATGAAGGTACTACCTTGGCGGGGCAATCGTTTTTGCAGCCATTGAGTAGCATCCTTAAGTCAAGTTTGAGCCCATTACCTACTGCTTAAATCTGAGCCTATTTTTTTTTTCTCTCAACTATGAACATGTGAACATTGTGACTCTTCAATGTTTTTATCAAGTTAATACTTGGTTTGTTATTGGTAGTGATGGCAGGAAAAAAGGCCTACTACGCTGTATTTGTCGGGAGGAGACCTGGTGTATATGAAACATGGGCAAGCTGTAGCGAACAGGTGAATGGGTATTCAGGTGCTATTTATGAGAAGCATGGTACATGGAATGAGGCGAACTCCGCTCTCCGATCTTATTTTGAAAGCATTGCTCGGAGAAGGCCAAATGTCCTGGAGCCAAATTTGGAAGATGGAGCACCAATGCTTATCCCAATGGAAGGTGCTGTTAATGAGGAGGGACGAAGACTTTGTAACCAAACAACATGCGTAAAAGTGACATGGTTCTTACTTGGTGCAGTAATGGCAACTATAATCCAGCTTGTGGTGAGGAAATTTGTTAGTTTTTAGTATGTAATTGTACGTAATAATTTAATTGTACTCAATGTACTGATTAACTTTATTAGTATTTTGTAATGAATGGTTGTATTTTCATACGTTCGAATATGTATGAATTTATATGGGCCTACCATGTGTGATACACTTTGGAATATTTATGAATTTCTTCCTTGCATGGAAAAGCACTTGTTAAATTTGTTGATTTGTTTATTTATTAATAATTGTGTTGGGTGGTAAACTAACAATAGATAGACCAACAAGTAATACAAAAATTTAAATTGAATTTTTTTTAAAGACAACCAACCATTCAAATGGATTTATAAAATAAAATAAAAAAACGTTTTCCCAAAAAAAAAAATTTAATTTATTATTTTCAATCACGTAATTTAATATAGATTGAAATTGTCCAAAATTTATAAAATAGATTAACTTTTGTAATTATATAATTAATTTAATGCATAATCAAAATTTGTTATACTACAAGGGCAAAATAGACATTTGACAGCTTTTTCCATTATTTACCCCCTCTTATTTATAAAACATCCAAACCAAGTCAAAAGTTATCCCCCTGTATAATCCATCATCCAAACTATCTACTTTTTTATCACCCCTTCATAAACATCACATCAATGTGGGCCAACCCTCCAAAAATAATACCCCCTCTTATCTTATACCCCTTTTAAAACTTATCCCTCTGGCCACATTTGATGCTCGGTGTAAAGGAGCAGGGGATATTGGACTGACAAGCAATGACATGGGCAAAGTCGGTTTTTGGTTGCCAACTGTGGGGTTGGATTTATTGTATTAGCTCACAATCTGACATTTTTGTATTGAACCAAAACAAACGTAGCTACAACAGTTCCTACCTCCACCGAAACTACTGACTTTAGTACTAAGGCTTAGTTTTCCATTTGATAAAATGGAGATTTGCTAAAATCAAGTGGGTGATTTTAGCAAATGAAGTGGGGAGGAGATTTTATCTCTAATGAATCTGGACAAGTGTTTGTCCAGATTCATTAGAGATAAAATCTCCTCCCCACTTCATTTGCTAAAATCACCCACTTGATTTTAGCAAATCTCCATTTTATCAAATGGAAAACTAAGCCTAATTCCTTCTCACTTTCAATAGTAATCTCAATACCCACCTCATTACCAATTCTCTTCAACCTATACAGCATATCAAACGAGCCCGAACAGTCCAAAAAAAAAAAACGAGCCCGAACAGTTGCTAGTCCGGCCAATAAATCGCGGAAACTTCCGATTTGGTTCGTAGTTTTAAGGTGACTTTTTGGCTTTTTTCCTAAATTAGTCTAACATGGAGTATAAAAATAACCTATTTTGTTTGGTTAAAAAAAAAATTTAATCTTTTTTTTTCTCCTTCTATTATTGGGATTATTAGATGAGCCAAACGAAAAAGGATCAGAGCGTGGATGAGCCAAACCTATTAGTAAGATAGTAGGGAATTAGATGGAACAAACTATGAAGGCATGAAAGGAGTGATCAGTTAACGATCAGGAGTACCACGTGACAATACCTAGAAACACTTGCTATTTTTTCACGTAAAGGGGCTAGGACCCATCCATCCATCAATGTGAGTTTCACCAGTTTGGTAATTCTGGTTTTGAGTTGCTGAGGGTGGGGACATACATAAACTAACAATCACAAAAATCCATATTCTAGTAATCTGATTTAAAGAGGGCTTGTGGGGTTGGTCCAACTCCCAACAGTTTCTTCTACTCCCACCTAACTAACTACATCATGTTAATAAGCTAAGGAAGTAGTTCTTGTCATATTCTATTTGGCTTTCTTCCTTCAACATAAAAACGTGCTACTCCATCAATAATCAAAGTCAGTTGATGAGTTCATTCAAGAGTCCCCTACTCAGTAAAGACTTGTTTGAGTGCGACTAATCTATAAACGAACTAAACTTGAGCCTCAATTTTATACTCGTCTAAAAAATAAACCAAATATGAATGTAATAGTATTCGGCTCGATGAGGCCATGAAGTTAAACGACTGGGAAAAACTTTTGGTGGCCTCAAGGTTCGAAACGTTTGGTCGCCATGAGATTCAAACATGCAAACTCATGGAGGACAAACACTTACTATTTTCTCATGCCCACTTGGCCAAATCTCTTGGGTTAACTCTAGACCTTTATGCGCGCAAAAATACAATGCTTCTTCGGATTATCAAGGCTCGTGAACAAGCTAGAGTCCTACTCAAACTTGGCCAACTCGGATCAAGCTCAACTCGTCAAATTCTCATAGGGCTCAAGTTCGCTAAAAACTTAATGAATAAATTTGAACAAAGCTCGGTTAATTTGGTTAGACTACCACAAAAGGTGTAGACGCTGTAATTACTTGCTAGCTATAGGCCATGTCCCACGTGTAAAGAGAAGAGGTCCCCATTGAAGGTTCCAAAAAAGTTTAACAGAATTAAGATTTGCATTTGGTAGTAAGATTTTGGATTTGGAAAGACCCTAATCATGATTAGGTAGGCAGAGCACCCACATTAATTTATGCTCCATCCTGCAAATTTTGTAACCGATTGGATCAGATGATGCATCATTTCTCCCTCCTCTGTTTCCTTTGCCTGTCCATTATATATATATCTTTTGGACCCTTTCATTCCCCAGTCCACTTGATTAACCTCACAACACCTCTCTCTTTCTCTCCACCGGTGACATTGAATTATCGTTGAAAAAGAAAACCCTTTGTGGGTAAGCTGTAACAATTGTAGTAACATTCATTTTCAATCTCAATCAGCTTTTGCTTTTTGAGCTCGGTTTTGGTTCCAAGTAGAGCAACGTAACAAGGCAGCAGGACCATTTTCCCCCACTCCATTATAACGCAGCAAAACGGTCCCCAAATTCGGATAACCCCCACCCCCCTCAGTACACACAAATTTCCATTCTCTTTCTCCCTTATCTTCAATACAAACAAGATGCCCTTTCCATGTCTCTGTCTCATTCGAATCTCAACAACATCTCTGTAACTCGAAACGAGCACTTTCCTCCTTCCTGCTCCAAGAAAATCAGCTAATTGTAAGTACCCTATATTTGGTTTATAGGATTTACTGAGTTTTGCTATTGTTAGAACTTTCGTGAGATTTGCCGAACTACGTAAATCTTTTTACTTTTCTCCTCTGTGAGTGATTCCGTTTCGTGTTCGTGTCTGTATTCGTTTTCGATAATTCCCAACACCCAATACCAAGAAAGTAGAAGAAAGTGCACTGCTTTTCTTTCACCAACCCTCACCAATCCAAAAAAAATCCAGTTGGTACTTTGGAGCAATGGTGAATTTACATCGGCGCGTTCTGGGGCCTTCTCCGCGGGGAAATTCCAACAACGCAAATGATTCGTACACCAATACCGACACGAGTTTCGACACGACTATGGTGATCGTTTTGGCATCGTTACTATGCGCGCTGATTTTCGCGCTCGGATTGAATTCAATAGTTCGTTGCGCGCTACGTTGTAGGCGTAGATTGTCGATGGACGCGGCGGATTCCCGTGGCCTCAAGAAGCGCGCTTTGCGGCAGATTCCGGTGGCGGTTTACGGGTCGGAAATGGAGATATCGGCCACTGAATGCCCGATTTGCTTAGGAGAGTTTGTGGAGGGAGAGAGGGTTCGGGTGCTGCCAAAGTGTAACCACGGGTTTCATGTGAATTGTATCGACAGGTGGCTGTTGTCGCATTCGTCGTGTCCCAATTGTCGCCATTCGTTGATTGAAAGGCCAACGGATTCACGTGTACAAGGTGAAGCTGCCGCAGCTCGGCCGCCGGTTTAGTTTGTTTTTGTTTTTGTTTTTTCCATATATAGAGCAACTCGAGTGTTCAGACTAGCTTACTCACAACTTGACTTATGTTGTAACCAATTCTAGAGTCAGCTAACGGGACCGCCGCTTTATTTGTTGACAAGAAAAGTTTAATGGTTCGATGGTGTCATCAAAGAGGCGGATGAATGTTACTCACTTTAAACGGGATTTACAATGAGCTCAATTTGATGATCATATCCTTCTGCCTCAATGATTTATTTTTTCAGTTCATACTGTTAGGATTTAAATCGAAACATTTACAGACTAAATTTCGGAAAACGGATGCAAGTGTGGTTTGATTAAGCATTTACCCCAGTTGAATTTTTGCAAGATTGGTTCAAATAAACTTCAAATGAATGATGATAAGTAATTGTTAAGGTGAGACTCAACGTGTGTCGCACAAATATTAGGTGATGCGTTAAATGTTGGTGAACAAAATTGCACTTTTGACTATGAAAAAAACTGTTGAAATGGTTCTCCTTGGTGTAATAGAAGAGGCAAAAGAAGCACTGCATTTTCTCTTGACTGTCAAGGGATTCTTTAAGCAAACATAAATTTGAGTAAAACCTTGAATTAGTGGCATAATTGTAAATTTGAGAGAAAATATAACATTCTAGTATTTAATAATCCACCGCACTGAGTTTGGCCACTAGGCCAGCTAAACCCATGGTTACTTTTATTGTAACACATTTATTTATTTATGCAGTAGAGTTTTCTTAATTTCAGCTATAAATTTATATGCAATTTGACCTGTGACCCTTTTACTTAGTATATCTTGGATTAGAATAACTTGTATATAAGGATATCATTATTACACCATTATCTATGAGTAATGTAAAAACAGACAAGATACTTTCATTAGAAAACCATGGATACATGCTCGCGATCGTATCTATATATAACACAAATTGAGACCAACGAAAAAAAATAGGGGGAGAATCCATAATGGATGGAAATTCCTGTGGTCACCCTCAAAAGGAGTTGCTATTCTGGTTGCTCTTTTTCATCTTTGTGTCTGTGAAAAACAAACTCATCAGCTTCTGCTTCAAAATGCTAAGCCGGGAATTTTTTACTTATCAGTGATGATAGATATAATATCCATTTGAAGTCTTTACATACTATTATTCTACATATTGCAGTTATTACATTTTGATCCTCTGAAATTTATTGATGGTTTTTTTTTTATCGGGAAGTTTATTGATGTTTACTTTGTCATTGTACTTAAACTTGTATTGTTTATTTGATAGTTCATTAAATGTTTATCAGAAGTCAAGTTTCTTGTTTATAGAAAATGCAGAACATAAAAAATCTGGAATTCAATACACTAGATATTTCAGGCATAAAAAATCTGGAAAACAATATCGCATCTTTGGAAGACACTGCCAAGGCGATGATTTTCATCCGTCGCCATATCCACGAAGATTTAAATCCGAGTATCTAGCGGTGAGATACCCTAAAATTTGATGAGATGATTTAAAAGACAAATTCGAACATCAAAAAACTATGATTCTTTCAAGACGAACCTTGGTTTGAAGGGATTTCACAAATCAAGACGAACCTTTTCATGACAGTTATCTTGATATGACTATATCATTGAACGAGATGAAACACTTGGTTTCATAACTGGTGATGGACATGACCACACTAGTTAAATTAGTTCTTTTTATTAGTATGCTAGTGTGTTTCTTTTTGATATGCAAGTGTGTTTGCTTCTTTCTAAGTAAGTGTGTTTCCTGGGACAACAATTCTTTAATTGTTTAAATTTTAAGTTTAATAAATACTCCCTCCGTTCCAATTTGATAGTTCACTACGAAACTATTTGTAATTTTCAAACTAAAAAAATAATGTACTTACAAAAATAATTGTTTTATCAATATGGATTTGTTTGATAGATCTCATTGAGAAATTTAATACTATGATGCAAAAAAATTCAAAAATTATTTTGGTAAATAGCGTTTTTAACAAAAACTGATCCGATCAAGCCCTTTCGGGTTTTTTTTTGAAGATTTTTCGCGTGGACCTTGGAAAATGCATTTTAAAAACATTAAGCGGTTCGGATCGTCAAAATTTGATCCGGAAAGTCGAAAAATGGTGAGGTCCGCATGGAATTTTTGTTTGAGGGAGTCCTTAGTAGATCGCCTTCCTACTAAGGACTCCCTCAAAGAGGGAGTTGCAAGTGGTGGCTAGCTCATGCGGTAGAGCTCTTGAATGCCCCACACTGCATCTCGGGATCGAGTCTCACTTCCCCCTTCCCCATGTAATAGATTAGGATTGACGAATGACAAAAAAAAAAAAAAGAAGAGGGAGTTTGAAGACTTCTAACGTAAGCCGTTGGATCTAATCCAACGGCCAGGAAAGGAAAGTAAAACGCGCGGGTCAATAAGGCCCTGAACCGACCAACAAATTTTTGAACCGGTCCGGTTCACTCGTTAAACCCCTTTGCCCTTAACCTTTTTCATTTGAAAACCATTCCTCAGATTTTTTACACAGAGAGAGAGAGAGAGCGCGCGACGACAGACGATTTGGAGGAGAAGAAGAACACGATCGACTGATACCGCGAAGAACCCTAGGTGACGTTTCAATCCAATCCGATCCGATCCCCAAAAAGTTTTTCGAAATTCCAACCAGAACGGAGCGGAAACGAATCGGATCGGCCAGAATTGACATCCTTAGCTATGGAAGGAGTATCTTATCGCTAAAAAAAGCCCATCTATAAAATCCCATCTATTTGATATGGCCGCCAATTTTTGTTGTAGGCGATGATTTCGAAATTTCCTAAGGCGTCGCCGCAAGATACAACGAAGTAAAACCCTAGCCGCAGGTCTAAATCGTCGATACACCTACTACACGGAGAGGAACGGCGATTGGTAGGGGGGAGAGAGAGGACGAAGATCTGCGAATACAGGTGATTCGTCTCTCGATCGAACTGTCAAGCCTCGATTCAGCATCTTCAGCTAAAACCGCATATAACTGAACATTTGCTTCAGTTTTTCTCTCCTTGGTCCTTCTTACTTTGTCACTGGCTCAAAGGAGGCGAAGAATTACACTCCTCTGGGGGGTCATATCCCTTACCTGACTTTGGGACTCATATAACTGAACATTAGCTTTTGAGTTCAGTCTACCGCGTACAAGACAATCAGGTAGTTGTAATATGGGCAGAGCATCAAGGGATAAAAGGGTAAGTTAATTTGTTTGTGTAATTCATTTTTCCATTTCTGCAGTTGTCCCTTGTTCCAGCTTCTAATCACACGTGGAAATGTCCACAGGATATCTACTATAGAAAAGCAAAAGAGGAGGGGTGGCGTGCCCGAAGTGCCTTCAAGCTCCTTCAGATTGACGAGGAATTCAACATACTTGAAGGTTCATACCAATCTGGCAATCTTTTTTTCTTTTTTCTTTTTATCAGCAATCTGGCAATCTTTGTATAGTAGTTTTTTTTTAAAATTTATTTTATCCGTCCTAAAATGAGTTACTGAGTAATCAGGGATTCGACTCTCTTTGTAGGACACTCTTCTCTTTCCTTCTTTCAGTTGTCTTCGATTAGGATGAATTCTCAGGAACGGAACTATCCTTCCTAAAATGAGCTACTGAGTAATCAGGGATTCGACTCTCTTTGTAGGGCACTCTTCTCCTTCCTTCTTTCAGTTGTCTTGGATTAGGATGAATTCTCAGGAACGCAACGACTGTTTGTGATTCATATTTAAATCTGGTAGAATCGAACGGCAAACCATTATTGTTTTCCATAGGATGAGTATATGTGCTCAGAAAATTTTCTTGAATATTGCTGCTCATGAGAAGACTTTGTTGTGGGATATCTCTATGCTTATCTTTCTAGTGAGGTTATATCATTAACCTCAATAGTCTTTTAACTTATTATTTTCCAATGGGAATTTATGGCATTTTTCCCTTTATATTGTTGTTCTTATCTTCGTTTGCGTTGTTCTGTTTTTTATTTATAATAATTCCATAGATATTGTCACTTTCACTTTTTGGTAACAATAATGATTGCAGGAGTCAAGCGTGTGGTAGATCTATGTGCAGCACCTGGTAGTTGGAGCCAGGTAACTCTTACCTCAAGTATTACTTGTAAAGGAACATAGCTTCTCTCTCTCTCTCTCTCTCTCTCTCTCTCTCTCATATTTTAGATGATTTGGGAAATATTGACGAAGAATAATGGAGTACTTTAGATCTTTGTTTTGTCGTATTTGCTATTGAAAAGACTGAATTGAATGAACCAGTGTTTTAAATGGCGAGCGCCATTGCGCTATAGCGCATGGCGATGGCGTGGCGACTGGTTTGTGCCATGGGGAGTCATGGCAAGGCAAAGAACACAATAGCGCAAGTATGGCGCTATGGCGCACGCCACAAGTCATGGCGCTGTGGCGCCATAGCGCGCGCCATAGTGTGTTTTGGCATTTTTTTGATCAAATCAATCTCAGCTGTTGATTTATGATGCACACAAGTAGTCAATGTACTGGAATATTTCCTAACTCTTAACCCTACACATCAGAAGAGATTTCTATCGTATCTCAACAGCAGCAGCCATTCAAGCTTCTTCTCTTGCGATAAACAACAGCAGCAGCAGCAGCCATCGATCTGAAAATGCAAACTCCTCTCTGCGATCAACAACAGTAGCAGCAGCAGCCATCGATCTCTCTCTGTCCAGGCATCTATCTCTCTCTCTCTCTAATCTTCTTCTTCTTCTTCTTCTTCTCTCTCTGCTTCTTCTTCTCCTTCTTCTCTCTTCTTCTTCTTCTTCTTCTTCTACTTCTTGTCTCTGTTTTCTTCTCGTCTCTGTTTTTTTATCTTCTTCTTCTTCTTCTTCTTCTTCTTCTTCTTCTTCTTCTCTCTGTTTTCTTCTACTTCTCGTCTCTGTTTTTTTTATCTTTTTGTCTCTGTTTTTTCTTAAAATCTTTAAGAGTCAGAAATCTGGGCTTTTGAGGAGTCTGCCCTGCCTCTAATTTTGATCACATCATCAAACGAAAACTGATTCTATACATTTTCTTTTTAATCTATTTTCGATCAACTCATCAACAACACTACAAATCAAGAGGATGAGGGAGAAGAAGAAGACGTGGAAGGATACAAATCAAGTGATGATGAAGAAAATGAAGTTGTTGGTCTTGATGACTGATGAGGATGATTGATGGGCATGCCTGCATGAATCAAAATTAGACTACCGTATCCTTAATTTTGTTGTCCCAAAGCTAAACGTCTATATGTTAGCTTTTTATGGATTTTATGTTTTGCTTAGCATGTGGTGGTGGTTTAAACATTGAAATGTTTATGTTTTATGGCATTTGAATGTTTTAAAAGCGTTTGCTTGCGTTGAAAGTTATGCCTATATTAGAATTCTACTCGTTATAATAAAGTGCGCCACAAGTTGCCATGGCGCGCGCCGCGCCGTGCGCTATTGCTCCAAGGGACCATTGCGCCTTGGTGCGCCGTGAGCCATTTAAAACACTGGAATGAACCTTATGATAGAAAATGAGTAAAAAAAATGGACACAAATTCCTTGGAACCTTGCATTGATTATCAACTGAATTAAGCACCCTGAGGCCACAATCTTGGTAGAAAGGGCTTGGTAGGGGACAATAGCCTAAGCGAAGGATCTAGAGGCTCTAGAAATGTGCTTATTGGGTCGGGTACCCGTGTATAGTGAACTACTACCTCAAGGTAGCCTTGAGGGTCTGAAAAGCAGTTATAGGATGAACTATTATTCTGCTTTATCCTCTTTGGAGTAGCCTAAGCGAAGGATCTAGAGGCTCTAGAAATGTGCTTATTCGGTTGGGTACCCGTGTATAGTGAACTACTACCTCAAGGTAGCCTTGACGGTCTGAAAAGCTGTTATAGGACTAACTATTATTCTGCTTTATCCTCTTTGGAGCACTACGTCAGAGGCTGATACTAAAGAGCATCGGAACTTGATATTGTGTTCCAGCCAGAGGACTGCTCCAAAACTCACATTGACACTCCTGTCATGAGCAACACATCAAAATTGCAGGGTTCTATACTCTTCTGTCGTGAGACTCATAACCACAACCCCAAAAATCCTATTTGTATGGACATGCTCCGAAACAAAGCGCCATGGCGAAAAAGCAATATCACGTGATGTGACCACTGGAGTAGAGAATCCCACAATTTTGATGCGTTGCTCATGACAGGAGTGTCGATGAGAGTTTTGGAGCACCACCATTATAAATCCTACTCCCTCCTTTCCTAATTGATAGTCACTTTGGGGAATTCCCACTTTTTAAGGGGACATGCAATAATTACACCTAAATTCAAATTTGGTGACATCATTTCCATTGTTGCCCCTATACCCTACCTACCTTGCAACACTTGTATTCACTTATGAGGGATACTTTTGGAAAATCATCAAATTTTTACTTACACTTTTAGAAAAGGACCAACATTTTGGGACATCCCGAAATAGAATAATGGACTATCAATTAGAAATGGAGGGAGTATTTGTATGGACACGCACCGAAACAAGGCGCCATGGTGACCAAGCAGTATCACGTGATGTGGCCAGTGGCCTCTCCATAATTTTGAGTAGAGAGGGACACCTTCTCTTGCCTCTAATATACACAAACTAATGTTTTCCATGGTCACATAGGCTAGGACCCAGGGGAGAAGGAAAGTCTCAATTTATGATACCTCGAACGCGGATCATTCTGGTGCAAGGAACATTAATGAGTACCCAATACGTCACATGCCCAAAATTGCGGTAGGGTGGGTTAGAGTTCTATAGATTACGATACAGAAATGTACTTAATTTACAAGAGAAACATTCATTAAGTAGTTCAATACTTTTCCAAATATTGTTCTAAAACATATTTAGCATTTTCGCACATCTCTTTTACGATTGTCAATTTATAACAAGAGAAAAAAATAAGAGAAATGAATCAACAAAAACTACGAAGTTCATAATAATTGCTGAAGAGGACAACTTGCTTTTGCGTTATTTCTTTCTGTTTCAGGTAGATGTCTACATTGCATATTTTGCGGTCTCATTAATTCTAATCTTGTGTAGGTTTTGAGTCGCAAATTGTATCTACCGCTAAAGCTGTCAACTGATTCAAAGTGAGTTCCTGTGTTAAAGTGTACACTTCAACTATAGTTTCCACCAGTACTCTCTCTTAAAATCTACAGTTTGGTATAATGTATGAAGGTTGTGAAACCTCCGACCTACACACAGCCCTTGATTAGAGGCCTTATCTGCTTAAATAGTGTTGAAGGGGAGGTTTAGTAGATTAGACACAATATGTTAAAATCACAGATTTCAGCCAGGTTTGATCTGACTTTTTTTGGAAGTAGTTTTGGGTGCTTTTGGTGTATTAAGTAAAAGGTCCGGCGGAAGAAATTTTGTTTTGCATTATTAGTTTTCTATAATGTAGGCCTAGTTGCATGGCATTTTCGATTTTGAGGTTTCAAACATGAAACGTTTATGTAGTTATTGGATGTTAGATTTTGTGTTTTCACAGGCCAGTACCCTATATAGATAAATGATATGGACAATTTTACAAAGAAAAAATACAGAAGTGAACACAAGCACTAACTACTTGTCACACACCGCTCGTCAATCTATAAAATTGAATTATTAAGGAATCCCCTTAAAGATGGATGGACATAGAAACCCAGAAGGATCCCAAAGAGCTTACTGTACCCTCCTAAGAAGCACGGACACGTCTACACGCCTCACGTATCCATGTCCGACACATGTCGGTGATGGACACGACACGACACTCTCCGGACACGTGTGGGACATGCTTAAATACTTCTCTAATATTTTTTCTTGTATTTCTTTTATCCAAACACATTGTAGATACTCTAGGATACGCTGGCAAAACTCTTAAAACATGCTAAGGACACATAAAAGGTTAAAATCTAATTTTTAAAACTCTTCCATGAGTGAAATTTTCCACCTATGTATAGTTCACATATACTTATATGAGGACTGCTAATTTATCTTGATTGTGTTGTTCTGAAATTTGATAGAAATAAAGATTTCGTCATTTATATGAATTCATCACATACCTTTATAATACAAATACATTTTATATTCGACGTGTCCCTGACGTGTCCGTGTCCTAATTTTTAAAGAAATAACGTGTCTGCGTGTTCGTATCATGTCGTGTCCGTATCCATGTCCGTGCTTCTTAGGTACCCTCCAAGGTGTTGGCAATCTCAGATGCACATTAAAAATTCTTAAATTTTTCCAACCAACCCAAAGAAGGGAGGAACAAGTAGAAGATATGATTTATCTGTATGGTTGCTTAAATTAAGTGTTACCAAGACACTTGAGGGACATCATGGCAAGTACTCCCAAGAAATTAACTCATGCTGTATGAAAATCACATTGCAATTTTGTTCTTCTTTTTAATGTGAACTTCTTGGTTGTCTTACCATAGTAGCCCATTTCAAGAGGAAGGAAAGTAGCTTATGATGGTTGATTTTGTAGAATTTGGGATGATGTGCTGCTCTCTCTCCCTCTCTTGGACATATGTGCACATGTCAAAATGATTATTGGAGCGTGTCTCACATTAGTTAATTATAACTTTCAAAACTAGTACATGAGCCTGGGCGGCCTTCCCACTCATTGGCAATTGGTTTTGAGTTGGATGCTTTAACATAGTATCAAAATTAGGATTTTGGAGGCTTTTGGACAAGACTTTCTTGGTTGATTATCCCGTTGTTTGTATCTTAAGTGCACCTTGTTCATTGTGATTCCAATGTTATGGATCCTTTGTTTATCTTTCTACGTGCGGGTCAAGGGTCGCACGTGTGGGAGAGTAGTAGAGCTTGTCTCACATTGGTTAATTATAACCTCCAAAACTAGTATATGAGTTTGGGTAGCCTCTTCACACATTGCCAATTGGTTTTGTGTTGGATGATGCTTCAACAATGATTAAAATGCTGTCTTATAAAGCTGAAGCTTTGTAGCTTGGTCTTTTCTTGCTATATGGGATAAAAATGTTAAGAACGCAGAAATCATTGTATTCCAAGGACACTCTGAAAGGTAAAATAAACATACTGTAGATTTATAAGTCGTGGTTCTGGGTAAATCTTTTACATTATTGCATAAGAGGTGATATTTCAATTCCAGTGATTTGCATATAACAATTTTTTTTGTTGAGAATCAGTCATGCTTGCAATTTGGTGGGCAGAAGGCTGTTACTCCGTATTTCATCTTTCTTATGTGTTGAAAATTTTCTTTTCATAGAACACCTGCATACAAAAGACATTATTGTATACAACATATATGGATGCTTTAAAGGTCGACTGTATGACAGTTGTGCCCGGGGATAGGAGGATTTTGCATCAGAATGTGCTAAAATCTAGAAGTGAATAAGTTATTTGCTTTTCAATTAAATGCAGGGACAGCGATCTTCCACTTATTGTGGCTATTGATTTGCAGCCAATGGCTCCAATTGAAGGTGTAATTCAAGTGCAGGGGGATATCACAAATGCTCGAACAGCCGAAGTGGTGTGTTCATCTTTTACCCTAGAGTTCTTTGTGCTGGTGGATCTACAGTCCAACTCTGAAGATATATTACATTTGATTCATGTTCAGAATTTACATGGAAAGTTGACTTTGTATGATTGTATTGCATGATAATTATTGCTCCCTCCGTCCCTTTTTAAGTTTGTGGCTTTGCAAATCTAACTTATTAAAGAGACATCATCATTACACCTCTCACGTCAACTTTTACCTCCACTTTACACCTTTCCCATCAACTTTTAACTTTCCAAAATTATCTTCTACTTTTTACCTAATAACTTCTCAAAATGGTAAATTAATAATTTGTACAAACATTTTGCGAGAGAGTAAGCGACTTTGGTTTCTATGTTGGTGATGACCTCGGCGCAAGAGCTGGGGACCTTGATTCGAAGATTGCTTGTCACGGTTATGCCCTAGCCCTAATAAATGGGGGCAACCCAAAATGGATTGCTTGTCACGGTTATGGCAAATTGAGGGACAACCCAAAATGGAATACTTGACTATTATTTGGGAACGGAGGGAGTATGAAATTCTGAAAGTAGCCTTTTAAGCTACAGTACTGAGGTTCTTCGTTAAGTGGAACAACAACAATGTGAATGGATTTGTATTAGCTTTTTACGTCTTAGACTAGCTTCTTAACATATTGCATTATTAGTGGGAGTGTGTAACGACCGACCTGGCTGATCATGGATCCCCTTTCGGCCCAAACACTGGCCTTAAAAAGGTATACCTACGAACGTACCATGTAGCCCTAGGTGGATGTTAATACAACAAATGAGGCTTTAACTCCCAAGTCCCAACCAACGTGGGACTAAGCACTCTCTACCCCTCAAATCAGGGGTATTACAATCTTCCCCACTTAGGGATGCAACGTCCTCGTTGCATAGTCCCAAAAACCGGACGTTGCATAGTCCCAAAAACCTATTAAAGGAACTATATGCTATCCACCACTTGGACCATGGCGAGGCCCTGACGCCATTTGTAACGACCCAGCCCGGCTGACCATGGACCCCTTTCGGCCCAAACACTTGGCCTTAAGGTATACCTAAGAAGGTACCATGTAGCCTTAGGTGGGTATTGATATAACATATGAGACTTTAGCTCCCAATCAATGTGGGACGAAGTACTCTCTACCCCCAAATCTGGGGTATTAAGTACAGCTTCTTCGGTGGAGATCAATGACGATGCCTTTAAGATTGGGACTTATATGGTTCAAGTTCTCTGTGGCGGCTATGTGCTGTAAGTACTATGGGAATATTTACATTACCTGTCGATATCAGTGGGAAAGACATCAAAATCAATGAGATAATGGAAGACTGGTCCTGGATCAGGTGTGGTTTCTGGCTCTGACCTATCGCATCGATTTTGCTCATTTAAGTTGTGTTATCATCGTTCTTTCATAGTTTCCCACTCCAATATTTGTATTTCGGTTGAGTAGTAGGGAATAGGGATTTGGGCGATTAATGAATGTATATGGCTATAATACATTGATGATTAGTGCTTGATAAACATCTCACCAAGGTTCATGGTTTAAATTCATAATGCATTGATGATTATTGCTTGATAAACATCTCACCGAGGTTCATGGTTGTCATGCATCCATATCCGCTTGTGCTACATTCATAGTCTGTCAACGTGCTTGTGTGTTCATCTCCTTGATGATTGGTTTCCCCATTCCCCTCACCAGCTCTTCTTCCCCAACTCCTGTTTCTTGTAAACTGGGATTGGTTGTTTTATATGGATACTATATCTAATTGTGTTCTTTGACATCCAGGCTGAAAGATCACGTTGTAGTCCTTTGTCTTAGTTTTAGTTTCAGCAGTAAATAGTGGTATATGTCCATCTAATAGTTTTCTATTATTCTTTGTTTCTTCCTTTTTCTAGGTCATTAGACATTTTGATGGATGCAAGGCTGACCTGGTTGTCTGTGATGGTGCTCCTGATGGTTAAGCACACAACTTATTCATGTTTTATGACTGCACCCCTTGCTATCTTGCTAAATATGATATATCCTAATACTGAGCTGGCCTTTTTCCAAGTTGATTTGCAGTTACTGGACTCCATGACATGGATGAATTTGTACAATCACAACTCATTTTGGCAGTGAGTATAGACTCATATCTAAACTGATCAATGTTTTCGAATAAGCAAGTCCTAGATTTGTTTTCATTTTCAGATTGTTGAATCTGGTTCTGTTTTGTCGTTCAACTGGTATATCATAAACTTTCTGGCAGGGATTAACAATAGTTACTCACATACTCAAGGAAGGTGGAAAGTTTATCGCAAAGATATTCCGGGGAAAAGATACAAGTCTCCTTTACTGTCAGGTAAGCTATGTAGCTGGTAAAAATTTCAAAGTTTCCACAATAGTTTCATTGGGTTTAATCCAGTCTTCGTATTACAGTTATTTTTATTTGTACGAGTGTTCTCTTTCTTCTTGTTCATAGTTTACTTATCCTTCCTCTTGTACCAAAAATAGTCAAACTTATCCTTCTTTTTGGCATGGATAGCCTTCCACATAACGTCGCAAAAATATTCTCTCAATCTAGAGTTAATAACCTGGAATATGTAACTTATTTAACTAAAGGTGTATTTTCTTCCTACTGTTCTTCCGTGTGCTGTGACTTGTGAGTACAACTGGGGGTCTAGAAAAGTACCTTCTTTTCTTTGTAGTTCACATCCTAGTTCTAAGCACTACATTGTTCGAGGCAAAAGCTTTTTGCAACATCATAAGGTTTATTGGTCTATTTGTCCTTGTTCTGACTTATCCAAAAATCAAACTGCCTTTGTATTATGTTTTATTTCTTGCTGAGGTGGCAAGCAACTAGCTAATGTGGTATGTTGGAGACTTGGAGTGATTGCTGTGTAGCAAGTGTTTGGACAGTTGGGCTATAACTTTTTCACTTGGAAAGGGACATCTTCCCCTGCTTCAGTAATCAATTATTTCAGTATTTGATGTCCTTTAGTGAGACAATATGGTTGTAACAAATCAGTTCTTGCAATTTTTTCAAAATGTTAACATGTAACTGAAAGTAATTTACTTCCCGGGTTGTTTGTTGATTGTTTACTATTTGATTGGTAAATTTGTGTTTAGTAATTAGCCCATGGAGTCAGAGAGTTTCTTTTTCTCTTTTGCAGCTGAAACTATTTTTCACCGATGTGACTTTTGCAAAACCAAAAAGCAGCCGTAATTCAAGCATAGGTGAGTAGGTAAATCTTTATATTTGGTTAAATGGCTGAACTTTTTTTTGGAGGATGTAGTTTAGGTTATCTTTAATTGGCAAGTTATCACTTGTAATTCTGTCTTAAACTTGGCTTTTAGGAGGAGAAGCTCAACCTTTTATTGGTGATCCGTATTGATGGCCTTATAATTCATGGGAAGGGTCCATAAAAAGGTCTTAGAATTGGCTTTTAGGAGGAGAAGCTCAAGTACATGGATCCTTCATTTTAGCTGAAGTACTCGAGTCGATGTGTTTGAAACGCGTATCCATTTTGGACACTCGGATACTCTAGTAGTTATAATAGTTACAGAAAAAGAAAATCAAAATAGCTAGAAAAATGATATTTCTAGTCTTTCACATGGGTAGAAAATAGCAAAAACATATTTTTCTTAACCTGTTCTTTTTTAAATACAACCCCTTCTTGTTGAAATACATTAACGATACATAATCTAAAAAATTTATGCAATATATACAAAAAAACAAGTGTTCAGGACGTGTCCCCATACCCACACCCAATTAGGGGACACATATCCCAGTATCCTACGATTTAAGTTTAGGAAGGTCCGACGCTTGGACTCGCACCCGCACCCGATACATGCACCCAAGTCCGTGTAACATAGATGATCCGTATTGATGGCCTCAGAATTCATGGGAAGGATCCGAAGGGATATAAAAATGTATATCAGGCCTGTAAATTCCTGAAACCACCAAATATCATCTAAAAAGGTGCTGAAAATCACAAAATATCACCTAAATCCCGGGCACTGATGGTTGCTGTTTAGACTCTGTGAAAGTTGGCTATGGTGGCGATAATAGGAGAAGGTAAATGTCAATTGCAAGAAAACTACAGCCCAACCATAATAATTAGGCTCTTTGCCCTACGATTGTGTGATCCACCAAGTCACAAAGTTAGCCTGATCCACAATAGCTCAAACCTATGAAGACAACAATGCAAGAGAAAGGAAGAAGGAAAATTGGCAACTCATTTGGTTGCCTCCTTGGTAATTTGGTATAACCATATTGATTAGGCTCTCTGCCCTACGCTCGTCCTATCAATGCCCTGTAGATTACCTGTATTTTTTAATTGATTGGAGTACCGTCCATATCATTGTTCCCTCTTCTATTTATGAGTGGGAGGAAGTGACACCAAGCATCTACCAAGTCATAGAGAGAGTCTGACCCACAACAGCCAAACCTATTGAAGATGACAAATGCAAGAGAAGGGAAGAAGGGGAATTGACAACTCACTTGGTGGTTGGTGCCTCTTTGTTACCATACTTGCAAAGAGTCAACAACCAACTCAGGCATAACCAAAGTTTTCAGAGGCGAAAGCGCAAGGCAAGGCCGTTGATCTAGCGAGTTTTATATTTTTAATAGTTTTGGATGGATAAAATTAATTTGAAATTCCATAAAAATACTAAAAATACAACTAAGATTGATAAAATTAACAAAAAACGCATTTTAAGGCATAAAACATAGTGCATTCATAAATCCAACCTTTAAAAGCGCTAGTCTTAACCTCTTAATGAAAACCATGCATCAAGATTTAATAACTTAATAACTTCCGAACTATCTGAGGTATAAAAAAAATCACTTCAAACTAAGTCATCCTCATTGATGTCCTTATCATCTTTGTCCATAACCACTCCCAAAACCCACACTGAGTTGCAGTGTAGGGAACGGAACTGGTTGCTTACTTACTGGAGCACTAGGGAATACCCTAACTCGTGGTTTGCGGTTTAAGGCTTTCATGAAGCCTTGTAATGCATTCTAAGGGAAAGGGAAGGTTAGGCACATAATTCCTAAACTTCCTTGAACACTTACAAAATCTGAGGGTTCTCGCTGATTAAAAAAGGAACTGGAGAACAGATGACTTCAGATTAGAGTCTTGTCTGAGGAGGGTCGGAGGGGATAGGAAAGAGACAGTAAGAGCTCTCTTCAACTTGCTATCCGAGACACTAGGAATTAAACCTGTTCAGCATTGTAACATTCAATTCATTTTCAGTATACAATTCAGTTCTTTTTCTTCTCTGATTTGCTCTCTCACATCCTCGACCACCTCCATGCGCCTACGTCGATTAGGCTACTGTCGCCTGTCAGGCTCTGTGCCCAACTTCTCATGCTGTTTTCAGATCTCCTCGCATCGAAGCGTGCCAGAAAACGCGTCGCCTGTCAGGCTCTGTGCCCAACTTCTCATGCTGTTTTCAGATCTCCTCGCATCGAAGCGTGCCAGAAAACGCTTTTCAAAACTTTGGGCATAACCATCCTTGTGATGTGGTCAATTGTCACTTTTGAGTAATGTCTTCTAAAGCATGAATCATGCAATTTTTCTGTGACTTTAGAATTACTTCTAGGGTGTTCACCATCTCGGGGCTCGAGTTCATATAACAGAGTCAGAGATCATAGATGAGATCGCCTCTCTCCATCTACTCTCCTAAATTTCCCAGTGGTTTTCCATTGTAGAGTCAACATAAATCTTTTTACTTGATTTCTGTAGCATGTAGGTTTGTCTCAAGACTTGGCTCATTTTTTTGCTATCTTTGTCCTGCTCTTCTCCTTAATGCAGAGTAAACCAACTAATCCCTGTGTCTGGCTACAGTAATCCTTTCTCTGCTCTATTTTCCTAAATGCAAAGTAGAACGTGAAAATGAATTTTAAGAATTCTTCATCGATCTACAGTTGTGACAGTGTCTCGAGTGGACTTTGTCATGTCCTCCTCTACATGGGGAAAATAGGTCGTATTTTACACGCCATTGTGTTCTTTGAGATTGTATCAATGTGTTTTATTCCATTGTTAATATTGTGTTTGCTTAAATGTGTTTATGGGTTCTTTCTGTGAGAGACCAATTTTGCTTTGAGGTTTTGATATTCCCGCTGTCTTTTTGTACAAGTCAGAAAATCTCATTTTTCAAGTGTTAGTTATGTTAGATAGCTTGATATACATTGTTAGACCCATTTCTTAAAAGCTTAAGCTTTGGGGACTACTGTTAACTTGACATGGTATCAGAGCTTTGGTTGGAGGTCTTGGGTTCAAGTCTCTCTATTTGCATTTGTTCCCCGTTTACATTCTCTGGTTGGAGAGGTCTTGAACTTTGTTTCCCATTCTGCTTCTCTCCTTCGTATTCGGTTTCGCTTTATCTATGAAAATTTGCATCTCCACATGCAAGATTGGGAGAGAGGGTGTTAGATAGCTTGATATACGCTTAACAAGTTATACCTAGTTGACTTGTACCAAATGCTATCTGAAATAAAAGAATTTCTCCTCAATTGTCATGATTGCTAATTATTATGGTGTTACTGATACAGAGGCCTTTGCTGTTTGTGAGAATTACTCCCCTCCTGAAGGATTTAATGAGAAAGATTTGCATCGGCTCCTAGAAAAGGTTGGAAGTCCTTCTGGTGTTGATGATCTAGGTAATTGTACTTCACTGTTATTTTATGCAGATTTTTTTATCGATTAATACACTTATTTGACCTCTGGAATATTGTTGGATTAGATAAGCAGACACTTTTAAGATGGCTCTAGGCCTCTGGTTATATAAAAAGAGTCCATATTAGAGAAGTTGTGCACTGTTCGAGCCCGCTTCTATCTCGATTAATGAATCCTCGCTGACCTGGTATAAGTTAGAGTCTGAAACAGTTGTGGAACCACAAATTCTTCATATCATGTTGGACCCCCTTTTCATTTTCTGGATGATTTAGACTCCCAAACGTTGCAGATTATCTTTTTGTTTATAACATCCAAGTCCTTAGGCATGTTTGATAAGCGGCTTGGGCCTTGGGATTGGACTGTTAATGCTTTGGGGCCCCTAATAACTTGTTTGGTTACACATTTGAGCTTTGGATTAGGAATCCCAAGGGACTGTGAGTCCGGCCAAAATGGAGGATTAGGAAACCTGGGTTGAATCAGGTATTATCAATCCCATCCCAACCCCTCCTTCCAAGTTTACCAATATACCCAGTGTCTTTTCATTAATGATGAGAGCGCTCCTCATTATGTCTCAAGACACTTTACCAACTGATCATGAATGATGTACTAGAATGATATGTTTTCACTGACTTCGAAAATAATATACATCTATTAATTTTTCTTCATGACGATGGATAAATAAAAAATGTAAAAAGTAGGGACTTTTAATTTGTATTTTCTCTTTTACTTCATTGAGGTGTAAAAAAAGAAATCTCTTTTAAGTGTGTTTTCTCTTTCACTTCATTTGCTGATTTCGATCATAACAATTAGGGGGTTAAGTTCTGAAAATTACACATGGACAAAGGCTGGTCCGGAAATTCATTCTTCCGATCCTATCCTACTTGTGCAAAAAAAAAAAAAAAAAAAATGATTTGAACAATCCTATCATTCCATCCCATGCAAAACAAACAAGGACACTGGACGACCAACCTCGCTATTATTTAAATCACATGAAACTTTCACAATTTATTTATTTCACTTTGGAAAACATTGACATGTTTCACGCACATTAAAAAAAAAGCAACAAAACTATATTACAGGTAAAAAAAAGTTCTTGAAAGTTATTTTCGGTGTCGAAGTGTTAACAATTACAAAAATGGAGCGGTCCCACTAGTGTTCGTTTGGTTTCTGTCTTCCTCTGATGAAATACTTGTTATGGGACAGATTGCAGTAGCGGGTGGCTGGAAGGGCCGAATAAAGTGTATATTCCATTTCTGGCTTGCGGGGACCTCAGTGGATATGACTCGGACCGTTCATACCCCCTTCCTAAAACTGCAGAAGGAACTTACCAAAGCTTGGATCCTGTACAGCCACCAATTGCTCCTCCTTACAAGAGGGCACTTGAAATGAAGAAAGCTTCAGGCCAGGGAATTCGAGATTTTGAGAAGCTCTCTCTTGATTCATGACGGTACTATTTATTTCTGTACTCATATGGAATGGGTGAGATTTGAAACCATGGATTGTTGGATTTCAGTTTTTACTGGTTTGAGAAAATGGGCTGTCGAGACTCAGATGGGAGTGATTACCCTTGATTCTATAAGTTGTTCCAATCATCATATCTTGTCAGGCTGTCTGTAAAAATTATTCTCTCCTAGGGGGTTTATTTATCTAATGATGTTCGTTTGAGGAGGTTATCATTTCTATAAAAAACACTTCTGATTAGTGAATTTCTTGTTGATTTCCTTTGTGTTTTGCATGCCTGGAGTAATTACCCTTGATTCATACAGTATTTCCCCCCCCCCCCCCCCCCCCCAAAAAGAACTTACCTTTACATTTCTTTTTTTTGTTTGTTTTTTTTTATTATCAAAGTTCGACCCTCTAGCGTGGTTGATTGGGTTAGTAAATGGGTGAATGATCAACGTACGCAATTACAACCCAGTCGATGACTTGAACCCCACCCGTTTGACACACTTCCCACGAAAATAATTGAATTTGGGTATCATGTCCCTACCCGTTTGCCTTCTCTTGAGAAAGTACCTAATTGCTGAAAGAACATTTCAATCGCAGTATTGAAATGTTCTTGTTACGTATGGTTTTGGTACTTGTTATGACCCGTTTTGGTTTTGAAAAAAAAAATTCACTATTTGTGTTACTATTCATGGTTTCACCTATTCATGAAAATCTATCACAAAATACATAACAATTATCAAAATTATACGTAAGAAGTACTAAAATCATACGTAATACGCCTCTTTTCAAAGGAGCGCTTCCTTGAAACTTTCGCTACGGATTTGTTTCCCAGGGCAAAAAGAGTAAACTCACCGTGACAAATGAATCATAAAATTAATCTTCCTCTCTCCCATTTACATCATGATATCTTCCACCCTAGCTACAAAAAGTATTTTCAGAGACTGAAAATGATCTCCGCAAGGAGGAAGAAGAAGTAGAAGAAGAAGAATTCAAGAACTCAATGCAATCCTCCACGGCTTCAGCACGATGAGAATCGATGATCATATTATAATCTGCATATGACCTTGACCTCGCCATGGTAGTAGACGAAGCTGAGACCACCTTACAGATGGAGGAGGACCAGTTCTTTCCACAACGCAACGCTTTAGCAACACTAGCTCCAATCCGCCTTAGAATAGTTCCCACCAATGGTGAAAAGCTCGGGTTGTCGTCGGTCGCCCTAAAACTTGAAATTCCAGTCAGCCTCCTCTTTTTACGACCACGGCCGTTCTTCTTGTGGAAGGTGGTTGGCAATGGTACTGGTGGTTTCTGGTGGACATCAGGGCTGAAACCCACTGATCTCTGGCTCATTTTCCCAGTTCGGATGGAAGAAGAGGCAGATGCAGAGGTTGTACAATTTAAGGAGAGCTGGGACAAAAGAAAAAGGAAAAGGAGGTTGAGGGAGGGAGGGAAAAAGATAAAAGGAAAATCAAATCTTCATTGCATTGGTTGTGTGAAAATTACTGTAATTAAGTGCGCGAAGCTTTTGTAGGTTTAACTTCGCTTGTTTCATTCTTATAGATTTGTCTTCTACCCAATCAATTCCTAGTCTGGCTAATAAAGGAGGAGGGTTGTGAACAGGGACGGACAGAGACGGAGGTTAATAAGGGGCGGGGTAGCACGGGCCACCCCGGGTCTCAAAAAAAAAAAATTTGTATTACAAGAACAGTGTTATTCTTTAAAACACGCATTTTGCTTAATTATGGTCTTAAGCATGTTGATGAGTGATTGATCGATGAAGATGTGTAATTTTTCAAGATTAAAGTATGCTGATGAATGATTAAAATACGAAAAAAGTGTACCTTTTTGGGTATTATTAATAATTAAATTTTTGAACATGTATGCTTTGAATATACTAATAATTACTCTTTCATCCGTAAAGATAGTCCACTACTAAAAAATAGGCTTATTTTGAAATAAAAAAAATAAAACACTTCCATACATAATTTCTTACTACTATATTTTTTTGCTACCAAATTAAAGAAGTAACTGAGATATTGAGTGCTTGAATCTATAGCCAGCCCAGCCTCTTCAAGTCATCTGGCACCCCTTTAATAGGTAGGATCGATTGACAATCTGCCTTGTGTTTTGATGAGTCATCCGGGGGTTGCTGTGCAGTCCTCGGCCGTTGGATCTAGTTTTAGACGGCACCCCTTTAATAGGTAGCACCCCGGGATCCGTCATCCATGGATCCCACTTTCATCTCTATATCTTTTACGCGATCTCTATATGAATTGTTCTACACAATCTTAGTTTTTTTTTTTTTTTGGGAACGGCTATACAATCTTAACTTGAATCCAGCATTTTGCCGAAGAAATCACCACTGTTAGAAAACATGTTGTAGATTTACCTAAAAAGAAGTTGAAGTAGAAACCCGCATGTATGGTGGGTTTGCCTTAAATTAATGGGAGTGCCTTATTTTTATCTTTTTGAATCTTTTATTGATTTGCGTCAATTATGCTTGATTAATCAGTCGTCTTGACGAGAGTAATTTGGAATGTATAAAATTATTTTCAAAAGCTAAAAGATTTGCTACAAACGAAAAAATTCCAGTAATACATTTTTACAATCTTTTTGTGGGTATTTTCTGAACCTATTTTTAAATAGTAAAGCATGCATTCTCATTTGAATCCACTAGTTGCATATGTGGGAAGGGGAGAGGAGAGTGGATCAGACTTTGTCTCGACATCCCTAACAACAAATTTTTGGTTCCATTTTTGGTTGTGCATTAGGTAGCTGACAGTCAACACGGAAAAAACCTTAGATCTTTATGTCATGATTCTGATTAGGAAACAACGGATTCATGTTTAAGGTTCTTCTGTATCTTTTGGTGACGAGGGTATCTGAAAAATTTGCTCCATATAATATAGGTATATACAGTCCGCCTCTCCACATATATCGAGTTAGTGTTTGATTCTAGCCTTGAATTCGAACTAGCTTTAAAAGGAATGAGAAATGGCACATTCAACCTTATGTTGATCCTAATCTATGGGTTAGGTTTGTCGAGTTAGTGGTTAGGTTTTTTAAGTAAATTATGAACCAGTGGTTAGTTATATCTCATTCTAGCTAAGTCCTCATCCTAATGGGTTTGAATCATTATGTTTTCATCTTTAAATTTAAAAAAATCCAACAATGCCCTTTACCCATTTTCCTATAAAACCTAATTAATCTCCCACAAATTTTCAGTTATTTAATTTATAAATTCTCTCTCCAGTCCATTATTAAATATCCCTTTTAATCCCTAATCTAAGTGCGGCCTCTGTCTGTAAAACCCACAAATTTCCAATAAATCTCATAAAAACATTCAAAACACAAACCCATTGGTTCTAATACAGCCAAATCAAGCCGATCTTTCAATTTTTCGAACAAAATTCTGTAAACTCATTTGTTCCAAAATGGTCAGATCAAGCCAATCTTCCAATTTTGGTTTTAGAATCTTTCAGAGGTCAATTTGCCACGTAGGCCACCTATGAAGAACATCCTTCGGCAAAGGATGTTTCTCCTCCCCCGCTCACGGTTGCGGAAGGAGGGAAGGAGGTGATAGAGATTAATAGGATTTATTAGATATTTCTCTCATGAGTTTTTATGTTTATCTTTGGTCATTATGTATGTGTATCTACATTTATGCGTGTATATATATACCAATAACGAAATCAGATTGAATTTGAAATCAAAATAGGATTGTTGAGATTCAGTTATTTTATACAGTGAACTTGGTTTATTGATTCACCATTGTAGACACCCCAATTTGAACCTATGAACCTTGGCATTCATGATGATGAAAATGGTCTGATAAAGACACGTGGAGCTTGATTAATTGCTTGGAAATCCCTTCAAAACTTTTTCAAAATAAACCCAAGCTTGCACCATCTTCTAGTACATTCAAAACCCTCTTTATCAATATATAATATGTCCCAATTCAATTTGAAATGAGAGAGATGCGCGCGTTTTACTAAAATAACTTGTTTTTTCGACCTCTTGAGGGTAAAATGGTCATAATTTTTTATGTACAAATCATCTTGAGTTCAAACTACTTAGGTTAGAAAGTAGACTCAACCACCTTTCCAAAACTTCAAACCACGCGCAAAATGGAGTTCGGTATTACCCGGAGCGGCTCCGCGAAGTTTGGTATGCTGTGTAGTCTCCCTTTGGGCGCCCACACTCACTATGGGCACCCATACTTCACCCTCCGGGTGCCCATACTTGCTCTGGGCGCCCAGATTCTCCTACTTTGGGCGCCCAAACCTCACTCTAGATTGTGTGATTCAAAAGTTAAACTTGAGCGGGAAGATCATGGGTGAGATTTTTTCAGTTGGTTTTTACAGAGGATCTTTGAGAGAGGTAGTCCAATTGGGGTGGTCTAATCGGACCCCTAAAACAACCCCTAAGGGGCTAAACCAACCTTTTTCTCCTATAAATACCCCCATTTCCCTCATTTTCAGAGGAGGATCAACCCATTAAGAGAGCAAGCTGGTACTCTGTCAAAATACTTCCAGAGAGTTCATCTTCAACCATTGCCACTCCCCCTCACGCTTCAGAACACCTCAAACCCATTTATTTGCCATCCATTAACCTAAATACACTCACCCCTTTGATCAAACCCACATCAATCACCCATAATCAAGCCCCTATAGCTCTGATAGTCTAGATTTCAGTCCACCCAATCTTCTATATCAGCCCAAACCTTACACCCAAGTTCAAAGTCAAGCTCCAAAGGTAGTTTATCTACCAAACAGTGATTAAAGGGTCCTCTGAGGGACACCACCCAGCCTTGGCTAGTCTTTAATACTAGTTGAAGGCTTGGGAAGGTCAGGAGTGCAACAAAAGGGGGTAAACCCCTGCTCCCATGCTGAGTATGGGCGTCCGGATTATCTTACTTTTATTGCATTTTCTTCTTTAAAATAGTTCACTAATGTTTTATAAGTCATTTATGTCATGATTGAGGTTGGAAATTAAAGTGCACGGTCTAAATATCCTTTAAAAAGTGAGTTTTGAAGTATTTTTTTAGGAGGAGTCATGATCAAAGGGGGATTTGAGGCTAATGTACCTATGGCATGAAGTCGTTTGTTAATATTATGCATGTTTTGTAACATACCAGAAGGGTGGGAAAGGATTCTCAATAGCACCCATACTCATTTTAGGCATTTACATGGAATTTACTATGGGCTCATATCATGCACTCTTCATCAAGTTTATGATCATTCTATTTTTTGTTCATATGCATAATAGGACTCCATTTCATATAAGGATTCAGTCTAAATCTCTTTTGTCTTGCTTCAAACTGAACCAAAGCCATGATTTTCAAGCTTAGCTCATCCTTTAAACTTGATTTTGTGATGAAATTAGAATTACAAAAGCATGCACATCATTTTATACGTGTTTGAAGAAGGAACAAAGGTCAAAAGATGTTTTAGACATGGGCCCAAACCAATTTTTAGGCACCCACACTAGCTGCTTTGAGCACCCGCACCAGCTAGTGTTGGCGCCCAGGCTGACTATGGGCACCCCGATTCCCCTACTGTGGGCGCCTATGAAGCACGGATACTCTATTTCGGCCTCCGTATCACATACCGTACCGTACGCGTATCGGATACGGATACGCTCCGGATACGTATCAGATATGTTTTTTAGAGTATCCGTAATTAAAATTTATTTTTTGTTATTCAGATACGTTTTGGATACGTTAGGATACGTTTAGGATACGCTAGGATACTTTTTGGATATGCGCGTGGGGTAAATTTGTTATTTATTGAAATATATGGGTGAAAAGTGTAATTAGGGCTTTATTAAGTCTTTTTTCCCCTCAATCGTCACAGAGAAGATAGAAGCAAAAAACGATCGACAAAAACTCTCTTGCAAGTGTCGTCTCTCTCTCTCTATCTCTCTCTCTCTCGTTTCTCACTTTCCTGTTGGCTGTTTCTTTTTTTTATTTTATAAGTATCTCGTCCATCTCTCACTATCATCTCTTTCTCTCTTTGTATATGTATGTATGCACATGTGTATATATATATAGGAACCCCTTCCTATCCAAACCACTATTTACGGACCTAACGTCCGGACCTCCACCTTCCCAATTTTTTTTTTAAAATCCGAACCGTTAGATGTGTTTAAAACGTGTTTTTAAGGTCCAACGCGAAGATTTGGCAAAAAAAAAAAAATACCCGGAAGGCCTTGATCGGGGCAGTTTTTCACAAAAACGCTATATTTGTGTTTTTGTGTAAAACTGCCCCAATCAAGCCCTTCCGGGTATTTTTTTTTTGCCAAATCTTTGCGTTGGACCTTAAAAACACGTTTTAAACACATCTAACGGTTCGGATTTTCAAAAAAAAATTGGGAAGGTGGAGGTCCGGACGTTTTAAAATCCGGGAGTTTGGATTGGAAGTTTTTTGTGTATATATATATATATATATATAGGATAATGATCTATTGAGGGAGTCCTTAGGATAATTCCGTGCGGACCTCACCATTCTGGATCAAATCTTGACGATCCACGCGGAAAATCTTCAAAAAAAATACCCGGAAGGGCTTGATCGGATCAGTTTTTGTTAAAAACGCTATGCGTTTTTAACAAAAACTGATCCGATCAAGCCCTTCCGGGTATTTTTTTTTAAGATTTACTTTTTCAGTTCTTACTGCTTGGATTTAATCGAAACATTTACAGATTAAATGTCGGTGAACAAAATTGCACTTTTGACTATGAAAAAAACTGTCGACATGGTTCTCCTTGGTGTAAGAAGCACTGCATTTTCTCTGACGGTGTCGCCTATTTCATTTTTCATTGCGTGGAGCAAACTTTCTTTTTTAAGTCGTGTAAAACTGTCTCTCAAGGATTCATTTTCTATTATAGCTTAGCTATAGTCCAATTAAATCATATTAAGCAATCAATTCTCAATCTAGTTAGAGTATTTCCAGGCTTTACTCAAAACCGTACTCAATTTGATATGAAACAGTACTTTAAGTAAACATAAATTTGAGCAAAAGCTTGAATTAGTGGCATAATTGTAAATTTGAGAGAAAATTAAAAAACATTCTAGTATTTAATAATCCACCGCACTGAGTTTGGCCACTAGGCTAAACCCATGGTTACTTTTATTGTAACACATTTATTTATTTATGCAGTAGATTTTTCTTAATTTCAGCTATAAATTTATATGCAATTTGACCTGTGACCCTTTTACTTAGTATATCTTGGATTAGAATAACTTGTATATAAGGATATCATTATTACACCATTAGCTATGAGTAATAATGTAAAAACAGACAAGATACTTTCATTAGAAAACCATGGATACATGCTCGTATCTATATATAACACAAATTGAGACCAACGAAAAAAAATAGGGGGAGAATCCACAATGGATGGAAATTCCTATGGTCACCCTCAAAGGGAGTTGCTATTCTGGTTGCTCTTTTTCATCTTTGTGTCTGTGAAAAACAAACTAATCAGCTTCTGCTTCAAAATGCTAAGCCGGGAATTTTTTACTTATCAGTGATGATAGATATAATATCCATTTGAAGTCTTTACATACTATTATTCTACATATTGCAGTTATTACATTTTGATCCTCTGAAATTTATTGATGGTTTTTTTTTTTATCGGGAAGTTTATTGATGTTTACTTTGTCATTGTACTTAAACTTGTATTGTTTATTTGATAGTTCATTAAATGTTTATCAGAAGTCAAGTTTCTTGTTTATAGAAAATGCAGAACATAAAAAATCTGGAATTCAATACACTAGATATTTCAGGCATAAAAAATCTGGAAAACAATATCGCATCTTTGGAAGACACTGCCAAGGCGATGATTTTCATCCGTCGCCATATCCACGAAGATTTAAATCCGAGTATCTAACGGTGAGATACCCTAAAATTTGATGAGATGATTTAAAAGACAAATTCGAACATCAAAAAACTATGATTCTTTCAAGACGAACCTTGGTTTGAAAGGATTTCACAAATCAAGACGAACCTTTTCATGACAGTTATCTTGATATGACTATATCATTGAACGAGATGAAACACTTGGTTTCTGTAGGATAGGTTCTTTGTTTAAGCCAAAATAGAATTAACTTTGGAGAGGCAAACAATAGCTAATGACTGAATTGGTAACAAGTGATCAAATAGGAATAAGAGAGTGTGAGTAGGGGTGAAAGATTAAGCCAAGTATACAGAAAGAGAAGGCAGCAATGTTCAGTTCATTCCCCTCAAGACCATCATCGCCCTTGAAACCACAGTTCTAGATGAGAATGTGAGCTCGCGAGCCTCAGCAAGAGCAATGCTCTTGTTTCTAAAGCTCAGAGTCACTTTCTTTCTCTAGAATTTCCGTGCTCAAGGATGAATCAGAAGATCTCTCTCTGAATCAACGAAGGAATGTCCCATATTTATAGGGGTCTGCACCCAATCATGGGGCGGCAGACATTTCCCTAATAATATAGTGACACGTGCTCTTTCCGCATACCTAGGCGACGTGGGTGATGTCACTGGCCGTTAGGAAGATTCCATTAGGTCATTCCAGTGAATCGTTTTCCCTCGCGGCAACCCTTAATCCCTCAAAGCCACCAAACCACTTGTATCTCCCCTGTTCCCGCGGAGTTGGTCGTGGCCGCGAGCCCTTTGGCTCGCGCCAAGACTTCTTTTGAGCTCGCATCGACTTCCCTTCCCCTGCCTTTTGGTCAGGTGCTGTCGCGAGCCTAGTTCGTGTATTCGTGGGAGCGTTCATACTTTCCCGTCGCGTCGATCTCCTTCGTTGAGGGTCTCGCGAGGGGTGAACCTCCTTTTGGTGGTGTTTCCCTTATTGAGGGCATCCCTTTCTGGATGTAACAGAAGTTTGGGTACATCATACCGCGAAGCCTGCTCTTCGCGGTGTCTACTCGCTGATTGCTAAATTCGACTGATGCTTGACGTGTCTCCTGCCATTTTACTCGAGCCACGTGGCTATCCATTACGGGTTGGTCAATCGCCATGTCACCAGACGCGCTGACCTTTCCTACAGTTTCATAACTGGTGATGGACATGACCACACTAGTTAAATTAGTTCTTTTTATTAGTATGCTAGTGTGTTTCTTTTTGATATGCAAGTGTGTTTGCTTCTTTCTAAGTAAGTGTGTTTCCTGGGACAACAATTCTTTAATTGTTTAAATTTTAAGTTTAATAAATACTCCCTCCGTTCCAATTTGATAGTCCACTACGAAACTATTTGTAATTTTCAAACTAAAAAAATAATGTACTTACAAAAATAATTGTTTTATCAATATGGATTTTGTTTGATAGATCTCATTGAGAAATTTAATATGATGCAAAAAAATTCAAAAATTATTTTGGTAAATAAATTTTTTTTTGTTTGAAAATTGCATGTAATTTGTGTGGACTATCAAATTGGGACGGAGAAAGTATTAAGTTGTGGATATGGTAATTGTAAACCTTTATTGTATTTATTTGTAACTGCATGGATGCTACTGATATTTTCCATTCAAAGATAAATACAAAGATACTTATTTAGCAGATAGTGCAACAACACACACTATTCTTCGGAACACAAAATATTTTACACACACAACAATGACAAAAGAAAACATCAATGCAATATTAGGTTCTGCAAATCTTATTGAAGACTCTATAAGAGCTAATATTATATTTCCAATTTGTTAAAATCATTACTATTTGCTAAAATCGTAATCTGGCGAGAACGAGACGTGCAATTGTTTTATCTGGAAAACCCCAAAGGCTGAAAAATGTGAAATCTAGTCCCGATATTTAGAAGGGCAAATTTCACTTAGACCCGCTTAGGTTTCCGACAATGACAGACACCTCCCCCCAGTTTTCAGAAATGATTGAAACCTCCCTTGTTTCACACTTTGGGTTTCCAATTCCCATAATCAGATAGACTCCGTTAGTGGGAGGGATGGAAAAGCATGATGTCATAAAAAAGGAGCAGCCCTTTTCCCAACTTGCCTTTTTTTCCATGTTAGAAGAGGGAAAAAAAGAGAAAGAAATACAGACAACTACTATAAATACCCCACCCATTTGCCATATATATGTCTTCCTTTCAATGCTGAAATGTTAAAGTTTCTAGCAGTATGTAGGAGTAAACTAATCATTTTTTGTAATGACCACAAACAATGTACAAGAAAGACTATGACTTGGAATGGCAATGCAATTAGTTTTGTTTTGTTTTGTTTTTTTTTTAACTGGGCAATGCAATTAGTTCAGTTTCTATTTTTCCCAATGCTTGCTCAAAGTGTACAATGATTGCTGAAAGCACCAATCACCAAAAACATAGGCAAATGTAGAATGCTGAAAACACTTTACTAAAGCCAAATGCAAAATGGGAAAACAAATTACTGAAAGCAAATGCAGATTCACATCATTGCAGAAGCCAAATAGATTAGTCCAAGTACCGTCATTACATTGCAAGGTGTGTAATTACATCATATGTGCAATAAGTTTCTAAAAAAAATGCACTGAGTGGAGGGTGAAACAAAAGTCAGTCACCCATCCAAGGCCAAACTAACTGGGGTGAAACAAAAGTCAGTCATCCAACTATGACCATATTAAATGTGGGAAACAAAAGCTAGTGGGATGAAACAAAAGACAGTCAATCCCAAACCTTTGCTACACCTCTACTTGCATAGCGTCAAGGGTCATTGTGGGATTTGTCCTCAAAGTAGAAGCAAATTTCTTTGCAATCCAAGTAGAGTTTGCCTCTACACTGGTTGTTGAACTTAGGCAAGTATGCTCTCCTTTGTATGACCTAATTTTATATGTTAAGCCATCAGGTAAAGGAGATGCATGAACCCTCCACTGACAACCCAAAGCTACACAATGACAAGTAACCCTACCCCTCTCATTTTTGTCCCTTATTATTTTACAACCTTGTTGAATTGTGTACTCTTTTAGAACTTCCCTAAACTTGTTTACATCACCAAATATCATACCTTTTTCAAGTTTAATAGGACCTTCCCCTTCAACATAAAACTCATGGCCAAATGTGCTAATATCAATGGCTTTCGACTCAGAACCACTTCGTTCATCGTCAGATGATTCCCTACCACCTTTATCATCAGATTGGTAACTAGACAACCCATCACTATTGAGTTCATAAGCACTTTCAACCCCAAAGAAATCATCACCCCATAAGTTAGGGCTACTATGATCTTCATCATGGACAGACTCAGTACCATTCACATCAACTTGAGGACCTATAGGTGTCGTAAAATCACCAAGACCAGTACCATCTCCCAACTCAACAAACAAGTCAACAAGACATGTTCTAGAATAGAACCTAAACATGTCCAATACATCTAGGTCACACCCAACAACCACCTTCTCATTAGACCCGGGGACCTGAAAGGAAAGTGTGATGGCACAATCCCTATTGCATGGCAAACCAGATAAACTCCTTTCAGTAATATCATCCAACAAATCTATGTAGGAATACCTGTTTGGGTCTATCTTCTTAATCTTAGTTATTTTTCCATAGACATGAACATTAATGTCGAAATATAGTGGGTTAGCCATGCCTACAATAAAGCAAACAAAAAAAAAAACTCTATTAAAAAATCATCAATATGAAGAAGGGATGAAGAACATTAACAAACTAAAAAAAAAAATTCAACCAAAATTTACAAACTCAAAATTTCCAACCCAGATTTCTTGAAACAATCCACATGTAATACACAAATAGCGAAATCAAGAACAATAAGGAAATATTTTTATTACCTTCAGCAAAATCAACAAAAATATGCAACCGTTGATGAGAACACACACTTTGGTCCCGCAAATTTCAGTCACCGATTGAAACCGTAACCCACACTTTCTTCGCCTTGTCTTTGTAGAATCGACCAGCAACCTAATACCTAACCCATTTTCACACTTTCTTCTCTCCTCAAAGTGGGTTTTGTTTCTCTCTGTTATGTTACAAGTGTTGGGAGTAGATGTATGGCAGTATATATATATATAGAGGTCCTACTTACACAGCCTTCTACTCCCGCCATTTTACTCCTGCCATTCCTACCAACCACCACGCCTTGAGATCGGTGAAAGGCAAACCCAATTTCCCGCCAGGTCTAATCGATCTCAAGCTCCTGCAAATTGCACGTGAAATTTCCAGATTTTAAAGAGGGGCATATAAGTAATTTGAACCCCACCATTAACTCTGTTTACCTTCCGTTTCTGACAAGGGAGGTTCCAGTCATTTCTGAAAACTGGGGGGAGGTGTCTGTCATTGTCGGAAACCTGAGGGGGTCTAAGTGAAATTTTCCCTATTTAGAATAGAATTCCAGCGTAATAAACTACAGTATTGATCGAATATGTAAATAGATTTCTTGGAGTTTTTTTGACGTTTCTATTTCAAGGTCTAGAGAACTGAATCAAATAGAGAATTTTGATCAATATTGTGGATGTATAACTATCCCAACCATAAACTTTTATAACTCAATTGTCGGGCTAGTTTGTCACATTACCTATAAGAAAAAGCTTTCTAGTAAGGGGGAACAAGGCCGTAGCATAACAGCTTCTTGTGCCGTTCAAACCCCAAAACGTGATCCCCAAGTGTTTATGGTGTACAGCTCGATGTGAAGAATAATCCCGTAGAAAAATTAAATCGATCGTCCATCGGTAACTTAATTAATAAATCACATTTTAGCATGAATTTTCAAACATCGACAACAGCTTATCAAAGTCCAACCGACTAGTTTTTTTAGCTAGGGAGTTGTTTTATGTATTAAGCTCTATAAAGTCAATTGTTCAAATCAAAATTTTGGGCTCGATAAGGTGCGACACGCAGGCTGCTGTATCTCAAAGTCACCACAGGCCTCCGGTATGCCGAGCCCAAAAAAAGGATAATGTCTACTAACTTCACTGTGTTCACTTCATATTTCTAAAAAAAAATTCGAAAAGATTCTTTCCCCATCTCTCATCTCTCTAATCATTAATCACATTTCTCTCTCTACTCATACCCCTCTCTGCAATCATTATTCTCATTTCTCTCTCTATCTCTCTCCAATTATTACACCTCTCTTTAATTATTACTTTTTTCAAAAATCCATCCAAACACTATCTCAAAAATATTTCTCAAAATATTTTTCTCAAAACTCTCAACCAAACAAAGCGCCCAGTCCACTATATATGTGAACCCTGGTTATGTAGCACATACTAGCTTCGGCTCGTTCTAAGCACGTGCTAACTAATAATTATTGCAAGGTTTTAAGTTTAATTATTAATGATTATTTGAACACCTATATAAAAGTGATAGGAAAATGCTTTATATATCAAATTACTGCATAAAATTAATTATCGAAGGTTTTGATATCATATGTCATCTCTATCGTTTGTTTTATAATAACTTAGTCTTCTTCTGAATACCCCTAACAGACCACAACTTAGATAGTCAATAATATTGTCAATTATATCTAAAAAAACATAGCCAATAATATCACAAGCATACAGTCAAAATGTATACCATCGATATGAAAATTATTACTTTTCTCACTCATCATCGCGGGTCGCCTCCATAACTATATTTAAAAAATTTAATCAAAAGAGCATCTCCAACAATGCCTCTCCTCTCTAAAATGAAGAGTGGAAGTGACACATTGAGGGAAAATTTTGTAATTTATGTCCTCTTTTCCTTAAAGAGTTGTACTGTTTGGAGGGACCCATCCACCTTTTTGTCACATCCACTCACCAAATTAATTTTCGGCTCAATAAAATTAGAGAGGCGAAAATTAATTTGGGGAGTGGATGTGACAAAAAGGTGGATGGGTCCCTCCAAACAGTACAACTCTTTAAGGAAAAGAGGACATAAATTACAAAATTTCCCCTCAATGTGTCACTTCCACTCTTCATTTTAGAGAGGGGTGGTCCTGTTGGAGTTGCTCTAAACGTGATATGTTTTGGGGGACTAGCATTGGACAATTTCATCCATTGGAGGCCTTTATTACATTCGCTGGTGTTTCATTTTTATTATAAACCTTTCAAATATTTAGGCAGTTCAAGTTCTTTGCTTTCATATGTTGTACCGGACATACGTTCTTTAAATGCTAATTAAATTTTACCGATCTTAGTTTTGTTTTAAGAAAATATTAAAAACAGCCTATTGGACTATTGTTACAATGGAAAAGATATATTGATACATGTAAAAGTTTATAGAAGTGTGTATTGTTTCGTCATTTTCTTAACTTATTGACATAATGAACTGTCCATAGGACCATTTGTTATATGTCATATGACACTACATGCATTATACATTATTGCATGCGGGTCTCACAGGACCGAATTCATTAATACCATTAAGTTTTTTAATATTAATTTTTTTTTACCCCTGTAAGCTAAATGACTATATTGGCCTCATTCATTTTCCCCAAAATTTAACTACCAATTCACCTGCTGAGGAAAACCCCAGTTATGTATTTAGGTATAACGTAATGTAATGGAGTTATACCACGGAGTGAGAGAACATAGTGAACGAACTTCGCATGCACACGTGCATGTAGAGAACTCAAAATCTCTTCCTAAGGGCCTCCAAAATAGGGAGTTTGTGTCCCTATATATTTATACAATTAAAGTTCCAAGCCAAAATAAATGAGAAGCTATACTTATGTAGAACAAGTAGCGGCCCAATTCTATGATCAATTGAACCGGTCAAAGCCTAGAAGGCCCAACCAACTTCGAATTGAAGATTGCCAATTTCGGCAATTTATCGACGAGCCCGGAATATGCCCAAACTTGGTGGGCTGAAGCAGAATCGCGCTGCGGTCAATACTTACCAGTTACCACCCTAAGTTCGTGACTGATGGTGGATTTCGGCCAAATTTATTCGTTTAGGCTTTCAATTTAGTAATTTTGCTATCTTAGCGTGTAATTCTATCCGTTTTCGTTATTTCCAATTAGGAATATCTTATTTTTCTTTCTGGTTTTCAATTTTGGGAGTTTCCCCAATTTTCGGGATATTTTAATTTTTAGTAAGTTTTTGCTAGGGTTTGCTAATATAGCTCTCCCGTTTAGGTACTTGAATATTTCCCAATTGCTCTGGTGCATTTGTGGTTATGGCTTCTGTAAACATAGTAGCTAAATAAGGAACAATTGGCTCTATCCCAAAACTTTTTACTTTAGGCTGAGTTTCTCGTTTTAGCACAAATTGTTAAAAGCTAATTTTTTTAATAAAAGTGCTACTAAGTTGCTAAAGTCAATTTGTTTTCTATTACCTAAAAGCTAAGTTGTTAAAAGTCAATTTTCTCTCACATATTCCTTTTACTAAAAGCGTGTTGCTAAAATCACCTTGGTGCTAAGATTTTAGAAAGAGAAAATTAGGCATAACTACAGTATTTTTTTTTCTCTTTTGACAAAAGGACACGGGAGTTCTAACATTTGTGGCAAAGACATTTAAAACATTTGAGATGAGAAGGCCAAAACAAAAACAGAAAGCGAGAACCTCCGCTGACTCCATAACCACCGCCACTACTTCCATACCCTCCACACCACCTCCATCACAGCTGCCACTGCCGCCACCTCCATCGCAACCACCTCCGCAAAACCTTACCCACATCCGATTCTATTCTGGCACTGAACTCAGCAGCAGGGTTCTCGTATTTATCATCCAATCAACGTGGTAAAGTAAATACTCCAGTTCTCACTACTCTTTTTCTTACTTTTCCACTGGTTCTTGTCCTTTATTGGGTTGTCTTTTTGTTGTGAATACATATTTTTTCAATCTTCGGTGAAACTTCCCCAAACCCATGTTTTCAATTGTGCGAAAAATCCTCTTCTGAAGAAGGAGTGGGGTTTATTGTACTGGTTCAATGTTCTCAGTGAAATCCATCTAAAATGAAAACTGATTTGTATTTTACATTTGTGTTATTATAGGAGTGGTCGGCTAGAGTGGGGTGGTGGTCGGCCGGAGGTGGGGTGGTAATTTTTTGAATTTTATGTTGGAAATTCGAATTTTTAAAAATTAGTGACATCTCACTAATTTTTTTGGTTGCTGGAAGTGGTCGGCCAGAGGTGGGGTGGTTGTTTGCCGGGGGTGTGGTGGTGATTTTTTGAATTTTATGTTGGAAATTAGAATTTTTAAAAATTAGTGACAGCTCACTAATTTTTTTGGTCGCCGGAAGTGGTCGGCTAAAGGTGGGGTGGTTGTCGGCCGGAGGTTGGGTGGTGATTTTTTTGAATTTCATGTTTGAAATTAAAATTTTAAAAAATTAGTGACATCTTACTAATTTTTTTGGTCGCCGGAAGTGGTCGGCTAGAGGTGGGGAGGTGGTCAGCCGGAGGTGGGGTGGTGATTTTTTTGAATTTCATGTTTGAAATTAAAATTTTAATCTTACTAATTTTTTTGGTCGCCGGAAGTGGTCGGCTAGAGGTGGGGAGGTGGTCAGCCGGAGGTGGGGTGGTGATTTTTTGGAATTTCATGTTCGAAATAAGAATTTTAAAAATTAGTGATATCTCACTAATTTTTTGGCCGCCAGAAGTGGTGGGCGAGAGGTGGGGTGGTAGTCGGCTGGAGGTGGGGTGTCGATTTTTTTGAATTTTATGGACGAAATTAGAATTTTTAAAAATGAGTGACATTTCACTAATTTTTTTTTGTCTTTATGTTCAATTGCAAAAGTTCCTTGTCCTTCCCTTTAAAAATGTCAAATGTTTTTTGTTTTTATAATCGATTGCAAAAATTCCTTGTCCTTCCTTTTAAAAATGTCAAATGTTTTGGATTTTTGGCTAAGTGGCCCTTTTAGAAAATGGGAAACATGGGAAACCCTCCCTCAGTTTATCACCAACTCATGGTCAGATTTTGCTTGGAGCAGGGATCGTGTATCTTTTCTTTTCTTTTATTTTTTTCACACGAATCACGTTTATTGTTAGGAATTATCTATTCTTGGTAGGAATTATCTTTCCTTGAAGTATTGAAAGTAAGATTTTTGTGGAATAAATGTGAGTTTGACATAATTTAATGTCTTAACAACAATCGATAATATGTTCTTTTGTTTTCCGTTAAATTTTATTGGAGCAATTATTTGTCTCAACAAGCAATCACAAAGCAGATAAAAAAAACCCAAAGAAGTTAGAAAAGTATAAAAAGATGAATCAATGTTGAAAAATGTCTAAATAAAATGACACTAATTGATTGGCCTTAGTCTGTTTGTTTGTATGCGTTACGCCTAGCCTTGTTTTTCTTTATTTTTGTTGGTTGTCGTTGGGCTTTATGGACGATTGTCATGCTGTACTTTTGATATTAATGAGATATCCGATATGTTTTGTTTGCTCAAAAAAAAAAAAAAAAAACAGTCGTTTTAAGGTTTTTTTTTCCAGCTTAATGAAACTATTTTTCTTTTTCTTTTTTGATCGGCAAAAAAAAAATTATAATCCTTGAACACGAATATACAAAGATTAATGGATCAAGGGCACACCGGCAAAAAATGCCACCCAAGACCTCTCCAAAGATGACAAGAAACCAACCAAAATAACACCTAAAAGGGCCAAGCCAAAACAAACAAACAAAGCCGAAAACACCTAAGCCCAACGCAAAGCCAACCCTAACCCAAACCACCATCAGATCGAACGGTAGAGAGACCGCCGCCTCCAGAAGACCATGTGACCCACCACCAGTTGCTGCACCTCACCGAATGGGAGCGCCAGTCAATCCATCAAAAAGCTGCCGCACAACGCCACCGGCCGGATACCTCCTGGAAGAGAGAAAACGCCACCACCTCAACCAAACCTCGACAGAAAACCTCCACCAAACGCTGCACCACCACTATTTTCTTTCAGTACCACTTTTCTTACTTTTTAGACACATCTCGTTAAGCCATATTTTAATCCAAAAAATTAACGCGAATCTAAAAAACTTAGAAATTAAGAAAAAAATTCCAACATTAAAATTCACGCCCAATGGTAATCTCGTGAGAAGATTTTGTAGTCTTGATTTCTCCCGAAATTAACTGTTCCAGCGAAAGGAGTCTTATGGTTCATGGGAGTGAGCTATGGAAAGAGAGTGAATGGATATTGGGGTTCATGGGTGTGTAGTGTATACTATCTTTTTTTTTTTTTTTTAATTGTACCAAAAAAAGATAGTACTAGAGAGACTAGAGAGGAGGCCCGATGGGAAAAAAAATACAGAGATTAGGCTCCGTTCTTTCTAAATTTCTAGTCTATTTCGGTGTTTTTTATTTTCGTAATTTTTTTTAGATTTTCGCTGAGAGAAATCATAAAAACATAAAAAAATGAATTGAGGTTGAAAAAAGTTCGTATAATACGACATTAAAGAGAAAAGTAAGAGTTGGATGATAATTTTCTCGTCTTCACTTAATTATTTTTTGCTTTTTGTCATAATTTTTTAGTTTTAAACGTATTTAGAAAATATAAGGTGAATTGAACAAACATTCAAAAAAGACAAACAAAATACCAAAGCAAAACCTTAAGAAGAACTCGGCATGATAGTGATGTGCTACTTTCTCAATTGTTTTACAACCCACCAAAGTGGGTGTAATTATTCAGTGATTTTAAGGCACCACATGTGGTTTCCCAGCACCTCTCAACACTAAACATTTTCCGTGCCAAGTAGTAGACCTAATAAAAAAAGCTAAATTTTAAGAAATTTCAAAGTATTACCTCACTGTATCACAAGACCACCCTATCTTTTCTCTTTTTTCTTTTTTTGTTTCAGAATAGACGCATAAAAGCCTTTAAACTTTACTATTAGCACGCAACAAAGTAAGAGTGATGTTTAATAATCTTTGCGCGTGACAAATTTTACTTTCATAATTATAAGTCTTCTTGGTTTTTGGAACTTCGCATAGTTCTAAGAGAAAGATAGGACCGAGAAGTTATCAAAATATGTCTCAGAAAAATAGAAATTGACAGAAGAATGATACTCCTACTTCATTGGTTATAAGAGAACGCGTATTGAACTGACCATAGAATTAGCCTTAACAAAAATACTAACTTTTTTGTCACTTTAGTTAGAAGTACAAAGGTATAGATAATCTAAAAGTGAAATTGAAAGGGTATAAAAGTTATAAAATTGATGAGTAATAAAAAGAATGGGGATGGAAAATTCAAATTCCGTAGGAGCGTGAAACCAGGGAGACATTCAACGATAGTGGGTCCCCGGAATGGCATTTTAATGGCCCACAAGAAAGATCCACCGTCAGATCTGTACGCCTAAGTTCAAAATCTCACGGGTTCCATTCAGAGTCAAAGACCCCTCTTGATGGGTCTCTTTGACCATACCAGTCACAGGAAGAAATCTGTTTTTTATTTTATTTTGTTTTTTTTTCCTAAGAAGAAAATTTGAACGAATTAAATGAGATACGGAGTATTAATATTTTATCCTCCATACTTTTCAAAGGTTTGACCCGAAATTTTGACACTTCAATCAACGCCCTCTTGTTTGAATATCCACACATCTCATTGAATGCCCAAACCAAGAATACACCAGCCATGAACTTACCATTATAGCCATGGATCTTTTATAAAATTTTATTACCGTAATTTCATTTGTTACCCCTAAATCTCAAAGCTGCTCATGTTTTTTTTTTAATACATGCAAGAAATGTTAGTAGCTGTGATATTAGTAAGAGTTGACCCTTTGGTCTAAAGCTGCTTATGTTACGATAATCACCTGAGGACTCCTTTCGCTTAACTTATTTGTGTGACTTTTTGCACTTTTTAGGTTCTGTCTTTATTCGAGTTTCGGTCATAAATTTATACTTTTCTGATTCTTCTTGTTGAAACGAACTATGGAATCTAAAAAATTTGACGCAAACCCAAAGTTAACAAATGTGTTTTTTTTTTTTAAATCAAGAAAAAGTGCAAAAAGTTAAGCGGAACGAGACAAGTCACATAAAAGACTATTTTCTGATAACTAGATGTTCGGGCTGGTTTGCATACACCTTGACAAATCATAGGGTTCAATCTTACCATTCACTCGTAGAAGTCCAATGAAAGCCATAACAAAGCTCCATATGCATTGGTCTTAAGTCTTAAGCACTAAGCCAACGTTACGTGCGTGACCATTTTGTAGGTGAGATTATTCGGTGCTCTAGGAGTATCAAAACTATCAAAAATATAGAAATGGCCCCTTGTTTTTCAAAATTTCTATTTTTTTTTTCTCTCTTCCTTAGTTAACCTATCATGGGAAGATCCTCTCACCATGGGAATAGAAATTGAGGGCAAAAACGTCAAATGGTGAAGTAGAAAGGCTGTGTATAGCTTTTCGTTTTCATACTTACCGATTCTATAATTGAAATTTCAAAGGGGGAACTTTTGGTTGGTTTGACTACTGCTTGGTATCCCCTTTCCAGTTTCCTCCAAAGACTCACCAGATTCTAAAATCATTCCTCTCTCTCTCTCTCTCTCTCTCTCTCTCTCTCTCTCTCTCCTTTGGATTTGCATTCATTTCCACTTTTTTGAAAATCAAATCTCCATAATCGGCTCGGATTTCAAATTGCACATTTTGATTTCGTTGAAAAGATTAACAGTACAAGACTGGACAGGATCGAAAATTGTTGCAAGGAGCTCGAGATCAGCACAAGCTATTGTAATCAGGTTTGAATTGCCCTAAATTGCCATTCGGAAATGGAATTCCACTAGGGATATATTATAGGAGTAGTTGACATGCGTTCACGTTCTGTTTGATTGGTTTTCCTCTTGATTTTTGGGTACTTGTAATTGCTGGTTAGTTGTCTTTGAATTTATACTCGTCCATATCATCAGGCTTTTTGTTCACTCGGTGATAATAAGCCATTTTATTTGGAAAATGGGATGATTTATTGTTTTGGATTAAAAAGCTTGCAATTATGTGTTAAAATTTGCTAATGCCCGAAAGCCGAAAGGTTAAGCTGTTGTTTGATAGCTGTTGTTTGATTTCTACTAGAGAATTTAGCTACCTACGTATATGCACAACTTATACCATCAAAATTAGGCAGTGTCTGGTCTCTGGAATGGAATCATCTTTAAAATGCCGTTGCAGCGTTTGTTTTGATTAAAGCAGAAAAATATTGTGGAATAGACATTATAAATGAATCATCTTTCACCAATTTAGGTTTAGGTAAGTTCCCGTTCCATCGTTAGTGGGCTAGATAAAATCGATTCCTTGGAAACGAGGCTTGGTTCATCACGTCGGTATGTCTACAATCTGACCTACATGGTCTTTGTGAAAGTTCTTTGGTTGGTAGTATTTTCTGGTTCATGTTGATTGCGTTGCATTTTTTGCTGTTGTCGAGTTGGCAGTTGCATATTTACAAGTTTAATGTAATGCACAACATTCATATAACCAGTGGATTAAAATGATGAAACATAGAATTCAAAATGACAATCAAGGCTAGTGTTGGATATTCCTACGGAGTGAAATTTCAATTACTCTACATTTTGCTTGAAATTCTATTGGTGTTATGCTGTCATAGCCATGATTATAAAAGTTCTATGCTTCCAAAATCTATTTGGGCGCAATGGACCCTCCTAGTTTGTTACTGCATTCCATTTAAGAGAATTGGTTGACTTATTGGGGCTGGATTTGTCTTTGTTACGGGCTCTAGATTAATTCTCTGACAAGCTTTGAGGTTCCATGGGGGTCAATATGAATTCTTTCTATTTCCTCATTTGACAGGAACTTATAGTATAACCTGTTTAAGCTTCAAGGTTCAAACACAAAATGGGGTGTTTCACAGTTTTGAAGAACAAGAAGAAAAAATATGAGCAGACCTCTTATATCAAACATGTCAACGCTCAAGAACATTCCCCAACTACATTACCTGAACCAGAAAACCAAGGCCGCACACTTAAGTCTGCACCCCCAAGTTTTAGGACCAGAGCGAAAGCTGTTCAGCCTGTGCCCAAAATTACGAACAGTAGAACTAGGGCATTGTCTGACCCATCAAGCCTCCGTGCAGCAGAACAAGATGCTTTTGCGGCTATTGAATGTGAGGAACAACAGCAAGAGTCCAAGAGTATTATTGGATTAGGGAAGGAGCACAAGTCCCCAAGTCCTCAACCTCTACCTCTTCCATCACCTCAGACTCAGAGTTCTTCTGTTCTGAAGACTACAGGGAGCTTTAAATCAGCGACTTCCAGTGGCTCTCTCAATGGTTCTGAACCACTGCCACTGCCTCCTTCTGGAACAATCCGGTACTTTTCTTATGAAGAACTTTCAGCTGCCTGTCACAGTTTCTCTTCTGAACGGTGTATGTCAGAGGGTCTTTCTTCCATGATATATAAAGCTTCTTTTGGGGAGGAAAATTCTTTGACTAAAAACCTTGAAGCCACCGTTACTTGCCTTCAGGCCTCCACCCAGGTATGCATAGAAAATAAGTTATGTTCCAATTCTGATTTATGCAACTTGACGTTTGTGACTTTTGTTTTTTGTTTCATATTTTGAGCTGTTTGTGAGAGATTATTATGATTTCTTTCCAGAGTTTAAGGGAATTTTTGAATGAGGTGAACACTCTTGCATCTTTGCAACATCCAAACCTCTGCAAGTTGATTGGTTTCCATGCACGCGACGGTTCAGAACAAAGGATGCTGGTTTATGAGAGGCTTTACCATGGCAGCTTAGACCGGCTTTTGTATGGGAGATCAGACGGCCCCACCATCGATTGGAATGCCAGAACGAAAGTTGTTTTATGTGCTGCACAGGGTCTCACCTTCTTACACGAGGAAGGGCCTTTCCAGGTACGCAGAAGTTCTTAGTTGCTGTATTCCATTTCATTTGAGTTAAACGGTTCAAGGAATACATAAACGATCGCTATGTTTCAATTGCTAATCATTCTGTGTATGTGCACAAAAGTTCTAATCATCTACTGAATGCTCTCATTGCACTTGCAGGCAATGTTCAACGAATTCTCAACTGCCAATATACAGATTGACAAAGATTTTAGTGCAAAGCTTTCAGGATATGGTTGTGTTAACCACATTCCAGAGACCGAGATTTGCAACAGTTCAGTTGTAAGTGCTGCTAGTTGGTAGAAGAATCATTTTCTTCTTCATTTTGTCTCTTGTTCCATAAATTATTTATTTTTCCAGTGATTTTGTTCAATCGACACTCATTAGCTTCTTGTCTCATGTGCTTATCCAGGCATTGGCAAATGTATCAGTGGAGACACTTGAGAGAGGGGTGCTTACACCCAAGAGCAATGTTTGGTGTTTTGGCATTGTGCTTCTTGAATTGCTGACAGGCAGGAAGAATCTGGATAGTCGTCATCCTAAGGAAGAGATGAACTTGGTTAAGTGGAGCCGGCCTTTCTTGGCTGACGATTGCAGATTATCGCTGATCATGGACCCTCAATTAAAAGGCCGATTCCCTGCCAAAGCAGCTCGGACAGTGGCTGATGTAGCCCAAAGGTGTCTTCACAAGGATCCATCAGAAAGGCCCACAATGAGAACTGTCTTGGAGCATTTGAAAACAATACAAGACTTAAAATATTCATGTAGGTTTCCGTTGCAAGAGCCTGGAGCACTTGCTGGAAAAAACATGTCAAGATCTTCAAGCCTAAATGGGATCATTGTGCAAGCGCCCAAGTCAAGTTTCTCTCCATCTCCGCCAACAATTGGACCACATATTGCTCCAACAAGGCCAATTGCATTGCCGATGTCTCTTCATCCGCTAACTTGTTCCTCAGTTCTCTCTTTCAAGGGAATTGATAGCCAGGAAAGCCATAAATCGTCACCGTCCATGGTTCAAAGGTCAAGTGTTGAAGGATTTTGATTGGTGGTAGATAGCATTCATTTTTTGGGGTCTTTTTTCTAGTTTTTTTTGGTTGGTTTTACAGGGTACATAGATGATAAAAGGCGTGGTTCCACCTTCTCATTCCTCCAAAGGTTATATTTGGGGATATAATTTTGTAGATAAAGTGCTCCATGTCACGGGTGGGTTTTCTGTCACTGTTTTATATCACCGTTTACTTAGATACTCATGATTGGTTCCTTTTCGGAATACTGTTTATGAACCATGTGTTCGGTGATGAAAGACAGTCAGAAAACTGGTGACATACGATATCGTCATTGGTCTATGTAGATATAGTGATTGTGTTTGGTTAGATAGTTTAGTTTAGTTTAGTTTAGTTTTGATGATGTCATTAGGTGTAATGAGTGGAGAGAGAGAGAGAGAGAGAGAGAAATGATGATATCATCAAAACTAAAACTAAAACTAAACTGGGAAATGAACAGGGCCATTGTTCTTCATGAGTTCATTTCATTGTGGATCCTCTTTTTTTGTAGGTAGTTTATGTTTTGTGTAAGCTATTTATCTGATATAAATATAGAACTGATATGATAGTGTTTGATTCTTTTATTTCTTTGCAATGGAAAATGATTGTGTGCGAGCGTGTCAGAGAGAGCTTTCAATCTTCTCCTTCAGGTTAACTTTGGAAAACTAAATTTAACCAGACGATTGTGTTTTAATAGTTCAATTACCTCAATTAAGAGAATTTTTCTTTTAAAGTGAAGAAATATAAACCAATAAACTTAGGAAATCAAAGAACAACAAAGAAACAAGATATTTTGATTGAAAAATCAAAGATAAACTTATTTCGAAATTGTCTTCAACTTCGAATAAAAGGTAACAAGAACTTTGAACAATTGATTGTTACAAGAATAACTGAGATCAACTTCCTTAACTACTTCTTAATCTACTTCGAACTGAGTCGAAATCCTAATTCTACTTGCCAAAGAACAAACCAAGCATCATTTGTTTGATGAGAAGTGCTAGGGTACACACCCTCCTTTTGGCATGTGGTGCGCATCTCATATAGATACTCACTAAATCTCATATATGCCCACAAAATTTCATATTTCGTAAAGTAAACGCTCATATTGATAACTACAACAATAAATATTGGAACACCAAAACGCAATAAAGAAGACCACAAAATCTCATATGGATATGAGAAAAATTAGGAATAAAAAAATCAGAAAAAATGGCAACCGGTTGGTCACCGGGCCCACCAGTTAACTACTCCCTCCGTCCCCAAATTTTGGTCCCTCGTCCAATTCTAACCGGATAAAAAACTAGTTATAACTTTAAATCGGTAATGAATTTTATATTCAATATGGATCTTGTTTGATAGATCTCGATAAAATCTATAAGACAATATTTTTAAAATCACGTAAAACAACGTAAATTACGAGATATAACCAATTGAAAAGTGACACGAACTTCCAAAAGGGACAAATAAATGGGGCCGGAGGGAGTAAAAAAAATGAAAAAATGAAAAAACAAAACAAAACTCTCACGTTCTTCTTCTTCTTCGACATAAACAGAGAAGAGAGAGGTTAGGCGAGACCACCACGACGACTACCACCACCACTGGCGTTCCCCCACCTCCGTCGACGGCCAACCCCAGCCCCAGTGTTCCTCCACTTCCTTCGATCACCACCAACGACGAATCCCACCACCACCAACCCCACCGTTCCTCCACCTCCGTTGATGGCCACCACCACCGGCTTCTGGACATTCTGACGCCATTGTCTCCACCATGAAGGTCTCTCTCTCTCTCTCTCTCTCTCTCTCTCTCTCTCTCTCTCTCTCTCTCATGTTTGAATCTTTGTTATTGGAGATATGAGTTGCTTCCAAAAAAAAAAAAAAAAACCCCCAATTCGGAAGTTAGGGTTTCAATTTGAGTAACTCTAAACGACATTGCTGCAAAAAAAAAAAAAAAAAAAAAACCCTGATTTGAAAATTATATGAAGATCAATTCTGGTTCCAATAGGATCTCTTCTTTCCTATTAGCTTGTAGTTCCCTTCCTCTAGTAGCTAATACAATTCCAAAGCTTACTATTCAATTATGTACAATTTACTTCTGAATCTTTTAGATGTTAAATTTCAAACCTTGACACGATGCACTTGAAGTGCTAATGGTGACGTTCATTGATGTAGGAATATGACCAACTGACCAGCAGGGATGGAGGTCCAGCAAGTGAAGTACAAACTGATGGCCCAAGTAAGTAACAGATTCATCATGTTATTTTGTGGCATGATCAAGTAAACCAAGTAGAGTAAGTAAAGAGTATTGGGCTATATGTAATGAATAAGAGCTGAATTCCAAGTGGCCAAGACCTGAGACATGAGTGATAATTGTAGTGTGGTACACATAAACTTCGATCGGCTTAATTGGTGGATAATTATCTTCTCTCTCTCTCTTACTCTCTTACACACACACACACACACACACCCTGAATAGTAATGGTGAAAATAGTAAAAGAGAGAGCACTGATCACTATAATAAACACTAGAGTAGACCAGGGGAATAACCTAGTGCATTATTCTCATGCCAGTGGTACAGAAGCTTGCTCAGTGTTACAAGTCCACATGTCTACATACTAGCCTAACCAATAGAATTTAACACAAATGACAGAGATGCAAATATAATTATCCACCAATCAAGCCGATCGAACTTTATGTGTACCACATCCAATTATCACTCATGTGTCAGGTCTTGGCCACTTGAAATTCAGCTCCTATTCATTACATATAGCCCAATACTCTTTACTTACTCTACTTGGTTTACTTGATCATGCCACAAAATAACAAGATTAATCTCTTACTTACTTGGGCCATCAGTTTGTACTTCACTTGCTGGACCTCCATCCCTGCTGGTCAGTTGATCATATTCCTACATCAATGAACGTCACCATTAGCACTTCAAATGCATCGTGTCAAGGTTTGAAATTTAACATCTAAAAGATTCAGAAGTAAATCGTACATAATTGAATAGTGCTTTCTCCGCATCCTTTAGCTCTTTTGCAACATTAGCCACATCTTCGAGATTACCCCTTTAGTTTAAACAAAAATTAGAAATGTGTAAGAAAATTTTATCAAATATTAACAAACAGAGATTTTGAAAAGCAACTCACCCTATAAACAATGGCTCAAGATACACTGAAGTTCGTGTGTCTCTTATAACCACAGAATCAACGATTCTATCATCCTTAAGAGACGCTATAACCTCATTATAGCCAATGCAGACACTGTCACTCATCCCCCAATTCTTCCTCACACGGCTTTCGTAAATTTTTTTGATTGATTTTCTCTTTGCTTGGTCGTTTTGGACTGGTAGTTTTTGCATTAGGAACTGAAAAGTTCTATTCCTGATAATGTCCTTGCGATCGTGATCGTATCCTTGTACACCCCCAGTTTTGCTAATCTTAGCCTTTCCTTCAAATCAGCAACACAATTCTTCAACCGAGCCCCATCTTCTGTGTCACCCTCTTCTGTGTCAAGTCGTCGTCCTACCTCCGCCGGCGCCTCTTCTCTTTCACGTCTTCCTACATTTGCCTCTCCTGTCACAAATCCTTCTACATCCTCAGTCTCCCATTCTGTGGAAGATACATCTTCCACTGCTTGCTTATAAATTGTATCTGTATTCGCACATTTGTATTCACAGCTTGCTCATAAACTGTATCTGTATTCTTAGCTTGCTCATCAACTCCACCTTGTGTATTCACTTGTGGGCCACTGTTTGGAATACCTGGAGGCAAGGTTTGTTGAATGGCCACTTCAAGTTCATTTTCCCTATTCGCATATTGCCAGTCGAAACCATAATCATCAGGATTCTCGGCACCCCTAGCCCTGTGAATTTCAGTAAAAAAAGTACACACATTCAAAGTTGTTTGTGGGCTACCGGGCTGTTGACGTTGAGCATGTGGGCTACCAGGCTATTGATGTTGAGGCAAGGTTGGTTGAATGACCAACTGACTCTGACGACCTATTTCAAGTCTTTCTCCTTCTTCCACTTCAGGTAGACGTCCACGTTTAGCCCTTCCCGTTCGTGGGACACTCCCACTCACAAATCCTTCTACATCCTCAAGCTCCCCTTCTATGGAAGATGCATCTTTCACCGAATCTTCTGCATCTTCCACAGCTTGCTCATAAACTCTATCTGCTCATAAACTGTATCTGTATTTACAGCTTGCTCATAAACTGTATCCATATTCACAGCTTGCTCATAAACTGTATCCATATTCACAGCTTGCTCATAAACTATATATGTATCTGTATTCACAGCTTGCTCATCAACTCCACCTTGTGTATTCACTTGTGGGCCACCGTCTTGAATACCTGGAGGCAAGGTTTGTTGAATGGCCACTTCAAGTTCATTTTCCATATTCACATTTTAGCAATCGAAACCATAATCATTGGGATTCCCGGCCCCCCCTGATCCTCTGAATTTCACTAAAAAAAGTATTACCGAGTTGTTGACGTTGAACATGTGGGCTACCGAGCTGTTGATGTTGAGGCAAGGTTGGTTGAATGACCAACTGACTCTGACGACTTGTTTCAAGTCCTTCTCATTCTTCCACTTCAGGTTAACGTCCACGTTTAGCCCTTCCCGTTCGTGGGACACTCCCACTCCCTTGACGGGATCTTGATGCCGGGGTACTTCGCCTACCCCTCACTCCACTACTCCTCTGACCTCTAGCATTGTTTGGTTTCAAAATCAACTTGTGTTCAATCCATCCTGCATAACTCTAACCATATTGTTCCTCTCTTCATCAGTCTTTCCTCTCATGAACTCTGTAGCGTCAGTTATTGCCTTCTTGAAAGAAAAGGCATAAGAAAAGTGTAAAAACCCCTAACTTGAGTTAATAATCCGAATTTTAATAATAAAAGTTAGGCTTATTTATTTTATTTTATGTGGATAATTATATTAATAAAGTTTTATTTTGCATCGGATCCCTTAAATTCCTAAGCTACGGTTAGGACCCTAATCATCTAGATTGTCTACATTTTAAACCCTATCACTATCTTACTACATATTCATATACATGTATATTTATAGTTATACACACGTCCTACACATGCATATATATACACAATACATATGCATACTTATACACTCTACCAACTGTCTCTCTCTCCTCCCCCATTCTCCATTCCTCCATGTCACGCCCTCGAAATTTAAAAGGATAATTCATTAGGATAATCGACGTGGATGGTCAACAAGTCCACAAGCCACGTCAAAGTCTAAATAGAATAGTCAAAGTCAACATCAAAATACACCAAGGTCTATGGGTACCCGTATCCCAAAATGAGATAAAATAAATGTATAGTTATTACAACTCCAATGTCAAAAGAAGAAACTTAATTGAGTTACAAAATCATCTTAACAAAATACAAGTTCTAAGATGATGATATAACTCCTCCATTAGCTTTCAAAACAATGCATGTATGCACTTTAAGCACTCCATATCATGCTCCTTGATGGGTACCTGAAATTTGTAAGGTTGAGCTCACTAGCCCAGTAGAAAAATATCTAACAATCCTAAATGCAATGAAATGTATATGGGTGATAGACAAGAAAGCATAGGACAAGTACAAGAGTTAAGAGAGAGTTTAAATGGTAAAAGGACTTGAAAGTAGCACATGAACATATAGATTTCATTTACTCTCGTCCCTCGTACCCAACTTGCACCCGACACGCCACTTGTGTCTTACACGTTCATTATATACATCTCATTCCTTTTAAACATTCAATTATTTTTCGGGCATGCCATAAAGGCCCCGTGTCACTCCGGGCATACCCTTTCGGGCCCCGTGTCATCATTACCACATTCATACTTCATTTCATGCTCATTCATATCATTACGGTGTCCATATGTCTCCTCATCTTACTTTCATGTGTTAATTTCACGCAAAACTCGTGTTTCGTGTTACCCGAACGTGTCCATAAAGGAGATTTTGACCCGACTGTCTAAGATGTCAATGTGACCCTCTCGGACCCTAATATGTGACCAACAACTTACACAAACGAGCCACAATGAACGAATCATGATTTAAGAAAATTTTCAAAAAATATAAGGGGTCCTATTGACAGGAGGTTAGGTCCTATTGATAGGAGACAGATCAGATTGGCCACTATCGAAGCATCAGAGAGTCCTATTGATAGAAGGTAAAGTCCTATTGATATAAGGTAAAGTCCTATCGATAGGGCGTCAAAGGCTCCTATCGATAGGATATTAAGTCCTATCGATAGGGCATCCATCAGATTGGCCAAAACGAAAAGAGAAAGACTCCTATCGATAGGGGATGAAGTCCTATCGATAGGACAACACCTGATCCAAAATTTTACAACTCAAGGGGTGATCAATGGGGCTTCTCTTTGGGCATTTTTTGGTTCCAAATGGACATATTAAGAAGAAAAAGAGGTTCAAACAACAAAGTAACACAACATACCACCAATTTACAAGATTTGCTATTTTCCCCAAATTCAAGCAATGGACTAAAAATGGGTGCAAAGTGGATTTCACACAATTCTCAAGCATTACCAAGAAATCAAGAAACAATGTGTTGAGTTATCTACCAAATCAATAGGAGATTAACAAAGGAGCTAGGAGATGATGAGTTCTAACACAAGCTTGACTAGAAAATGGGTTTTGCTCAAATAAATCAACAAGCCAAAAGAGAACTTAGCAATCAAAAGCCTCCACACATATACACCACATTTACACTTAGAAGAGTTAGAAATTTTCCTACCTCAAGTGAAGGAAAGCTTGAAACCCACCAATGAGTAAAACCCTAACCCTTCCTCTAAGCTCCAAGCAAATGCTCACCTCCTGGAGTGAAACGAACGCAAGCCAAACTTCCTAACGCGTAGAGGGAGTGATTTTGGTAAAGGGTTGTGAAGGAATTAATAGGAGATGGAATGATTTTGTGGGAGAAGAGAAGAAAAAATGGAGGAGTAAAGATGAGAGAGAGAGAGAGAGAGAGAGGGCTGGATATTTTGAGAGAGGGGGAGTGTTCTCTCTCTCTCCTCTCACGCACCATACACATATACTTTCAATTAATTACACCCCAAGCCCAATAGTGGCTTGTGTAAACCAAACAAGCCCCAATCAACACTTAACACAAAATCTTCCAACATTTAATCATTTTTTCTCATTTCCTCACATTTTCCCCAACTTTATTTTTGGAAAAATAATTTAAAACACGGGTTCTTACACTCCACCCTCTCCTGCAGAGTAATAGGATGAATGTGTGTACCTAGGAAATCGCGTGCATTGTGTTTATGTGTATTTGTGGGAATTTATGTGTCGAGGTGTGTTCTATGAGTAAATGCTTTTACTTAAAAGTACTTAGGAATTGACTTATATATATAGGTGTATACATGGTATTTTCCTTTTAGTATCGACGGTGTATAAAACAAAAAGAACAGATCGCTAAATTCGTCACCTATTAATGTGACAACCCTGATTTTTCATACCAATTATGACGTAGACGTTCTGGTTCCCGTATCCGAGCCACTCTGCATTCACAAACTAAAAATATCAGATCAAATCATAACTTAAAGAAACCAAATAACATAAATAAAAGCATTACTTACCATGTTTGCGAAGGAGTTACCGGAGCCATCTGCATTCACAAACAAAATATATCAGATCAAATCATAACTTAAATTGCAAATGAGTAGTCACCCAAACTAAAAAATAAATAAAACCGTAAATCAAGTCCCAAATAAGAACCCCAAAAGATTTTATATATCAGCATATATGGTAAATACAAAAACCCCAAAGTCCAACCTTTTTTCCCCACAAGTTTGGCTTTTATTACACGAACAAATGGGGCATACCCCTTACAAGCCTATTGATTCTATCTATTTGGCGTTGGTAAAAGTTTGGATTCGGCCTCAACGGCCTCAACTCCACTTTTCACGCCCAATTTCAAACCCATCAATTCACGTTCTCTCTCTCTCTCTCCCCCCAACAATTCACGTTCAAACCTCTCTCTCATAGGCGGATCAACCCAAAAATTGTTTGACTGCGGATCAACAATTGTCCGACTGCGGGAGAGGAAGAATTTCGGTGAAGGATGGTATGGAACCCAACAATTTCCTGATTGTCGTTTTGTTTTTTACATATGTGCCTTTTTATTTTCTTTTGAATCAAATAGTTTTGTTCATCTTCTATGCCTATGATTTACATATCTCTTCTGGCAGGAGTTGGAGTCAAACCAAGCAAACACTACACATTGGGTCATTGATCGGGGAGGGAATCTTGATTTATCTCAGGTAAGTTAATTGACCTCAATTGAAGTTCCATTTCTATCTTATGGGTTCTAAAAGTGTTGCTAAATGTGACTTTTGGGTCATTGAGTTCACATATTATTTTGTTTTGATGAACTGCTATTCAAGGTTTATAGTTTGTTCATTATTTTGTTTATTTTTCTATTTTGGAATCCTAGGAAAAACTGGAGGTTATCCCACAATGAAATAGCACCAAAATAATGCTTGCCACCTGTTTGACAAAAGGCCACAATGAAAGCCATGAAGTAAAAGATGTAGATTAGATAGATACTGAATATGACATGTAGAAAACAAACATTTTCTGCTCTTTTAATCCTTAGTTATGGGTTCCATCACAATGGTGTCTCAATACCATGCATTTGAGTGTCACAATGGATTGACATCAACTCAATATCTCTTTCCGTACATTTTCAATACCACACCATTTCCCCCCTGATTTTTGTTCTTCTCTCTTCTAACCAAAGCATTTCTGTCAACTATTTTGACAGCTATTTGGATCTTGAAATTGTTGAGTTTGCACTCGATGAAGTTTTGGTTGTGTCCATTAGTCTAGTAAGGATGAAGAGCAATAGAAAGGGAATCCATGTTTCTAATGATTTGTAAGAAGAGATCATGTCCGAAACCCTTCACGGGATAGCCTGAGGCTTCAACAGGTCCTAGCAGATTTCTTGTCCATAGCAGTGAATTTTGCACCAAATGGTGGCCAGCTTGGTGTTGCTCCTAGTTTGACCACAGAATGGCGAAAATTTGGTCTTGGTTAACTTTTATCAAGTTATAGTTTGTATGTGGGAAAATGAAGTTATATTATGTATTTTGTGAAACTAACTTGGAATTGGAATGTAATTGATTACTTTGATGAGCAAATGCCCACTGTGCACTGGATGTGGATAATTTGTCCAGTGTGTGTTCTAGATTTATTGGATTTTTAATCAGTAGTTTATGTGTGAATTTGGATTGTGAAATTTAGGATGACAAATGCCCGGTGCGGGCTTATATTGTTCTATAACTTTGGCTCTATTTTGTCGTTATTTTGAGACGTGAGGCGTCGAGCTGGGCCATAAAACAAGGAAACTATGCCCAATTTTTTTTCAGAAATGACAAATGAAAGAAGCAGAATTTAGTAACTTGTACTCTGAGTGCATTTGGTTGCATGGCACAAGGAAGTGGCATCCTGTTGGTATTTGGTATCCTTATGTTGCTGTAGTGGGCCGAAATCTAGCAGCCCTAAAGGGGCTCGGAGGATAAGCCCAGAAGGGTCAAGGCCCAAACAGGTCACCAAGCCCACCTGAGGAATAAGACATGATGGGCCGCCCAAGACGATCCCATCCGAGACAAACCGGTATCTCGGTCGAAATGAACCATGAACCGGCAAGTCATCCGAGATGGATCATATTCGAGATGGCGCAGAAGGATGATCCGAGATATCGGTGACGTCCTTCGTGACGTCACCCGAGGCGGTTAACGCTCATAACAAACTTGGGAAGGCACATGTGCATGCTACAGTTGTCCCTACGTCAGCATGATGGTGTCCGAGCGGTTACGCTACGTGGCGCAGCCTCATTTGAAGACGCGTGCATGCCATGATCACAGATCTGGCTCGTGATGCTCGGTGATGTCATCTGAGCCAGATTACGGATCTACCCTTATACTTGGGAAGCCTATAAATACAAAGTGAAGGAGCCCTAAAGGGGGACACAACACTTTCTCTCACTACTTACAAATTTCCTTTGGTACTTCCTTCTTCGATTACTTACTAGATCGTCGGAGTGTCTTCCCTGATCACATTCCGGCCAGGTTGGGTGCTAATGGCGTGTGCTACGTGTGTAGGTGTACCTAGAAGCTCACTCGCTGCTCACTTGGGTCGAGAATCGTTCAAGAGCTTCTTCTGGAAATTGAGGACACCACATTTGCCAACCAAAGGTCATGCTACTGCTGCTTAACAGAATAATAGAAACAACATCCCAACCTTAAAAAATGAATAGACTTCGGAGAACCAAATTTCTAGGAATGAAAACCAGTAGCCGGCATCACAATTTCAAAGTCAATAAGAATTACAATTTCAAAGTCAATAAGAATTAATCAGATCATTTCATAAGAATAAACAAGATACTTTCATCACAACAGTTTCATTCTCTAATTATATAGTTTCAGCATTCAAAAGTTTTTCTCCAACTTTTGCACACTTTCAGCCTCTGACATGATACATTGACAGAGGACACAACAAGGATACGGACACAAGATAGGACACAAACACAAGACAAGACACGGACATGGACACAAGATAGGACACGATACAGACACAGGACACTCCATTAAACAACCAAGTCTTCTACTCTTCGGCATTGTTCCTTGCATTCATCATTTGTAAAAAAAACTTCTTGCCAATGACTTTCAATTAAACTAGGTTGTGGTCCTCCCCACTCCCCAGACTTGACTACCCGTTAATTGCCCTCTCCAAACTTGACTATTGAGTAAACTCGGCATGTAACTTTGTGAACTTGACGTGTAGCTTTGTGAACTTTGGAACTTCAGAAGTTGTGCATAAATTGCGATTGATTAAAGCCTACTCCACCTTGTGCCATATTTGGTCGCACAATATGAGGTTTGGCCACAGTAATTGCCCCATGTAGCTTGGATAATTCTGCCAAGAAAAACAAAAACATTAATCAAAGGGGCTACCAATAAATTTGACGTGAAACAGAAAATTAGAAATACAAAAGCTAACATTTGTATTTAGAACTTGGTGCCCACCGCAACAATAACTCGATCGTTCTGAGAAGATCTTTGATTTGCTTCCAAGTTCCACCACTATAACCGCAATTTCACATTTTCACTTGCTCCACCACCGAATTAGCCAAATATATTTTCCCCTGCTCCATGGATCGGAGCTCATCCCATACGCGACCAAACAAAAAGAAGAGGAGCTCCAGTTTGCTGAATGCAACGCCGCCGCTACGAAAGCAGCCGATGCGATCTTGTCGTCGCCGTGCACCTGAGGTAAAAGTGTGCTCCTCTTTTTGCTTGATACACTTAGCAAAACAATCCCCAAATAAGTTTGTCTTTTATCACAAATCATTCATTCCCAAACTTCTATTGGCGCTTCTTTGTGCCGCAAACTCATTAGGGCTTCTGGTCCAGGCGGAAAAGATGTACTCACTAGATTTGTATAGTCGGAGACTTTCATCTTCAATTGTCAACCAATTATTTTCTGAACGCAGAAAATTTTCTTCCCACGGCACTTAATTTAAACCACAACTAGTGTATTTATTGATCATGCAAGAGTCAGAATCATTTGTTCATTTGAATCTGAATTTATAGCTTTAGAATGAGGTAACTCAGGGCTGTTCACACCTGCTTGTCAGTTTCTTGTTCCTCAACACAAAGAAAAGCTCCATCGATAACATCCAGAAGCAAAGGATCCCCATCCAAACTGGTGAATCTGTAGATATATGTCATGTGAGCTGTCGATTTGTATGCCATTCTGCCTCCCAAGATGCCATCTTTTGAAGAGTTTACACTCTTCATCTGTAGAGTGTACACTCTTCATCTGTATATACAATTCTAATGGAGTACTAAAGTATACGTTGTACTGGAGCTACTAGTAGTTATGTGGCTTTTAGGTTTTAAAATATTGATAAGTTTTTTGACGGTGAGTTTTCGATACCTTTGGTTATCTTGCTGATTGAGTATACCAAGATGCACATAAAAAGTGAGATAAGGTTAATGGGTCCTTAATGCCTAAGGTGTAAATGGTATTTTCCAAAATTAACAAGAAGAATCTCACGCTTCAAAAAGTTTTGAACTTTCAGGACATCTAGTTTGGTTTATTGCAAATAATGGTGTATGAGCTTTTGTCATGTTGTTAGGTTAATGATCAAGAAGGTGTCAGTTTGGCTGCAGCTGTGTTGTTGATTCAGCTTCTTATTTTGGGTACTTTTGATACAGTGTAGTTTGAGTCTTCTTCGTGGCTTTCTCCATCTTCTTTTGGTCTCTGAAAATTGGCAGTATTAATCTTCTTGTTATTTTTGTCAACAAGTTAGTATTGTGGAATTCACTGCGCTTGTTTTTCTGAGTGACTTGTCTGAAGTTAAAATCGGTGATACAGGTTAATGCAGGACAAGTCATAAGTGGTGTCATTCCTACGTCTGCGTGTCTTGATGAAAGTATTGAAAGCAAGATTTTGTCTCTTCCTAAAGAGCTAATGTTCAACATACTTGTTCTCCTTCCCGCTGATGTTCTTTATGATATAATGAGGTACTTGTGCTTCCGTTGGTATAAGATAATGTGCGACCCGGTTTTCATAAAGGCACACCTCCGTCGTTGGAGTGCTGCTGGCCTTTTCATCCAATATCAACATTATTCCTCTGATTCCTACTGTGTTGACACGGGGATGAGGGATTGCAAAGTGATGGGCGTAAATTTCCAGATTTCTTGTAGAGTTTGGGCCTCTTGTGATGGTTCTAGTATTAGCAATCGAAGTGACAGTTCAATTCTTCATATCGCGAATCCCATCACCAAGCAGCAGGTTTCCCTCCCTCCATTCAAGTGGAGCCCAAATGATTACTATTTCACATTAGCACTTGCTCGTTCAACGGGGGAATATAAAGTGGTTGGTACCAACAGGGAGAACAATGTCTTCTATTGTGGAATAATAAATGTGGGCAAAGATCTTACGTGCAGAAAAGTTGATACTCAGAATATATCCAGGGATATGCGGCGCAATTTCAGGTTTCCTCCACACTCTACAGGTGGATATGTCTACTGGGCTGTACGGGTTTAGTCCAGCTTTCTTACTTTTGATGTGGAAGCTGAAGTGCTTCTCGAGTTTCCAGCTCCAAAATATGATATGCCGGGGTGGTATATTTGGTATAAGGAGATGGGGAACTGCCTAGGCTGTATGTTTTGGTCTTCCATGGAACGATTAGTTTTTGAGGTTTTGGTGTTGGCAGATCCTAAGACTGGTGAGTGGAAAAACCATTACAAATTTGATTTGAATGGGAAAAGGGAGATGATAAGTTTGTCCTTGTTCAAGGAGGCCTCTCCTCAAACGCATGTAAAGCTTCTAGCTGTTGCGTGGGTGAACAATGGTGAAGTACTAGTCTTCACTAGATTTGACCGATTTTGAACCTGTTATATTGCTCACAATGTCCGGACAGGAGAAACTTACTCTTTTGTATGTGCGAGGAGAATATCGCCGTCTTCTGGTATCCCCATGTCAACGGTCTTGCCTCACTTGATTTGCCACAATAGTTATTATTGGTGCTTGTAGGCGTTCCAGCAGCCTTGTTTTGATGATGCAATGGGATTTGTATTTTTTAATTTAAAGAACTATACTTGTATTTGTATTATTATTATTATTATTTTTTAGTACTTGTGTTTGTTTAACAAATACTATTTATGGATGCTGTTGTTTTTTCCTGCATTATATTCCGTTTTTTTTTTTTTTTTTTTTTTTCTAGCTGTATTGGTAGAGTCCCTTCGCCTGAAATGGTTTTCTTGGACCTTTCTTCATCGTGAATTGTTAATGCATGTTTTTGTTTTTATGGTACCAATCTCTCTTTTTCATATTTATACCTTTTTTTTTTGTTTTTACATAATCAGAGCGAAGAGGGGGCGGAAATCTGGGTGCCACTATGGATTTCAACCAAAGCGGGCAGGTGACCGGCCAGTTGAGCGGGCAGATCGTTTCCTTGTTGCTCTCCTCCTTTTTTCAGCATAAAGCGTCCTCCAAATACTGCTCTAGTGCTTGTCCTCGGTGAACAGTGAACGGTGCGGAACACTGTTCTTGCGGCTGGTGACAATTTATGAATTGGTGTGGTGTACATATATCATATATGTGTTCCAATGGCACCTACAATTCCTCTGTCGTTCTCGCGCTCTCTCTCTCGCGCGCTCTTTGAATGGATTGTTGATTTCTTTCCAGAGTTTAAGGGAATTTTTAAATGAGGTGAACACTCTTGCATCGTTGCAACATCCAAACCTGCTGATCAAAAAAAAAAAACATCCAAACCTCTGCAAGTTGATTGGTTTCCATGCACGCTATGGGTCAGGACAAAGGATGCTGGTTTATGAGAGGCTTTACAAGTTAGAATTATACTACTCCCTCCGTCCCAAAATATTAGGGTCACTTTAGAATTTCAACTTTTTTCCAAGATAGTCATTACACTTTTCTATTTTTCTCTTTCTAATTTAACTCGTAATCATTGCAACTTTTCATTAGAATAGTTCTTATTACATCAAAAAAGTAGGGGTAGAATTGAAAAGTTATCAAATAAAGTACATTAATTTACGTAAAGGGGCTAGCATTTTGAGTCTGCCCAAAATGAAAAACTGGATCAACATTTAGGGATGGAGGGAGTATTCTCAATTACTTTTTTCTTATTGGGGGCAATAACACTAATTCAAAAAAAAAACAGGGGAAAGTGAATATAACCACAATATGTTCGTCGTAATTACTACAAAGAAGGGAAAGGTAATTATAATTCAAGAAAAAACATTTCAAACCCTCATGGATCTACTAAACGCCTTCCAAAGCATCGGGTCTTTCGGATTGGAAACAACCTCCTTTCTCCCACTCTTTCTTCTAAGAATCGGGTTGAGCAACCTCTTCAGAACCTTCTTGAAACCCGACCCACGGCGCCGCCCTTGTTGAACTTGCGACGGTAGAGCCACCAGTACTGGTAGTGGTGGTGGTGGTAGTGGCGCTTGAGTTCTGGTTCTTGGAACAGTGGGCTCAGAGAGGCTCCGACCCAGCAGAATGGCTTGGTTTAACTGGACCTCAAACGAGTGCCTCTCGAACCGGTCCAGAAGTGTGCTCTGTTCGTCCCCAAACCTTCTCAAAATCACTTCTATTCCCTCCATTTTTTCACACATTAGAAATTCTCACCTCTCATCTAAGTATATTGCAACATTTGTGTGTGATGGAAGTTGTGATAACAGTGGAGTCTCCCACAAGTGTTGCCAACGTGGAAAGACAGCCGACCTTCTCTATTCTCTCTCTCTCTCTCTCTCTACATTGGATATGTATACAGGCGCCTCTAAAGTGAGAAGGGAAATGGAGGAAGAAGCTCTCGGGAATGGTTGAAAAACCAGCAATCGTGACTGACAATAAATACTAAACAATTAAAAAGTATAGAACCACACACACAGCTTAGCTTACCCATACAAATACACTTATACTTTATTTCGGACTGTCCCTTAATGTGTCTGTTTTGAAGAGTTAATTAGTTAGAAGTTTGTAGAATTACAATTATTTGGGCTGTGTTCGTTTGGTAGTTTAGTTTAGTTGTTATGATGTAAAAAAGTGTAATGAGTGGAGAGTGTAGAGAGAGAAATGAGGGTAATGATGATGTACTCAAAACTAAAACTAAACTAAAACTAGGAAACGAACACAGCCTTTGTCATTTTGAAGAGTTAATTTATAAAATTGGAGATAATTTTGGAAAATGCAAGTAAAAGTCGATGTGAAATATGTAAAGTAGAGATAAAAATTGATAAGAAATGTGCCATAATGATACATTTTTAATAAAGCTACGCACTTAAAAAAGAACATAAATACTCCCTCCGTCCCAATTTTATAGTCCCTGTTGACACTTTTTGTCGTCCCAAAAATATTATCCCACTTCAAAACTAAATTGGTAATTGTTAAGGAATTTTCTCTTATACCCTTATATTTTGAAATTAAAAATAATAAAAAGTAAGAAAGTGTAATGATTGAAGGGGTAAAATAAGAAAAACATATTTTCAAAAGTACAATGATTATGTCCTCTTATTAAGTTGGAATCCCCAAAAGGGACTATAGAATTGGGACGGAGGGAGTATTGATGATGCCACTAGATTTTGTGATCATCAATAGATAGGAGTCGTAAAGGAGCCCAACAACCGTAGCAATGAATTATTGAACCATTTCTTGACTCCAGTTTAAAATTTGGACCTTGCTTCTCTATGGTTTAATCTTCGTTGATCTTGGCAATCAATTATTTAGAGTTGATAAAAATATGTTATCAATGTTGAAACTTTTTGTTTTTTTTTGTTTTTTTGTTCTTTTTTTGTATTTTCGGACTAGTAGTGTCCTTTTATGCTTTAGTTTTTTGGTAATACATGTTTGTTTGCTCAAAAAATAAAAGTGCTATTAATATGTGACATTTTAAAGGGAAATAAGCATGAGAGCGATCAACGGTTGGTGAACGCAAGCAACTATCGAACCACGTAGATACTGCCAATATGACTTCTCCAAGGGCTTTTGTGTATTTTATTTTATAAATCCCTTTTGGAGAAAAACAGAAGTTAGAAATGAATAGTCCATCACAGATTCACAATATATGTTTATTAGCTGGGCCAAGAAGCTTATCTGAAAACTTCATCACTCAGCAGGGTATGTTGGTGCCAAAGCTGCAAAATAAGCAAAGTTTTATGCATCCAAACTGTTTTTAACACTTTATTCTTTCTTGCTAATGGAAAATTCTCTTCTATTCCTTCAATATTTTTCTTTTTTTGAGAGGCCTAATCCATACAAAAGTTGGCAAAGAGATTGAGTAATCTGCATAAGTAAGGGGGAGTGAAAAATCCGTGAAGTTGAAAAAAAAAACTTCCTTTGTAATGCCCTCGATGATGTAGAGAATACCACATCAAAAACCATACGACGCACGAACACGGAATGGAAGCTAGATCCCCAATAGCAAAACCCTAAAAGCAAAACAGCAAATGCAAGAAAAGAAATAGTAAGATGAATTTTCAAACTACTCCTGTTATCCTAGTTTGTGTTCTACTAAATTTGTCTTTTTTTCGTTGGAGCTGAATTTTGATCTCCTTATCAGCTACTGCAATTCTACCTAAGTAACAAGAGGATTAAAGATGAAGAATCTATGTAGAAGAGGAATGTATTCTTGAACCTGCAACATGTAAAATATAGAGAGATGAGAACAAGAGCGAGCTAGAGTGGATAAGTGACATAATATGAACAATCATCATACCCTGGAAGGAAAAGGAGAAATGGGGAAAAACTAAAGGACCTTGGATGCTTATGTTGCATCTGCATATATGCTTCATTGGCACAACTTGTCCTTGAGTTGTTCGTCAAATATCTAAACATCAAAGACTAATTAGCCTTGACATCCAAGAAGAATCGAAAAGTCTATGGGTACGCATGTTTTGCACGGATTATGTACGCATGTACACTTGGACTGCCAAGTGGGAAAAAAAACTGGGCCCCATCTCTACTACTTCCCGCCCATCTTTTCCCCCCAAATCAAAAAAGGGGAGATTCCCCCCCAAAAAGGCCAAAATCAAAAGCAGGGGAGAGAGATCCCAAATCTGCACCCCCACCTTTCAACGCCAAATTTACTCCCTCTTCTCCGGCAACTCCTCTCCGGTGACTTGTCCGACGTCTTCTACTCTGGTTCTCGTTCATTTCTTTTTGCAAACGGTAACTGTGACTTTTGTTGTTACTTTTAAATGAGATAATGATCTAGTAATTCAGTAGATTTTGTTAAGATGTTAATCTATATTCAGGAAAGTTTCTATTTGTTTAGATATCTGGATGAAGTAGCCACATACATTCAAAATCTGCATAATTTTTTTGGTTTTCTTTTAGCCCTGATAGGTATAAAGTTTTTCACTTTCTTTAAACTATGTTCTGCTCCCCACGTGCAAAGTGGAGAAGCTTTGGCACTACAAAACAAAAATGAAAGTCTAGGGGTGGTTGAAAGCAAAAATGACAGTACAATCAATGAGGTTTTTAAATTTACTAGCTTGCATAGTAACGACAAGTTTTAATTTTAGCTTTAGTTCCTTCTTCTTTACTGTTATTCACAGGGAAAAGTAGATAGTAAACTTTGTAAAGCTAAAAACTTGAAATGTCAAATTATGTCTAATCTACTTGATTATTTGCTTGGTTGTAGAAGCATGCAAATTCAAGAACTATCAGAAGAAATCAACAGAGATATCGAAACTATTTCACCAATGGGTTGCGAGGACTTGGCATCGGAGGAAGATCAGAATTCAGAGGAAATACCGGAACCTATGATTGGTATGTCTTTTGGCTTAGATGGTGAAGCCCGTGACTATTATGCTAGATATGCAACAACAAAAGGTTTTGTTGTGATCACAAGATCTTCTCACAAGCGTAGGGATGGGCAAACGACGAATATAACATACGCTTGTCATAGGGGGGGAAAGCCGAGGACAAATGCACTCAATCCACTCAAAGCCCATCCAACATCAAAAACAGATTGCAAAGCATCAATAAACTTGTCCTTGCAAGCCGATGGAAAGTGGCGTCTAAATTCAATGGAACTAAAGCATAACCATGAAATGTGTCCGAACAAAGCTCGGTACCTCAAGGGTAATCGAGTTCTTCCTCCATCTGCAAAATGGACAATTGAGTTGAACCGCTTGGCCGGAATAAAAATGAATAAGACAATCAGCTCATGTGTGATTGAGGCAGGAGGTCGTGATAAACTGACATGGTTACCCAAAGATGCAAGAAATCACGTTGACAAAGTGAGATGCTTAGAGCTCAAGGAAGGGGATGCAGAAGCAATGCACAAGTATTTTATTAGGATGAAAGCAGACAATGAAGCCTTTTTTTATGCCATGGATCTAGATGAAGAAAACCGGCTAAAGAATGTCTTTTGGGCCGACGCGAGGAGTAGAGAAGCATTCAAGGAATTTGGTGATGTGGTCACATTTGACACCACTTACTTAGTTAATAAGTATGATATGCCCTTTGCTCCTTTCGTAGGAGTAAATCATCATGGACAATCGATTTTGTTTGGATGTGGATTAATATCACAAGAGGACACAACTTCATTTGTATGGTTGTTCGAGACATGGCTTGCTTGTATGTCCGGGTGTTCTCCTAAAGCCATCATCACAGACCAATGTCGGGCTATGCAAAATGCTATAAGTATAGTTTTTCCAAATGCACGGCATCGTTGGTGTTTGTGGCATTTGTTGAAAAAGGTTCCCGAAAAATTGAAGAGTTACGATGATTATGAAAAGATTAAATCAGGCATTCTTAGTGCCGCATATGATTCATTGAGTCGAGAGCAATTTGAGAAAAATTGGGGCAATGTCATCGAGAAATATAAGTTAGAAGGCAATGATTGGCTAAGTGGCTTATACGAGGAGAGGCACCGATGGGTTCCTGCATTTGTGAAAGATGTTTTTTGGGCAGGGATGTCAACAACTCAACGAAGCGAGAGCATGAATGCCTATTTTGATGGCTATGTTCATTCTAATACCACGTTGAAGGAGTTTGTCGAGCAATATGAAAATGCCTTACGCAATAAGGTAGAAAAAGAGGAGGAGGAAGACGCTCGTTGTTTCAACGTGCAAGTAAAGAATGTATCACCTTACGGTTTTGAAAATCAATTTCTAGAAGCATACACACTTGCAAAATGTCAGGAATTTCGAGCCCAAATAGGTGGTAAGATTGCATGCAATTTGAGTTCCACAAAGGTAGTAGGTGATGGTATTTTAGAATTTGAGATTGAAGAAGACATAAGTATTGGTGAGATGGGATTTTTGAAAACAGTTGCTTTTCATGTTCATTACAAGGAGGAGTCAAATGAAAGTAATTGTACTTGTCGGTTGTTCGAGTCTAAGGGGATGGTGTGTAAGCATATTGTCGTGGTTTGGTCAAAAATGAAGTTGAATGAAGTGCCGGAGAAATACATTCTACCAAGATGGAGCAAAAATGTGAGGAGGAGTCACACAGGTGTGAAGGTTAGCTATGCGAATTGGGAACGCAAGCCTGAATGGCGTCGCTATGACTATATGTTGGCTACTTTCCGTAAAGCTGCCGATGAGGCCATGGATTCCGAGGCGAAAAGTGAGAGGGTGGTGGCCAAGTTGCTGGAAGCAGTGGCAGAGAACAAAGTTTGTGAGGAGTGCACAAAAAATAACCCTACGTCCATCAATGCAGTAGATGAAATCACAAGTTGTGGTGGGAAAAAAAAACCCGTGGGTGATCCGATTAAACGTCGTCGTAGAGGGAGGCCACCGGTTAATAGGAAACAACCAGTAATTGAGAAAATTATTCGAAAGATCAAGAAGTCAACCAAAAATTGCAAAGCTAGTCGAGGCAATGCGAAGAGCATACCGGTATATCTTTGAACATGCAATAATTTTTTTTATTGAAATCATGCATGAGTACAAAGTTTCAAAAAATGTATAGGTGAGTTTTCTAATCACTAATTTTTTCTTTTGTTCAAATTGCACACAAGTAGGTTTCGGTGGATCACATGGATGTGGAGCTTCAGAATATTCACACTGTGGAAATAGGCGAGGTTGTCACGCAAGGAAGTGTAAATTATAGTGTAAGCATCTCTATGTTTTTCTTTTTTTTTTTCTTGTCTTTATAAATTCATCGTATGTTACCAACTTGACAATTTGCTCTTAATTTCAGACTTCCCAAATGATTGGACCACACATTGGTACGAGGAGCTAGGCTCTGGCTGATTTGGATACCAAAGAGTTTGATGGCACAAGAAAATTTAGGCTCTTTTGGATGCATGTTTATGAACTCTAATGGCTGCAGTTGTTTTTTTTCTTTTTCGGCTCTTTTGGACTTTATATGCTTAGTTTGATGGCTGTAGTTTTTTGGTTAATGGAAGGGCACTTGATCTTGCAAGGAAGAAATGAAGGGCCTGTGTGTTTATTTTGTTAAGTGAAAAGTGCATCCTTCTGTTGATGCGAAGGAATGATTTGTCAAGCCTGTAAATTGTGGTAATTCAGCAGTTGTACAATACTTTCAAATCTCCTGGAAAAATCTCCATGTTGTCGAGTACACCTTTCTTCAAGCATCTCCAAATTCTATAGGTTCTTTGGCGCTAAAATTGTTGAAAAGTAAATTGTTTTGGAAAAATTTCGACAGCATCTCCCCTCTTTCTTTGCCTATCCCGACGTCACGTCTCAGTCAACATTCATAATAGAGCAAAGAGCTGTTGAATATTTAAAAAAAACTAACAATGACAACATTCGATACTACAACTTCATATTATGCAAGCAAATTATACAGTTTACTAGAACTAGAAGGAAAGTGTGTAAAATTATACAGTTTACAGTCTATTCAATCCAATTTTTTTTTGTAAACATGGGGTTTTTTTGTGCAAAACCCTCCAAATTCATAGAATTGGAACAAGTTTAGAGAGAGAGAGAGAGAGCTGCGTGAGACAGAGCTGCGTGAGAGAGATACCTAAGAACCCAAACCTGATGAAATCGGATGACAGAGGTAGTGTTCAACAACGGCGGCGTACGGCAGTGGTGCGGTGGTGGTCGCCGGAGAAGGAAAAGATTACGGTGGTGCAGTGGTCACCGGTGAAGGTGGGGATCGGGGTGTCGCCGGTGAAGGTGGGGATCGGGGTGGTTCATTGGATAACAGAGGTAGTGTTCAACAGCGGCGGCGTATGGCAGTGGTGCGGTGGTGGTCGCCGGAGAAGGAAAAGATTACGGTGGTGCAGTGGTCGCCGGTGAAGGTGGCGATCGGGGTGTCGCCGGTGAAGGTGGGGATCGGGGTGGTTCGAATCACCCCCCGGAACTCTCTCACAACTGGACAAAGGGTCATCATTTTAGGAGAAGAAAATGGGCTGCATTTTTTGCGTTTGAATTTCAAATGGAATTAAGTGTAGAGATGGGGCCCGGTTTTTTTCCACTTGGCAGTCCAAGTGTACATGCGTACATAATCCGTGCAAAACATGCGTACCCATAGACGGATTCAAGAAGAATAGTCTCGCTCCTTAAACGGTGGTCATCAACTACCTCCCGAGTCAGCCATCTACATCATAATGCGATGAGAACTTGTATGGGTTGCAGAAATTGGCAAGCATCAAAGGGGATTCTGTGAACTAATGAAACCAGGTATTTTGTGTTTGTACGTCCTATTGTGACAGTAGGGAAGGAATATAGGTAATGGGGTTATTAAGGAGTTAAGTTATGACCACTGGTACTGGAGCAATCAGTAAAAAGTTTCAACAAAGACCAACAATTTTTCTCAGCTTTCAGTGAGAAGAATGAAACCAATTCTATCGAATCTCCCAATAACAGATGGTTGGGTACCTTAGTACCTATGTGGTCCTGTAATACATACGACAAGTCTCACTAACAAGATGTGCCAACAATTGCCACTCTTATGATCAAGTCAAGTCAAACTCAAATTATCTGAGCACCCTATTCATATTTCTAGGTTTTCCAACATCTACATTACAGAACACAAGGTACCCGCCACAACAGCACATTTGTCAAAGGCAAATCCTTGGCCAAGACCAACTCCCTTGATCAGGCTTTCCATCTTTAGAGTACTCAAGTCTGCCAACAAACAAATAGGATTAGCAACATAGTTCATCTTAAACTGTAAGGAGGTTAAAATCCAAATCCAACCAAAACTGTTTATTACCAAAACCCACCATAATAATAATAAAAAGAACTCCAAGCTAATGCTGTCACATTCCTTTTCAATGTCTAGCCTGAGTTTAAGAACTTTTCCATTCACCGAGGATCATAACAATGTTGAGAACTCCATCTAAGGTACTTTTACTACCTATGAAAGCTGATTGAAATTTGAAAGTCACTTATGGTATAAGGAAGTACTCTTTTTATTCTATTTGCTAAAACATCCGTACAGTCTTACACAAGCTGCAAACCAACATATCTAATAGGCCTAAAGCACCAAAAGACTCAAGGCCCTCAACTTTGGGATCAAATTTACAAAGTTAGCATTAAGGCCTCTGAAAAAAATAAGCATTGGCACAAAACTATTCAAAGAATTTTCTCACATCTTCCTATTAAAATCGAAGATTTCCTAATGTTGTCAAGCTCAAAATAGTCAGACACGGAGGGAACCAAAACAAGTTTAAGCTTGCATTAAAAAACGAATTAGAGAAACCAACAACTCAAGTAGAATTTGTGGATGAACATTGATTACGAGGGCAATGCAATGGCAAAATTAAACAAAACCAAAGACGAACTTAACCAAGAGAAATTAATTAATTTCTACCATACTTTGCACATCAATAGTCTAACCAAGAGTACGTCATTCGTTAGTCTACCAATACTCTAAATGACCATATTGTAAGGAACAAAGATTACCTGATAGAAGCAGGTTTTAACAAAAACAAATTGATTCCATCAAATTACACCTTGCTAAGTATGTAGATGGTCAAAATGTAACACTTAGAATTCAATCATAAACTCAGTTAAAGGATTATACCTGTTAGTTCTGACATAAGAGAATGAAACATTGCATGCAAAAACGGATTTAAATATCATATAAGTAATTATTATTGCATAACAAACTCAGGAATACATTAAAAAAGTTGCAAACCATAGATTGAATTACACAAGCAAAGGCATGGAAAAGGGACAAAGGTACAGGAAAGGGACCCTAAGCTAGCTCGACCCGGCTTTCAAACAATCTTTAGTTTTCACTGGTGATCATTTAGAAAGAGAACTTGAACGCCCCAGCCTTGGAATCTGTCACCGAGTCCCAGAAAGAAGGTTTCTTCTGCTGAGCCTTTTTCTCCCCTGCTTCCAAAATCAAGTGGTCAATAGTTCCAGGGAAAGATGCCTCAATTGCATTCCTAAACTTGTTATACAAATTCACTCGGTCTCTTGTTCCAGATACTAGTGTATTAGCATCTGGCCTCTTAAGAAAATCCAAAACATTGACTAAATTCCTCCTGCTAACAAAATTTTGGGTAATGGCAATGGAATCTTCTAAGTTGATCACCAAATGCCACCATCCATTGGGTACAAAGATCACTTCCCCAGCCTTGCAAATACACTCAATGGGCTTTTTTCCCCATTTCTTCGTAGCACCATAGAAGTTCATGAACCACTCAATAATTGAAACAGGACAAGCCACCTCAGCACCATCCGGGCTTGGATGCACCCCGGGTGGAACCACATCAGGGGGGAACAAGACCCATTTCTTGGACCCCTTGATCACGGCATTCCATGCAGATGTTGAATTAGGATCGATGTGAAACGATGAACCAGAACCAGCTGGCCCCATAATAACCCATCTATAATCTGGCCTCTCACTGCCCAAAACCTTAAATAAGTCCTCATTAAAATACGCTGGAACTTTATAATCTGAAGCCAATCTTGGAACTTTCTCCGCAAATTTTGGGTCAAAAAGATACAAGGGCCTCTCTTCCCTTGCCTGATCTGAGTACCTAAAGAAATCTTGGAGCCTCATCTCCACCGGCCCCACTGAAAACCTATTTTCGCCACAAACCTCAACCAAATAATCTCTGTCCCATTTTTCCAATGCAACCCAATTATCCATACACCCTTCAAGCAGCACAGGCTTATTTGGTTTCTCAAAGTTGAATATAAAATCATCAACTGAAATTCCTCTCCTCCTCTGTATGTTATCCCTTACAAGCCATTCGGGTTTCATTACAAGATTGGCACAGAGCCAGCTCTGAAACAAATAATCAGAATAAAAGTCTCTGACTTTTAAACCCGAAGACCCAATACAAGAAACAACAAATGATGGCTTATACGCAGAAACAAATGTAGATTTCCAAGACCCATTATATAAAAAACCACCACTGTAGTTTTCCAATACAAGGTTTCTCCAAAGGGGTTCATGGTCAGAGAAAACATAAAAAGATTTGCTCACAGTGGATAAAATACCCAAATGGGTACCACCCAAATAGCCTAGAATATCAAGAACAAGCTCATCAGTTAGGGTTTGGAGGTTACCAAGGCCACTGTTTCTAGAGTTGTGTGACGATGTGTTGAAGTAGAGATTACCCAGCGGTTGGACACCATGACTGTGTGATGGAGCTGATGTCTTCAAGCTGAATCCTTCTTCGGCTTCTTCCTCCACTATTGATAGGGGTAGTGCCTCTTGATTTTTGGAAACAACTTTTTGCTCTGTTGTTAATGTTGCTTTACATTTCACTCTCTTTCTCTTTCCCTTCCTTCTTCTGGGCTTCAACGGGAAAATCTTGGATCTTAGCATCATAGGAAGGCTCCCAATCACCGTTCTCGCAGCCGTCGTCTCTTTCTTCGCACTCTGCTACTCATTTTGTTCAAGAGACCAAAAAACTCGGTCATTTATTCGAAAAATTCCACACATACCCCTTGACTTGTCAAAATTTTAAAATGTCCACCAAACTTTACACTCAATGTCTCATCGCCTACCAAACTTTCAAAAAAATCACTTTTACTCTCAATTCTCAAACTTCCTCTCCGTCATTCAAAATTACTCATTCCGTCTCAATCCATTATCTCACTAACGGGAAATGTTGACATGGACAATAACGGTGGGAAAAAAACATTAGACAATAACCCACCCCCTCCCCCGATCGTGATCACCACCGAACACTATACAAACTCCCCTCTCTTGTCACTAGTCAGATCTGTCGTATAATAGAGCTCAACGTCCTTACTCAACCAATTCCACTTCAATGGAGAAAGAGTAAAATTCAAGGAATCCCTTGGGAATAAATGAGATGAGCGAATAATCAATTGAAAGTGAATTACTAAAAACTTCATGTATCGCTTCCGAATCCGCATCCAAACCTTAAGCTTCTCCGTAAATTTTCCCTCTCTCCACTTATCAAGATCAATAAAGCATAGCTTTCACATCGGTAATAAACACCTTTAAAATCGTATAACTTGGATATTAATCACTCACCTCGATCCACGCAATCACTGAGACTTCCTATTTTAAACAAGTAACCCAAACACATGTTAGATACCATTCAAATAGTCCCAGTTTCTAAATAACAACAACAACAACAATAATATAACCCATCTACTCCCCAACCATTGAGGGTATGGGCAGGGATGATTGGAAATAGACCTAACCTTTGGCAATATACACAAAGTGGTTTCTCTCAAAATACTACTAAGAAAGTGGCACCTTAAACCTCTAAGAACCAAGGAGCTATAAGGATCTTTTACTGCAAAACCATGCCCCAAAATCGTCGAAAGGCATCAGGGAGGGCAGGCCTAGAGACACAAATTAATTTTTGTGCTAATTATCATGCTTCCTTCATTCATTGTTCGGAGCATCTGACATGAAAATGATGTAACCTGTTAACTCCCATGTACAAAATCCATACCAACACAAACTACATGTCGTAAGCTAGTTCATTCAAGAAAATAAAATTCCAGAAACTACACCTCTGCCTGAATTTTAACTTAAAAACTGATTTTACTCGGCCAAAATTAATGTCCAATCTTTACATGTATAGAAGCCAGATCCGCACAACGGATCATACAAAACAGCCAGGGAAAGCCAACCACCAAGATCCCGTCCGCCACCACAGGGCTCTGCCATCTCCGAGCATCTGCAAAAACAAAAAAAACAAAAAACAAAATAAGCAATAAGAAGAAGAAAGAGAGATGGATAGAAAGAAAGAGGGGGGGGGGAAGAGACACGGCGGGGCGCCTCTTCAGCCCAGATCTAGTTGCCACTGCTTTGTAGAATAAAATAGGGTAGAGAGAAGTCAGAGGGTTTTTCACGAAAGTAAAATATTTTAAAATTCTTGTTTTGTGAACTGGACAATATAAAATGAACATCTTTCTATTGTCCGAACATTGAATGGTGATTTATGTACTCCCTCTGTTCCATTTTAATAGTCTGGTTTGGTTTCCAATGCAATTTTAAAATTATTTTTATCTTTCAATTTACAATATGGTTAAAGTTATGAACTACCTCTTAGCCGAGGTCAAACGAACCCATTTTGTCAGTATGTTCTTATATTTCAATTCTAGTTATCTTTTTTCCCCTAAGGTTTTAACCTTTTGAAATTTTATGCAGGATAGATTGGAGACAAGTTGATTTTGAAACCTAGGAATGCTTGAGGTCAGAGTAGTGGAGTGAGAGTCAGGCAACCTTTAAGTACCCCAGCATCAAGAAAGCAATCCCGTGAAGGGAGTGGGAGTGTTCCACGAAGGCCTAAACGTCATCATCCACGTGAAGTAGAAGTAGGAGAAGTAGGACTTGAAGCAGGTGGTCGGACTATTGAGAGTCAATTGGTCATTCAACAAGCCAGTAACCAACAAACGTGGACGATGACGTTTAGGCCTCAATAGTCTGATCACCTGCTTCAAGTCCTACTTCTCCTACTTCCACTTCACGTGGACGATGACGTTTAGGCCTTTGTGGGACACTCCCACTCCCTTGACAGGATTGCTTTCTTGATGCTGGGGTACTTAAGGGTTGCTTGACTCTCACTCCATTACTTTGACCTCGAGCATTCTTATGTTTCAAAATCAACTTGTCTCCAATCCATCCTACATAAAATTTTAAAAGGTCAGAGCCTTAAGGGGAAAAAAGATAATTAGAATTGTAATATAAGAACATATCGACAGAATGGGTTCATTTGACCTCGGCTAACAGGATGTTTATAACTTTAACCATATTGTAGATTGAAAGAAAAAAAAACAATTTAAAAATTGCATTGCAGACCAAACCGGACTATTAAAATGGAATGGATGGGTTACATAAATCACCATTCAATGTCCGGACGATAGAAAGATGTTCATTGTATATTGTCCAGTTCGCAAAACGAGAATTTTAAAATATTTTAATTTCGTCAAAAACCCTCTGACTTCTCTCTACCTTATCTTCTTCTACAAAGCAGTGGCGGCTAGATATGGGCGGGGGAGGTGCCCCGCCGCGTCTCTCCCCCTTCCTCTTTCTCTCTATCCGTCTCTCTCTCCCTCTCTCTTCTTCTTCTTCTTCTTTTTGCTTCTCTTTTTCCTTTCTTTTTTTATTTTTGCAGATGGTCGAAGATGTGGGAGATGGCGGAGCCCTGTGGTGGCGGACGTGATCTTGGTGGTTGGCTTTCCTTAGCCGTTTTGTATGATCTGTTGTGCGGATCTGGCGGCGTCCACAGGGTCCGAACATGTGTGGGATCCACAATGTGACGGGTTTTGGTTTTCTTCCTGTCCATCAACGGCGGTGTAGCTTGCTTTGCAGTGGTGGTCGTGGTCTTTCCTCTCCTCGCCGGCTGTCCTTCATTGCTTTGCGGCTCATTTGCCAGTCACTCTGTTGGGAGTGTCCGGTTATGGCTTAACGGTAAGAGGTGTTGCGGTGGCTAGTATTTGGACGCTTCCGATGGCTCTTTCTACTTCCCATAGAGGCTCTCTTTCTGGTCTCCGTTTGGTTCTCGATTCACCCGTCGGTTGCACTGTCAGAACTAAATCGTTGCAGAGTTTTTTCAATGCATTCTTTTGCTCTTTTATAAGATCTCCACACCCTGCAGATTATTCCTTTAGTTTAAACATAAATTAGAAATGTATAAGAAAATTGTATCAAATATTAATAAACTAATATTTTAAAAAGTAACTCACCTTTGTAGCATCCCTGGGGAAAGATAGAGTGACGCTTGTGTGTCTTTTATAATCACAAAATTTTAGGGGTACTTGAAAATCCCCTAAAATGAGGAACATTAATATGAGAGAGAGAGAGAGAGAGAGAGAGTCTTGGGCACCTATATATATTCCATGCATTACTTGTTAGAAGTAGGGGTGAAAACGGTCCGGTTCGGTCCGGTTTTGGCCTATTTTTGGGACCGGACCGGTAATTCGGTTTGGGCAAATCTGAAACCGAAACCAGACCAAATACTCCCGGTTCGGTTTCATTCGGTTTTGCCAGTTTCGGTCCGGTTTGGGCGGTTTGCCGGTTTGGGCTACTGGGTCACCACAGTCAGCAACAACATTCATAGATCTGGGCTACTGGGTCGCCACAGAGTAATCACCACAGCCAGCAACAACATTCACCCACACCCATAGATCGTGTGTGTCTGAGAGAGAGAGAGAGAGAGAGCGAGAGAGTCGGACGAGGGGAGAGAGAGAGAGAGCAGAAAGAAAGAGCAGAGATCGGACATCGGAGATGTACCGAGCCAACCGGGCTGTCGAGTGTCGGCGGCGAGTGGAGCCGTGGAGGGTGGAGTCACTACAACAATTTACACCATTCCCGACTAAAATCGCCGACTAAATAATGTTTAGTCGGAAATTGTTGTTCATTCAACGACTAAATAAACTTTGGTCGGCAAATATCACTTAAATTTCCGACTAAATAATTTTAGTCGGAAATTAGTATAATCACCGACTAAATTTTTTTTTGTCGGAAAATATTCAAAGGTTTGGCCGACTAAATCTATTTTAGTCGGAAATTATAAACTATCGCCGACCAAAAATTTTTAGTCGGGAAAATATAGTATTTTCCGACCAAACTTTTAGTCGGAAATTGTAGGTAATTCACCGACGAAATAATATTTAGTCGGAAAAAACATTGATTATGATTTGTTTGATTGGTCAAAATAAATGAAAGAAGAAATTTCACCATGAATTTTTGATCATCCAAACCATTCAATGTCTTCAAAACATGTTTTTAAGCGTCTATGCAAGAAATCAAAAAATTTTAAAAATTAAAAAAAGTTATAATTTTTTTAGAGAGAGTCAGAGAGAGACGTTAGACAGAGAGTGAGAGTTTGAGAGAGAGAGAGAGAGAGAGAGAGAGAGAGAGAGAGAGTTGGACAAAAAAAGAAAAAAAAAGTTACAAATTGTTTTATAGAAATTAAATTATAATTATAGAAATTATCAAATTAAATTATAGAAATTATAGACATCATGAAATTAAATTATAGAAATTATAGACATTATGAAATTAAATTATAGAAATGATAGAAATTAATAAATTATAGAAATGATAGAAATTAATAAATAATAGAAATTAATCAAATTATGGAAATTAAATTATAGAACTTATAGAAATTATCAAATTAAATTATAGAACTTCTATTTTCCGACTAAATATTTAGTCGGCAATTCATTTTTATATTTTCCGACTAAATATTTAGTCGGCAATTCATTTTTATTTTCCGACTAAATATTTAGTCGGCAATTCCTTTTTATATTTTCCGACTAAATATTTAGTCGGCAATTCATTTTTTATTTTCCGACCAACTATTTAGTCGGAAATTATCTCTAATTTGCCGACTAAAATTTTTTTAGTCGGGGAATAATTGGTTTCCGCCAATTCAACGATTTCCAAAAATTTCACGAAAATTTCGGCGGGAATTTTTATATTTTCCGACTAAATATTTAGTCGGCAATTCATTTTTTTAACAAAATGATAATAAAATGAAAAAGAATTATTTGTATGTATTTTTTGATAACCAAAAAAATAAAAAAGAATTATTTTTTGGTTGTGTAACTTGTGTTAGTGAATTACATATTTATATCAAGTTTTAAAAAAGAAATATAAAGTCATGAACAAAAAATTTAAAAAATTAAATAAATTAAAAAAATTAAAAAAGTTATAATTTTTTTTTAGAGAGAGAGAGAGAGAGAGAGAGACGTTAGACAGAGAGTGAGAGTTTGAGAGAGAGAGAGAGAGAGTTGGACAAAAAAAGAAAAAAAAAAGTTACAAATTGTTTTATAGAAATTAAATTATAATTATAGAAATTATCAAATTAAATTATAGAAATTATAGACATCATGAAATTAAATTATAAAAATTATAGACATTATGAAATTAAATTATAGAAATTAACAAATAATAGAAATTAATCAAATTATGTAAATTAAATTATAGAAATTATCAAATTAAATTATAGAAATTAATAAATAATATAAATTATTTAGATTATAGAAAATATATTATAAAAGTTAATTTACGAAAATACTAAGTTCATTTAGCTAAAATAAACTAAACTTCATACGAACTATGAAGGATCCCACAAGGTGTAAAAATTCAGACCTCAAACTCTAATTTTCAAAGTAAATTTCGACAATCTGAACCGTTACATGTGTTTAAAATGTGTTTTTAAGGTCCTATGAAAGGATTTGGAAAAAAATACTACGCGGAAGGGTTTGATCGGAGCATTTTTTATAAAATCGCTATATGAAAAATTGCTCTGATCAAGCCCTTCTGAGTATTTTGTTTTTCCAAATCCTTTCATAGGACCTTAGAAACATGTTTTGAACACATCTAACGGTTCAAATTTTCAAGCAATAGATTAGATGGCCTTGGATTGGTGCATTATAGTGTTCAAATGCCACTGGAAGCACTGAATGTGTTCTGATCGTGTGGTTACCGATATCGGATGATCATCAATTTCGGGGAGAATGATAGAATTGATAAGATGTTAAATCGTATCGGTTTAGATCAAGCATTCAATTAAATCGTATCGGTTTGATTCCTTTCATAGTTTCACTGTCTCACTCTCACAGAAACACAATAATGGGCCTCCACTTTCCGAACCAAATTTCGATGATCGGAACCGTTAGATGTGTTTAAAACGTGTTTTCAGCGTCCTTCGCAAGGATTTTGCAAAAAAGAATACTCGGAAGTAGTTGATCGGAGTAGGTTTTCGTAAAACTACTATACGAAAACCTGGCCCGATCAAGCCCTTTTGGGTATTGTTTTTTCCCAAATCTTTGAATAGAACCTTGAAAACATGCTTTAAACACATCTAACGGTTCAGATTTTAGAAAAATTGATTAGGTGGCCTTGAAGTGGCGCATTATAGTATTGAAATTCCATTAGAAGCACTGAATGTGTTTCGATCATGTTGTTACCGATATCGGATGATCATCAATTTGGGGGAGAATGATAGAATTGATAACATACTACATCGTAACGGTTCAGATCGAACATTCGGAAAAACGAGTCTGCACCTACCTTGCAATTCAATACATCAAACTTACTTCTATATGAACCAAGCTACTATGTTATAGTATAACGTACGATAACCACACAATTGCAACACAACTATGACGATCCACACCGTTCACTTTGTTTGTGTTGATGTTTTAATGACTCTCGCCAATTTTTTTGTCTATCAGATTTTGAAGGTACTTCATCGCAATACAATTACGACGATCTTCACTGTTCTTTACAAAAATGGCTTTTGGGTCCCATTTTTTGGACCTGCATGAGTAATCCAAACCGTTAGATAATTTTGACATAATGTTTTGTATGTCTTTGCAAAAAATCAGATCAATTGGATATGCGTAACTCGTCGATCCAAGGTACGCACATCCAATTGATTTCAAAACTTGCAGTTTTGGATGTACCAGTTACGCATATCCAATTGACCTGATTTTTTGCAAGGTCGTACAAAACGCTATTTTAAAAATATTTAACGGTTTGGATTATTGACGCGGGACTAAAAAGTGGGACCCAAAAGTCATTGTACAAAATGAACGGTGAGGATAAAATTATTTCATTAAAAACTACTCGGATCAAATCCTTCTCGATCTTGTTTTTTGCTCGTTCCATGCAAGGACCCTAAAAAATACGTTTTGAACACATTGACTGGTTCGGATCATGAAAATTTTGAACACATTTATGCAACGTTGAGTATTATACTCTCAACATTGACGGAGATTTTTTTATTTTCCGATCAACTATTTAGTCGGAAATTATCTCTAATTTGCCAACTAAAATTTTTTTAGTCGGAGAATAATAATTTTCAGCCAATTCAACGAAAATTTCATTAGGCGCCCAGTGTAATTTTATTAGGCGCCAAGTGTTTGCCGCTCCAAACACTTCGTGAAAATTAGAAATCTGGCCTCTCCTCTCTCTCTCAACTCTCACAGACACAACCCACACCCACAGATCAACACCACCGATCGACCTCCTCTTCCTCCTCTCTCTCTCTCAATCGACCTCCTCTCTCTCTCTCTCTCTCTCAATCGATCTGCACACATCAACAAAATGGAGATGATCTCCCTCTTTGTCCCCTGAAATCGAGCTCTCTCTCTCACTCTCACGGACAGAACCCACCCGCCCACCACCGATCGACCTCCTCCTCCTCCTCTCTCTCTCAATCGACTTGCACACATCAAAATGGAGATGCCCTCCCTCTTCGTCTCTCGAACTAGCCCAACCTAGCGACTAAACCCACCACCTATCGAGGTATGCATCTATCTCTCTCACTCTCTCTATACGTATGTGTATTTATACACATATTTGATCAAAACAATAGGGTTTATTTATAGTTTTTCACAGAAATTAGGGATTGTTGATGCTAAAAAAATTAGGGGTTTTCTCTGTTTTTTCCACTGAAATTAGGGCTTGCAATTGTTTGTGATCGATTCGAGAATGATGGAGATGCTTTGGTGCTCTTACTAAAGAAATCAAAGGCTCGTGGACTGAATTTCCCATCACGTAGAGCTAGTTTGAAATGTGCACATCAGTTGTTCGATGAAATGTCTAAAACAAGTTGGCAGTTTTTCCCGCACTATTCTAGTTCTTGAACAGTCGCACCTGTGGTACCCAATTTTGTAGCCAAGAAGAAAAAGTAAAGGGGGAAAAAGAGCACTTATAGTCACCTGAATTTCAATGACTTCGAATTTGGTTTTTCCCTTTTTGCTTGCATTACTTGCTGGACTACGTTTGTTCAAGTTTTTGGAAGCAAAAACTACACTCAAAGTCACCCATGAAAATATATTGTATGTGTATGTAGTTAACATGCTTGATTCTTTGGAATTTTAATTAATGAGACTGTTTGCTTCATAAGGCAAGTGTTAATGAGAAGGACTTGCACCTTTGCTGCTACTGGAAGCTTGATTTAGCTCGTAAGCTCCCACAGAAATAGATGTATTCCACTAACTACTTGTCATTTTTACTCCTGACCATTTTAATACTTGACTTTGCAAACGTCTGCTTTTGTAGGATTCCTATTATAGGGGGAAAGGACCTAGACTTGCATTGGCTTTTTGTGGAGGTCGCTTCATGTGGTGGTATCGCGAAGGTATTATCCAACTTCTTTGACTTTGCAAACGTCTGCTTTTTTTGAATTGGTAATGAGGCCAAGGAACTTTGATCTTCCCTTTAAAAAAAAAAAAGTAGTTCTGATGAAAGCAAAAGGCTCTGGTTTCTTTCTTGTTATAGGAACTTTTTTGCATAAGCATGATGTTGGGAAATATTTGCCTCTAAAGTGGAACTGATCTTTTAAATTAGCTTAGCACTTGGCAAATGCTTCAGTGTCCTTGTACTGTGTACTGAGCAACGGATTGGAGCTTGGAGGACCATACAAATGAGCCTCTTGATTTCTCTTTCAAACCGACAATGTTTAGTGCTGAGTTTAGGTGCTTCCTTTCTGTCTTCGAAATGACTTCTATTACACCAGAAATGTTTTGTTCAAAATGACTGCTCTCAATGTCAGGTGCTCCTTGAATGAGTGGACTGATGTAATCATAATACAAGTTTGTTCCTATGCTAATTGGATTTTCTAACATTTGAATTTATCTTATGTAAAACACATGCACTGGTATCAAGTTGGTGATAGTCTCTGTGGCTGAATGTAGATGCAGCAGAGCTCGGTTACCACCAAGCAAGTAAGATTAATTTCTCTGATATTGATGTTGATAGATAGGTGTAAACAAAGCTCTTGTAAGAATACTATGTTGTAATAGTTAAATACTCCCTCCGTTCCTATTTGTTTGTCCACTACGAAAAATTGTGCCACTCTTCAAATAAAAAAATAAAGTGTTTTCGTGTATCATTTTTCATATTTTTTTACACCGAATTAAAGTACTCATCGTGTACTTTAATTTGGCACAAAAGAATTTGAAAAATGATACACAGAAGCACTTAATTTTTTGATTTGAAAAAAGGCAAGAGAGAGAGTGTGGGACAAAGAAATAGGAACGGAGGGAGTATGTTTCAATCTTCTTATGATTTCTTTCAACAAATTTTGGCTAAACAGAAATCAACAGCTGGCTGGCTTGCTGCTTTTCCTGTATTTGAACCTCATTGGCAAGTATGCATGGTGGGTGGACTTTCTACAGGCAATCACTAATTCCTTCTTATTGACAATATATGCTACTTCTTGCTTTGCTCCATGTATCTTATCCCCTTCTTCTTGGTTGCCAATGTGACTGTGACTCAATTTTCAGGTTGGTGATTCTGATTTTTTAACCTTTAGAAGTAGACAAGTAGTAATGCAACATGAACCTCAGGGAATTTGTTAGGGGCAAAAGTTCAATGCTGGAAACCATAAGATCTGGGTGCAGTAGTGAAAGCAACTGCAAATGTGAAAAAATTTTGGCTGGAAAAATTTGCTATGTATTCGGAATCGTAATATACTAATATAGCAAAAACTAGTGATCAAATCACCCTCACCGTGAACTCCTAGCTCTATAAGGGAGCTTGCTTCAACATTTATTGTGAAGTATATTATGCAAAAAACATTATTGGTCATGACTAGAACATGTATTTCTCTACATGGTTCGGGTTTATATAGTTTGTCATTAATGAAAGTGTGGATTTTGAAAATTTGGTCGCGCATGATCTGCAAGTTTAAGCTATATGCTTATCAGTCAGTTTGGATGTTCCTATGTCATAATCAATTTCATGCTGGGAAAACAATAGCAAGGAGGCAGAATGAAAAAGGAGTTATCCGTACAAAGTTCAAGAGTTATTACTTTGCTAGTTTTCTGAAAGGTACAGAAGATATGTGAGAAAAGGACCATTTTCTGATTTTTAAAGATATTTCAAGTTAAATGGAAACAAAGTTCCAGCGCTGTAAAAGGTGATTTAAAGTTTAGAACTTAAGTGTACCCAATGAGCAAGGAGTCTTTTTCTTGTGAGGAGCATATTGCGGTGGGAGACAACTGTAGTAGTTCCTAACGTCTTCATTTTTGGGTTCTATCTGGATCTTGGGTGCATTCTAGTATGCGACAAGTGTATGTTGTGAATCCTCCTCTTGCTGTTCTTTTTTCTCTTTGAAGTAGCTATAGGCTTATATCTAAGACTCTATACCAGTTTGAAGTGCTCATTAGCTTGTCAATTGTCAAAAGCTTGAGATACCTGATGATTGCAAAATATCTTACACCTCAAGAAAAGGTGGTGCTATTTGGATGCTGCCATGAAGGCAAAATTTATTGTTGGAATCTTTGACGTATGAAAATTCTGGGAAAATCTCTTTGCTTGAAGTGACAAGGATTTGAATGGTGTCTACTCTATTTTATGTCCCCTCACAGGTAAAGGGAGGAGATCCACTTCTATATCTCATAGCAGTTGACTGGTTCAAAGTTGAAAATTGAATCACCGTGGTTGCATTGCATCCCAGTTCCTTTGTTCAGGTAAATTATGTGGTCAATATCTGTTTACTTTGTATTATGGGTGAGACTCTGGAGTGAAAAAGGGGTGTATCATCTCATTCAATTGTTTTACTGCCATATGTCCACAATGGCAGTAAAGTATGTACAAGAGATCGTTTTTGGACCACCTATTGTATACATCTTGAGAGTAACATGGCCCTTCTGAGACCAAGATCTGCACGTTTGAGGATGCCATTTTAAATGTTTTCTTCCAATCTGTGCAGGTCTACTGTTTGAAAGAGAGAAGATCCATTTTTCGTCGCACTTAGGTACTTGCCTAAGCTTATTTTCAAGTTTGCACTCAATTATCTCGACTGGCCACGTGACTACAAAATACTACTTTCATAAACAAAAAATGTTTATCACTCTAATAAACTTCAGTGCTTAAACAATATTTAATTGCCGAGAATTGGATAAGCATATGTTAATCTAATTTTTGTAGTTGCTGAATTATGTTTGGGGGGCTTGAATTCTTGCCTTAAAATATCGTTGTTTTGTATCCACGTCCAGCAAACTTTTACCTTAGTACTATTGCATTGTAATGAAGGGATTTCAGGTCCTCGATTGATCAACTATCACATCCTCTCTCTCTTTGTCAAGTAGGCATCAAAGGTATCCTCATCTCGACTTGTGACATATCAATGGTGAAGTTGTTCTGCCTGTTAACAGTTGTGTGCACTTCTGCTAGCTCATAACTCAATAGGCTAGTGTTATTTGTTTTGGATTAAGTTTACAGTTCTTGTTTTAGAATTCAACTATATTTGGGGCTATGCGGTGCGAATCTTGTTTTAGAGTTATATTCTCATTGATAACTCATTTGCATTTTATTTAGAATCTAGTTTTAGAGTTATCTTCTCATTGATAACTTATTAGCATTCTTAAACTGCACATGCATTGCTTCTTTTTTCTTTTCTCCTTTGTTTTTTTGTTAGGTCAAAAGTACATATGCAGGAACGAAGAAGAGTTGTTATACTGCTCAACTCTCAGGAAATTATGAAGAACTCAAGAAGAGCTCTGCACCTCCCTGCCTCCCCACATCGCCTACTAAGCAAACTGATGCTTTTTGCAGCCCTCTTACCGTCCCCAACAGCATGGTTAAAGCCTCTTTGTTGGTATTTGGTACCGAGTCTTGTACTACACATTTTTTTGATGTACTTATAGAACGCCTTTTTGTTGATATTTTGGTGCCTTGTAATTCATTGTTGGAATAGATAGACGTTTTGGGAGGACTTGTAGAAAACTGATTTTCTTCAATGTAATGTAATTTCTATGATGTTTGGAGAAATAATATCTTGTTGGTTTTCCATGCAATATTGTGAATATATTGCCACGGAATGTGTAGTATTTGTAGAATGCCTTTTTTTGATATTTGTTTTTTTTACAAATTGGATAGTATAGTGTCAGTAAAGTGCACACATTCACCGACTAAATGTTTAGTCGGAGAAAAATAAAATATTCACCGACCAAATAATTAGTCGGAGAAAAATAAAAATATTCACCGACTAAATATTTAGTCGGAGAAAAATAAAATATTCACCGACCAAATATTTAGTCGGAGAAAAAAAAATATTCACCGACCAAATATTTAGTCGGAGAAAAATAAAATATTCACCGACCAAATATTTAGTCGGAGAAAAATAAATATTCACCGACCAAATATTTAGTCGGAGAAAAATAAATATTTCACCGACTAAATATTTAGTCTGTAAAAACAAAACTTTTTCCGACCAAACTTGTTTTGGTCGGAAATTACAATCCCCTACCTCATTCTGTCGACCAAACGGGCCGACTAAATTTTTGGTCGGAAATTACAATTGCCGACTAAATTATGACATTTTCCGACTAAAATTTTAGTCGGCAATGGGGAAAATTGTTGTAGTGAGTGGAGAGTGGAGAGGGTGAGAGAGGCGATGAGGTAGAGAGAGAGAGAGAGAGAGAGTCGGGGGGGGGGGGGGGGGGGGGGGTGGTTAGAAATGGAGGAGGCGGTGGGTTTGTGTTTTCTGATGTCTGATGTGTATAAGAGTCAAAGAGATGTAGGGTTTTTAGGAAAGAAAAAGTTTTAAAAAATAGAATATATATATATATATCCGGTCCGGTCCGGTCTGGTTTTTTAGACTCTTAAAATCGGAAACCAGACCGATTTTTCGTTTTACAAAAAATAAGACCGGAACCAGACCGGTTAAATTAAAAGGGGTACTAAACCGGCCGGTCCGATCTGGTCCGGTTTCTGGTCTGGTCCCGTTTTTCCGGTTCGCCCTTTCACCCCTAGTTAGAAGCATACCTCTCCACCACCTTTCTAGTCATTCTCATTGTTCTTGAGTATTCTTGAGTATTCTCATTGTTCATGCATGTGTTATGGAATATTCTTGAAGTGATCTTCAAGTTCTAGTTGAGTTCTAGAGTGAAAGTGAAGAGTTCGACCGCCCACCATCACCAAAAATCACCATCTGATCCATATTACTAGGAAGTTAAGTAGTTCTTTTGTTTCTAGGAGGAGAACACTAATCTTCCTTCCTTTCAAAGCGAATCCAAGGAGCCGTTCCTCCGCCCGACGTAGCTTCTTCTGACTTACCTACGGAAATTGAGGTAAGTACTCTGTGGACGGTGCCATGCGAAAAATAATTTTGTTTGAAAAATGATTTTGGAAAATAATTTTCAGAGTCGCCACTTGAGTTTTTATTTTGAAAAAAAAAGGATTTATTTCCCGAGAAACCTTTTAAAAATAATTTGGAAAATAATGACTCTTATGTCGCTGATTTGGAAAATAATTTGGCTTGCAAAAAATAAGAAATTTTGGGTCCGGGAGCCGGGTTACGAACATGGAAGGTTTTTAAGGCACCTTGTTCGCCCAATTTTAAGAATGGTCTTTACTCAATGCATTGTGGGATTTTTTTTTAAGAAAATTTTTTGTTCCTTAATTTATAATGATAATTGATGATACAAAAGAATTAGGAAAACAACTATTAAGGAAAATTATTTTCGGACATTGTGAGGAATTTTTTTTTTTTATAGAAAAAAGAAAAATGTTTTTGTATGCTACTTTGTGCAAACAATCAATCTGAAATGGAGGATGCGGTGATAAAGTCTTAAAAAACATTTAAAACATGAAAACAATGCAATTTTTTTTATTATTTTCTTCCTACTGCCGTGTGGCAGTCCCTTTACCACCATAATCCACTTGTAATCAAATTTTGAAAAACATCCCTCATCTTCTGACCGAACCAACCCCAGGTGATCTTATATCAGCAAAATCATTTTACTTCTATACCATCACGTAATCTGAAAACTTGAAATGTTACACAATAAAAATACTCTTTGCGAAGAATACTACCGCACGACCGTGAGCATTGCCAACACATTTTTTTTTTTTTTTATTTCGTTTTCAAAAATGCTTGAGAACGAAAAAATCAAAGTTTCCACTCTACACACGTTCCCCGTGAGAGCAAGTCCAATGGTAAATCTTTAATTAATTTTTTAGTTCTATCTACCATAAATCTTCAACTTTCCACGCTGCTGTGACGTAGGCCTACACATTACTAAATTCTTTTTCTAAATTGATATAGTAAAAACATGTAAATATTCGTAAACTTAATTTGTAGCTTTCATATGTCAAAACCAAGAAAAACAGATTTAACATGAACTAATTTGTTTAATTTTAAAAAATTAATAATTAAATACTCCCTCCGTCCCCCAAAGTTTGACACTTTCGGGAGTGCGTGCCATTTTTAAATTGCCTATATTTTCACTTTATGTACCGAAAAACATTTAGACACGACTCCTTGGAATAAAATGATGGATCCTTGATCATGATAAGAGAACAACATTAGATAACAGTAGCACGAATATGATCAGGTTAAAGGTTAAAAATTAGTACTAAGACAAAGGACGCAACATCAGGACACAAAATTAGTACATCTCCCAAGTCGCAACCGCAATAATTAAGTCCTTCCCCCATCTGATTATAGGTTAGCCAGGAGGTTCCGGATTTGGAAAATTTTCTGTGCGTGAGTACTGCCGTGCTATGCATGAAAACTACCGTGCGGCAGTGATAAGCTATAGCACAGTAGTATGAAAAAAATCAGTTTTGATTTTTGTAAAAAATGTAGGCACACCAAGCCTCCAAAATGATATTAGGTGATCATTTCAGATGCTAGGACAGCCTCCCCTCACATTGACAAGATCAAATCCATTGAACCATGGAAAATTTTACCTTTGTGAGAATATTTTCCTGGGAAAACATAGGTTGCACGAACACCTCTCTCCACTGGGAGCGTGACTTGGTTTGCATGGGTTTAGGAAAGAAATGTTGGTTTTTCTTGGTTTTGGAATTTTCGGATAAACTGTAGGTGATTTCGGGTGAGTTTTGGTGGAGATTCTGGGTGAGGGTTTTTGGTACTGATGAATGAAGGAGATTATCAAGCCATTTCTGGAGGTATTTTTCTGGGAATTTCTCGATGATCTTGCACCTTGCTCTACGTCGGCTTTTATAGCCGGAGTTTAAATGCCTTCCGTCGTGGCGGTCACGCAAGAGTTTCTGACAGCCTTCGGCGGCCTATGGTGGCTATAGCCGTAGGCTTTGAGCCTTGCAACTCTGATTCTCGTGAAAAAAAGGCGGGTGGTTAAACCGCCGCAAAGTTTGACATTGCCAGACCACCTTCAAAATACCGTGCAGACTGGATGATGCAGCGCAACCTGTGGAAACGAAACTGATCGTGCAAAAGGAACACGAACAATAAGATCGACCCGGAGGTACTCCCTCCTTAAACGACCAAGATATGAGTATAAACTCGTTTTCTTTAATTCATCAACAACCGAATTCTGCTATTAGGCTTACAATGATACTTATAGGGCCAAAGTAACCCTAATCCAACTAGGAATCACATAACAAACCCTAATCCAACTAGGAATCAAAATACTCTAGAACACTTATTTCTAAAATTGCAGACTTCCTAACAAAATTAATAAAATAAAAATAAGGAAAACTTAAAACAGTATTTGTAAGTAATACTATTAAATTTCCAATCTGCATCATTCTCCCCAGCTTGAAGAAACTCGTCCTCGAGTTTGTATAGTTGAATTCGTCTAATTTGGTCAGCGTCAATCTTGTACTTCAAATTGATTTTTTCAAAGCTAAATTGTAAAATAGAATCTTCAGAAAATAAAGAAATAATTTTTGTCAACAAAGTCAATCCATCTTGCTCAAAAATGGAAATCTACGGGCTCTTGCTTGTACAGTACTCCTCAATAAATCTCCAAAAAGGATCCATATACTCTGATACTTCAAATCCTAGTGACGGGCATACATTGATTGCCTTTTTCCCAAGGTTTAAAACGCCATCGAATGAGTTCAACCCATCAACTTTGTCATGGATAACAACAGCCTTCTTCTCAATGCCCAATTTGATGCCCACTTCCACAAATTCATCCTTCACATTCTCTTCCACTTTATGAATGACGGTTTCCTCCTCATTTGAGTACTCATAAAATTTTGGAGGTGAATCCCAATCAATTTCAGACTGCAACAACGATGGATTTATGTCCAAAAATATTTTATCGGATTCTTCCTCTCATATATCATCGATAAAATCTCTCACATCTCCCTCAACCAAAATTTCTTCTATGACATCTTTTCTTCTCCCTCCATAGAATTGTGGAAGCCCAATTTTTTTTGGAATCTCAATCTTCATACTAGACTCACAATAATGAGAGCCACGGGTTTTAGCCGCAACGTCTCTATACCGCCCCTCTTGGTAGTTTCTGCCACCAAAGGGATTGATATCTTCATCGTCTGAAAAACCATCCTCAATCCGAGCTTCTCGAGCAACTTCATCCCACTCATAGACTTCGTCAAGAATAGCTGTACGGTTGCCTCATCCACCCCGACCTCCAGCACATCCTCTAGCAGCCATCTCAGGATTGGAACTTGCAGCTCTGATACCAATTGATGCAGCACAGCCTGTGGAAACAAAGCTGATCGTGCAAGAGGAACACGAACAATAAGATCGACCCGGAGGTACTTCCTCCTTAAACGACCAAGATATGAGTATAAACTCGTTTTCTTTAATTCATCAACAACCGAATTCTGCCATTAGGCTTACAATGATACTTATAGGGCCAAAGTAACCCTAATCCAACTAGGAATCAAATAACAAACCCTAATCCAACTAGGAATCAAATAACAAATCCTAATCCAACTAGGAATCAAAATACTCTAGAACACTTATTTCTAAAATTGCAGACTTCCTAACAAAATTAATAAAATAAAAATAAGGAAAACTTAAAACACTATTTGTAAGTACTACTATTAAATTTTCAATCTGCATCACTGGAGTGTGGTGATTATGAACTACCGTGCTTAAGTCTCTCTTGTCACCTTTGATTTTCCTTGGCTCCGAAAGCTCGTGTGTTTAATGTTTTCTTATTTCAATCTTGCTTTCATCATCGGGGAATTTTAATGTTATCCGCGGACTAAAATTGGGGTGTCTACATACTCCAACCTTATTTTCCTAAGTATATTATTCACATAGTAATTTATAGTTGGTTGATCATTTTTTAGAAATAATAATAATGTCTCTACGTAGTATAATCAAAGAAAAGTAACTTTTACAAGGATAGAAACTTTGACCTTATATTCTTGAGAATATTTCCGTAGTCGTTATAATGCCCGTTTTTCTGCAAGTAGTTATTAGCCCATAGGCATTCCAGCTCCACAACAGGTCCCAAAACGAAAGGGTTAGTGGGGCTAATGAATTCGCAAAAGCGAATAGCGATTTGCGATGAGACAGTTTGCGTCTTCCTCTGCTACATTCAATAGTTGGATGTACACTTCGAGTTGCCATTTTCGGGAAATTCTCATTAGTTGTCGTTGAAAAATATAACATTCCTACGTAGCATGTCCGGAAAAGGTAACTTTTATAGCCAAGAGGGTTAGTGAAAGACTTATTTAACCGGAAAAGTTAGTGTGACACATTTTATGAGAAAATAAAATTATTTTCCTGAAGATGTCGCTCAATTTTTGTTACTGGAAATTTATGAATTTTTGGATTCTATTTATGATTTACGGAAACAAAGTTGCATAGCTACGGGACACGTTTTACGAGGAAAGTAGCATTATCACGAGACACAATTTACAAGAAACGATAAAATACGGTTTACAAGATAATGAAGAGACGTGATTACGAGAAATGAATTGGAAATCGATAGTAGGAAATTGAATCGATTGCAGTAGTGCAGCTTGAGCGCCACCCCATCTTCGTGGAGAGAACATGGTGGTTAGGGTTAAGCATGTACAACAACATGGTGAACGGACATTGTATCATGCAGATGTATTTCTGTGATGACAAGACAGCTGGGACCATGTTCGTGTGACCAAAAAGATTGGCGACCGTCAGTTTAAAGAAATGTAAATGGACCAAGACTTTCGAGTGATGAACTGTAGGTCCGGTGGTCGGAAGCAGTGTCATAGAGTAGAGTGACTGGACTATAGGCCTGGAGGTCGAAAGCAGTTCCAAACGTAGTTAATATTTGAAGAAGAACTCTGACACTGAAAGATAATACGATACAAAAAACAATACGTGCGATACACTCCGTTTTGCATTGACACTGCCACGAGCATTCTATATTGGTTACTATTAAACTTTCATTATTTATATATGTTAGAAACATATTATAGAATTGCTAGTGTAAGGATTTTGGGGTAAGAGTTATCTGCTGGGCGTTATCCCTCACAATGTTGCATTTGTGTGACCCTGACATAATACCACGATGTTGCTTTTGTGACTCCGACGTATTATGCTAAGTTTTTCGAGATGAACGAGAGGAGTTCTACAGCTTGGAAAGGTTTGGAGCCTAGTCAAATGCAGCTATGGGAGATGACCAGGCCAAGGAGTAGGAGAAACCGTACACCCCACCCTAGCTGGACTAAATGTAAATTTATTGGGAATGATTTGATGTAAAGACATGTTATTATATTTTGATTTAATAAATGTAATCATAATAACAACATTCGCAAATTTAGAGGCGTTACACCAGTGGCCAAGAGACATGCTAGGGGACACAACAGATTTCTAATTAAAAGCTCTTTTCGGACTAAAACATTTATAACAAAAAACATATTTGGGGCAAACGCGTAATAGACAACATATGGGTATGTGTATAGGCATATAACATCGGTCGATAAGGTATCCCATAGGAATCCTAACCTAAATATTTGATGCTTAGTTTTCACTTGTTAAATAGGAGTAAAAAGCAGCAGGCCCGCACCTGCTCCAGCAGCATTCATAGAAAATTATTGAGTTAAAACATGTCCTTTACATTGTATTTTGTACATTTTTTCAGCTTTTGCCTTTGGAAATAAACCGTTATAAGCTGCATGCTATAGCTAGCACTGATGAGAATTGATAAACACTCACTATTGCATGTTCTATTTCAGAGGGACAAGTGCTTTCGAGGACCCTCCCATGTGAAGTCCTTTATTGATGTCAAAATATGTTTGATTGATGAAAACTTCAAATCTAAGCTATAATTATCAAAACCAACCTCACTCAAATAGATATGTACGTACAAAGTGACATTGGTGAGACTTATGACTTACTCTTACCAATTTGCAGTTCATACTAAAAATAATTAGCTGTTAAGAGTGTGCGCAAATTGACATGGATATTCGGTTATCAGGAGGGGAAAAAAAAAAACCGTTGTACTCTTCACGGACCGACCGTGGAAACAGTTTTCACATTAGCAAATCGCGTAAATTTGGTGCTTCTTTGAATGATTGGGCTTTCGCTTCCTCCATTTTTTTGTTGCATTCTAATATCCCACAATTCGAAATAATAGCAGTAGGAGTGGCGCTTAGTGGCAATGCATATTCTGTTGTGAGCTATGCACAATGCTCTCCAGTTTATTTCTAGTTTCCCTTTCTGATTGCCTTTTTCCCCTGCTGCATTATTAGCTGCATTTGCTTATTTCGTTCACTGTCTCGCGTGGTTGTGCATCGCTTTGATCACACAACTTCACTCTCAACAGTTATATTTCTGTTCATTATTGATCTCTTCTTTCTTCTGCCATTCCATACTGTAGAGACTTTATATCCCTCTCAAAATCAATTGGCAATGAGTGGAGAGGTCTCAGCATATATTAACTGATCACCCATTCCACTCCTAAGCAGTGTGGGACAATATTTCTTAATATCCCCCCTCACATGCAGCCGCGTTTGAGGTCTGTCACGTGTGGCCACTTTTTTAGTCCTATCATCGTGCAGCCTTCTAGCTGGTCTGTCATCATGGGACGTGGATTTAAATTTTTTTTTTTTTTAAATGTGCAGTGGAATAGGCCCCGCTCTGATACCATGTGGAAACTTTATATCCATCTCAAAATCAATTGGCAATGAGTGAAGAGGTCCCAGCATATATTAAGTGATAACCCATTCCACTCCCAAGCAATGTGAGACAATATTTCTTAACATCCCCCCTCATGTGCAGCCGCATTTGAGGTCTTGTCACGTGTGGCCACTTTTTTAGATCTTATCAAACTGCAACCTTTTTTTGTTTGTCTGTCATCGTGGGGCGTGGATTGTGGAATTTTTCTTTTTTTTTTTAAAATGTGGAGTGGAATGGGCCCCGCTCTGATACCATGTGGAGACTTTATATCCATCTCAAAACCAATTGGCAATGAGTGGAGAGGCTCCAACCAGAGACGGAGCTAGGATTTCATATCCGGGGTGGCTGTAACATAAACAATAAGATCTCGAAAATTCAAGTTCGAATATCTAAAATAATTAAATGTAATAGTATCCAGTGCAAAACACAATATCTACGTGTTCTTAACAAACCCTGAGTGTGGGTTTTACATAATTCTTAAATTTGTTGGAGTTGAAAATGGTGATTCAAATTCTTCTTTCAGGGGACCACTCATGTGATGTTTTCGTAGAGTATAAGAGTGAGTTTTCACTACAGTATACTTGATATTTTCAGCATTCTTGGACTACATACATCAACTAATTTGATAGCTTGTAATTTAAAAGATACCAAAGTACTAAAAATACATTAGTGAAAGTTCAACCTACAGACAAAATTTATTGGCCCGTGGAATTCTGTAGTATTAAAGTAGGGGTGACCCATCCAAAAGATGTTTTACTAGCAAAAAAAAAACGTAGTGGAAATTTTCTATTGGGGGTGGCCTTGGCCCCCAATAGACAACCAATAGCTCCGTCTCTGGCTCCAGCATATATTAAGTGATCCACTCCTAGGTAATGTGGGACAATATTTCTTAACATCCTATTAAGTGATCACTCATTTTACTCTTAGGCAATGTGGGACAATATTTCTTAAGATCCCCCCCCCCCCCCACGTGCAGCATTTTTTGCTGTTCTGTCATCGTAGGGTGTGGATTGTAATTTATTTTATTATTATTGTGGAGTGGAATGGACCCCGCTCATATGTCCAACTCAAAACCCATTGGCAATGAGTGAAGAGGTTCCAGCACATATTAAGTGATCACCCATTTCACTCCTAAGCAATGTGGGACAACTTCTTAACATCCCCCTCATGTGCAGCCGCATTTGAAGTCTGTCACGTGTGGCCACTTTTTGGGTCTTATCATCGTGCAATCTTTTTTTGCTGGTCTGTCATCGTGAGGTGTGGATTGTAATTTTTATTTTTTTTATTTTTTTTGAATGTGGGTGGAATGTGAGACAATATTTCTTTAACATACTTCTACTTCACAATTTTGATTTTTTAAGCTCGTGGACCATCAGCATGTGTGCGCGAGAAGCAACCAAGAGACCTCACAGCTGAAATTTAGATGGCAAATTTCGCAGAGCAGCGAAAAATAGTGAGGCAGAAGAATCGAGTAAGGGAATTAGGATTTGGAATTGGATCGTTACAAGAGTTCCCTAACAGCAATAGCAGCAACAAAAAAAAAAAAAAAAAAAAGGACAGAGTCGGTGCTGATGTGTAGAAAACATTGTACCAGAAAATCGAAAATTTTCACGACTAAATTTGGTGAAAAAGGAATCCATTAATACAAGTGTAACACAAACAAAAATTGCAAAAACAGAATTCTGGGATGACAAGAGTTGAAAAACTTTGAACTATATATTCTCTCTTCTTGTATTCAAACAAGCACACCGGATTCCACTTCACCGGACAAACCATTTTCCGTTTTGACTATCCCTATAAGCTAAACTCATTCTCCTTCCGAAGGACATTGAATAACCTCCAAAATTTTAATCACCTCTCTCATATCCGGCCTATTCGATGGCACTTGAGCTGCACAAATCAAACCCAGTTTTATAACAGGCAGTGCTTCCTCTGCTGGAAAATTACCATTAAGCCTCCCATCGATACATTCCTCCGCCCTGCCTCCCTCCAATGCTCCTCTCACCATATCACAAAGCACCACAACATCATCCTCCATATATTCCACCGGCTTCTTCCCTGTCACCACCTCGAGAATCAAAATCCCAAACCCATAGACATCACATTTCTCCGTTATCTTTACCGTTGGACACGCAAATTCAGGAGCCATGTATCCAAGTGCACTCTGAATCTTGCTGCTTAAGATATAACGATCTAGCGTTGGGAGAAGCCTCGCCAACCCAAAGTCTCCCACCTTGGGCTCGCCAGAATCGTCTAATAGAACATTGGTTGACTTTATGTTGTAGTGAATGATGTTCACTTGGTGCAAATGTGCTAAACCTTTTGCTGTCCCGATAATAATGTTGAACCTTTGTTTCCAAGTAAGGCAGTTTATGGATTCCCCCTCGTGGAGATGCTCATACAAACTCCCACTGCAAATGTATTCGTTGATTAGAAGCTGTAACGATGGAGTCCAATAGTACCCTTCAAGTGATATTACATTGGGATGTCTGATCTTTCCCAGTTGCTTGACTTCCTTCTCAAAAACTTCTTGGGACTTCATCAAGCTCGAAATATTTAGCTTCCTGACGGCCACTGAGCGTCCGTCTTGAAGGGCAGTTTGGTAAACAACCCCAAATCCACCACGCCCTAGTTCATTTCCCTTGTTGAGAAGTGCATTATTCCCAGCAACAAAGCCACCAGAGTCACCAGAAAACATCACAAGCTTTCCAGAATTGGAATCAGTGGTAGGCGAATGACTCAGATCACCCTCACGCGACATCGCGAATGGAGCAGCAGGAGGCATCGAATTCCGGACACATAGATTGAGGACAGTGACAGCTACTACACCAAGAGCAATGAAAACAGCTGCACCGATGGCAATGAGAGCAGAGATGCTGAGTACGATTCGCTTGCGGTGCATGTCAGGAGCAAATGAACTTCCATTGGACGAAGAATTGGGGTTGAGGACAAATGGTTTGGGATGGACAGAAGGGCAGGATTGGCCTAAAATGGAGCCACATAAGGAGGGATTACCGGAGATGGATGAGAGAGGGATGGTGTTGAAGAAGCCACCAACTGGCAGCTCACCTTGGAAGTGGTTGTGCGAGATGTTGAAGACGAGAAGGTGAGAGAGGTTCGTTAGCTTTTTGGGTAGTGTTCCCGAGAGGTTGTTGAATGACAAATCAATGATCTGGAGATCAGTAAGATTCACAATGGCTATAGGGACTGGACCTGTAAGATTGTTCTTTGACAGTATCCTGTAAAATTCGAAAGGAACGTACAATTAGAGTTTGTTGAAATCATTACTTGTCTCCCTAACTTAATTAAGCTGCAAGCCCAAAATGAAGAACAAATGACCCATCCTATAACTATGAACAGGAAGATTCACTGAAAGAAACTTCGCATAGAAGATGTAACCTAGTCCATAAGATGAAATCTATACCCAATTAATGGAATCAGAATACATATCCGTTATGTAAAGAAATCAGACATGCACTTCTGGATTGAATTCCTGCATAAATGAAGTCCAACTTAACAGCAGCATGCTGCTATGGAAGGTTTCATGGATCAATTAACCATTTAAACATCAAAAATTGAAACTTAATGTCCGTTGAATGAAGAACTGATGACAGTGGAATTGGATAATAATGTTGTTACTCATAACGAATCAAATAATCTTGGCTTAGACCAAATGAAAATGGTGAAAGATAACTCACAATGACGTCAGGGATGAGCAATTTCCGATCTCAATTGGGATCCTCCCTGTTAGAAAATTTGTCTCCAGCCTCAGTTCTCGGAGTGAAACTGCTCCACCGATTTCAGCAGGAATGCTTCCATTTATCCAATTGCCACTCAAATCAAGAACCTTTGTGGTTTTCAATTCACCTATACTTGCTGGAATAAAACCACTTAAATAGTTCCTGGAGATATTCAATAACAGCAAGTTCCTAAAGCTCCCTATCGCTGATGGGATTTCACCGGACAATACGTTAGCTGATAAATCAAGTACGCGAAGGCTTTGATAGGCGGCTGCATATGATGTCAAAGGAGGAAAATCCATTCTTCCAGTCAGTTTGTTTCTCGAGAGAGAAACTGCCCATAAACCCGAGTTAAAAATCCATTGAGGAAGGCTTCCTGTAAGAGAATTCATGCTAACATCCAATACCAAAAGGTTAATGCAACTTGTTAATGTCTCCGGTAGGCTCCCGGTGAACCCATTCCCAGATAAGTTGAGTTCTTTCAGAAACAGCAATTCTCCGATTGAGACTGGAATCTGACCCGAAAAGTTATTTGCAGAAAGATCCAAACTTTCAAGGCTCCTCATATTGCCAATCCAATTTTGAACTTCACCATTGAACAAATTCCCACTTAAGCTCAATGAAGTGCACAGACTGAGTTTTTTCATTGGTTCCGGAAGGGTTCCAGAAAGAGAATTCTGACTTAAATCAAGTGTTTTTAACTGGAAACAACCACCAATATCCTCCGGTATCTGCCCGAAAATCATGTTATTCCTCAGATTAACCTCTTGTAAATCGTACAGACTATGAATTCCACTTGGAATGTCACCCTCTAACAAATTATATGACGAATCAAGTGATTTTAGTCTCGTCAAAGACCAAATCCCAGAGGGTAATGAACCAGAAATCTGATTATAGGACAAGTTAACTGTTTCAAGCGTTGAGCATGAGCTTAAAGAATCAGGGATATTCCCAAATAGGTTGTTACGGGCAAGTGAAATTGTCCGTAACGGCCCACATTGTCGAAAAATCCAATCTGGGATCAACCCGGATAGACTGTTTTCGCTCAAATCAAGAAAATGCAGGCTCTGCAATTGGGCTAGAATGGGGTTAATCGTGCCATTGAATTCGTTTCTCGAAAGGGAAAGGACTTGAAGGAACTGCAAACGGAGGAGGCTTTTGCTGATATGCCCAGAAAGGGAGAACCCATTTAGGACAAGCTCCGTGACCCGATTATTATACGGGTCGCACCTGATACCGACCCAGTTGCAAGGGGTGTTGTCGTCTTCGTTCCATGATGCGAGTTTGGATTGTGGGTCGGTGAGGCCGGCTTTGAAGACGATCAGACCCAAAACGTCATCGTTCAAAGCTGGGTTTGTCGAGTTCACCAGAATTGGGGCTAAGAAGAAGAAAACAGTAAGCAGAGCCATTACCATCTTTCTTTTCTATTTTTTTTTTCCCCTCAAATCAAACACCCAATGACAGTTGCGTTGCGTCTAACACAGTACTTCTTTCGAACAAATGGTAGATTACCATTAATGGGTTCTGAGTAGCTAGCTAGCTTCTTTTGAAATTGTAATAATACCCACCCACTATAATAAAGGCTCAAGCTTTTTCAGTTAAGGAAAAACATACAATATATGCATTTGACGGTAGAATAACCGCCATTAATGGGTTCGGAGACAGCAACTTTTTGAAATTGTGATATCAACCCAGTACCCTACTGTAATAAATGCTCAACCTTTTTCAGATAAAACGAACTGGGAATGCTTAATTGGAGCACAGAAACGGTTTAAATGTCACAGAGAGAGAGAGAGAGAGAGAGACGAAAATCACCAGGACAAGTAGGTTTGGGAGGCGGATGGGGCCTCTATTTGGGCCAGATCATGGCCGGAACCCAGAAGACATGGGACGGGAATAGCTGGGAAATTGGCCGGGAAAGGTGAAGGAGGAGCCGAGGAGGAAGGAGACCTAGAAAGAAACAGAGAAAAAATGCGCCTTTAGTGAAAAAAGAAAGAAATCTGGCGTAGGCATTAAAGAGGACTCTTGGACTGTGCTGGGTGGTGGTAGTGGTGATGGTCAGTTATGATTTCCTTTTTCTCTGATATTTCGCCAGAGAATTAAAAGCCACCCTCTTTTTTGAAACACCATTATTCCAGGACCAGACTATTTTTTTTTTTTTTTTGAACTGCCAGGACCAGACTATTGGTGCAGAACCCATTGCATAGAAAGTGCACAGATCGAGTTTGGAGACCCACTTTTAGGTTCCACACAAATAATCCATGCCGTTCATTCATCTTAAAATTAAATTCTGAAAGGCCCCGTGAAAATTCTGCTCAATCTGACGTATTTAAGTGTATTTTCTGTGTAATGGGTTCTATACCCATATAATTACCGATTATTCCATGGAGCATTGTGTCATAAATTTTGTATGATGGGCAGTTTTGAAATAAGTTTTTGAGATACTAATAGTTACCAAAAAAAAAAGATTTTGAGATACTTAGTAAAATTTTGTATAGTGTTAAGTAATTTTTTATATTTAGTTTTTTTTCATTGTAACAATTTTTAATTTTTCAAATAAAGATATGCAATATACATATAAAATGTATAAAATTAATAAAAAAATAATTACATACAAAAAAAACACAAATGACAAAACAGTAAAAAAAAAAAATAGTGATGAATTTTCTAAAATGAGAACCAAACAAAGCCTGCACTCGAAATATTGATAACGACACTTCCACTGGCGGCTCCATCTTATGGGTTGGATGGTCACATGAGCACCCTCAAAAAAAATTTGCAGTAATAATACATGTATTAGTTAGTCCATGCTTTGAACACTCAGCCGAAATATGAACGAATACTCGATGCAAAATTAAATGAGTATCCCAACAAATTCAATCTAATTTGAACGACCTAAATTACATCTCATTATAACCCAATCATAGGTGGCACCACATATAAGAAAATATGGTCAATTGAACACTCTTTTTTATTTTTATTTTGTTGTGATATTGCATCTAGTAATTTTATCTCATAGTTTGTTTGAACACTTAGTCCTACACTATGTGCAATTCAAGTGATTTACAACTGAATACTTAGTGTTCCACTAACGAAAAACTATTTTTCCAAAAACCGAGACATGCAGGTCATTCTCTCACAATACATCACATAAAAAACCGTAAAAAGTCAATTTATTCAAAAAATCACCTTACTGGAACACCTCATATACTAGATTAAAACAAGATAGACATCTTAATAACAAAAAAAAAATAGAAAGAGGAAAAAATATCTATTGGTATTGTTGTTGTGCAGTTTCTCTTAGAGCAGACCATCCAAAAATAAGCACATATATTTAAAAAGATTCTTGCAAACGTATTCGCTACATGATTTCCTGAAAAAAAAATGAGCATATTTTTGCTCCGATTTGATTTTGCTTTGCTAAAAATATATAAAAAAAAATTTTGAAAACAACTACAACATTTTACATATTTTTGTATTTTTGGGTCGCACTATACATACTAGTATATGAAATTTTTTTGAAGATATGAATGATTGGTTAAGTTAGTAGAGTTAAAGATAATTTTTGAACACACTATTAAAAATTTCTGGAACCGCCACTGCACACTTCAATATTTATCTGTTACTATTTATATTATGTGTATTTTGAACATTAAAAGATAAATTTTAGAATATAATTATCAAAAAGTGAAATGTCAAAATCAAACTTTATCTTTTTCCTACTTTATTAAGCACAAAGAGTATTTACGGAGTACTTACTACCATTCAATAAGAAAAAGAACAGATGTGGGTCAAACGAGAATCCGAGGTGTGATGCCACAATGGCTCGCACAAGCCCGAAGCTTTGCGCATGGGAAAACTTATGATGCTATGGGGAAGATTAAAACTCTTTTTTCCTTTTAGGGCATCTTTATCCGGAGCACCAAATTTTACATCAAATTTAATTTCAAAAATATCGTTTACAAATTTATTAAGTCACTATCCAAAAATTCCCAGAATCAAACCCTTTATCTAAACTTTACTATATTAAACTATTCCGCTCAAATCTATACAAAAAAAATTCCCCCTAAAATATTAACTCCCCGCCTGGGGAGGAGTTTTGGTGTCAGTGAAGTACACCTTTTTTCTCAAAAGCTCTATTCTCAGCCCCCTCTCTCTTCCGTTCCCCGCATGGCAAAAATAATAAAGAAAAGAAGGTGAGTGAACAATGAAGTAACAAAATTGTGGCATTACTGTAGCAAAGCTACAAGTTTTACAAATTTGCTAAATATTTGTTAAGTCTGATTTTTTCATGTTTTGAGGTGCTTCCTCTCCACATTTAACTTTTAAGTGGGTTTGTTAACCCTGATGAGGATGCTCTTATATTCAGCCTCGCTGTATATCATCAATGTACTCAAGTTTTATGCAACTTTTTAATGTAAAATTCGTCGAGAGATTTAATCGTACCTAATATTTCATTCAAAGATATCAATTTTTTGGATGTACAAAATACTACTCTTTTTTTTTTTTTGAATGGCAAAAAGGTGGGAGGGGGCAAGCATTGTAGCAATCCCCCTTGGCCTTGAACATTCCTGACCCGCTGTGTAATGTCCAGTTCGAGTCATAACTATTGGTCAGAAGGACATGCCGTGAGCACAGTACTACATAGTTACTACATGGACAAAGGGCCCTTCATGTCCTGTGATTGGCGGGACTCACCCTTGTCAGATCGTGTATGGGAGGAGAGGAGCACAAAGCACTTAAACTCACTCACCCTTGTCATCTAGATTAGAAGGTGGTAAATACTACTCCACTTATTGGTAGATTGCAGGGCCGCTTTCAAAAAAGGACATTGGATTAGAAATCACGATGAATTAAGCCAGAGTAGTCCCAAAATCTAAGTAACCTGTCAGCTCCGGAAGAGAATATCAGCAAGGGAAACTCTACGCGCTCAGATCGCTCTTTTGGTTTCACTTTGAGATCCTACACAAACAATTCAAGTCTTTCATTAATCTTAAAATATATTTTTGAGTGGTCCCATAAAAAACCAACTCTATCTAAAAACTAAAAATGCTTGATCTACCATTTTTTTTTTGATTACTTGTTTAGAATGTAAAAAATTAATCTAGCACTTAAAGTTATTTGATTGATTTGATTTTTCACGAGAACACTCAAAACTGTATTTGTAAATTGATAAACAACTTGAATTATTCGTGTGAGAGTCCAAAATAGGCCTAAAAAAATGATCTGTGCGCGATCTTTGCATATATATTTAGGGGGTGTTCCACTAAGATAATTTTTTGAATAAATTGGCTTTTCACAGTTTTTTATGTGATATATTGTGAGAGAATGACCTGTCTTAATTTAAAAAAAAAAACAATTTTTTTGTTAGTAGAACACCCGTTTTCACGCATAGCAAGGAACCCGGGGCCTGCTGTCATAGGGTCGGCAAAAGGGGGGTCAAAACTCAACTTATAGCATTTGCTTCTCCCAAGATGAATTTCTTAAAAAGAAATTGTCAGATGACCAGTGAGAAAGTGAAATCCTCTTGGTACGTACGTTTACATACAGTAAAACGACAAGGTGTCAAGGCTAGCTGGTCTTTTTACCCCCGACAACATCTCCTAAAGATGGAGTTCTATTCCATTTCACATTTCACACTTGACATGAGGCTAAAAGATCAACTTTGCTATTTGTAGAGACTTATACACTGACCCATACACTGATCCAACGTGTATGGGTAGGTCCTAGGCCATAATTGATTCAAAATTGGTCCCAAAGAAAGTGCCAACTCGAAACCCAAACCCTAGCTCCGTTCTTGACTTTTAGGATTAAACAAACTATCTATTTGCAAATGTCCATTTAAAGTCTGGACACAACGTCTCTATATGACTAATTATAAGTGAGAATCATTAAGTAGCAAGGGACGTGTTTTACAATTGTAAAAAGTATAAGGGGTAATGTGCAGTTTATAGTTGGAACGTGTAACAAACTAGTTAAGAAAGTTGGTTTTCTGTTGTAGCGGTTAACAGCTGAGGAGGTGCAATTCCTCTCTAATCTTTTCTCTTCTCTCTTTTCTGTATCTGTATTGTATAAATACTCTTCAGTAATTTCAGTTGTGATCATTCGTCAAGAAAATGAGAAATGAAGCCATATCTCCTCACATATGATTTTCTAAGGTTCTTCTAATTACATTTTTCTTCATGATATTAGAGCCATTGAAGACGAAAGTCTGATTGATTGCTCATGATTCTTCTGAAATCTAATCAAATTGCTACATGATTCTTGAACATCGAAGAAGAAGTAAACCAGAATTTGTTCTTTGCTCAGATCTAGAAATGTCTTTGATCGCGGTAACACTTCCCCCTTCGCTTACGTTCTTGGTTTCGAACTTTCAGTATCTTGCAAATGTGAAATTGTCTGGTACAAATTATCTCTTATGGCGAATACAAGTTGAGAACGTAATGATTGCAAATGGATTACTAGGATATTTAGATAGTTCGATTGAGTGTCCATCTTCAAAGATTAAAAATGCTGAAGGAAATGAGGTAGATAATCCTAGATTTGCTGAGTGGACTGTAATAGATACACAACTGTTGTCTTGTTTGACTTCGTCTCTGTCACAATCTACATTACCATATGTTCTAGGGCTTCAACATGCTAAGGAGTTTGGGATTTGTCTAATCGCTATAGTTCCCTCACTCGATCACATGTTCAAGAATTGAAGTGTCGGTTGTTTTCATGCCCAAAGATTGAGAGTATGGAAAATACATTGACACTATTAAGGAATTTGCTCAAAAATTAGTTGCGACTAGAGGTGCAATAGATGAAGATGATCTTGTTTTCCATACCCTAAGCGAATTACCAAAAGAGTTTAATGGATTCAAAACTTCGATTAGGAAAGTTGGTTTTCTGTTGTAGTGGTTAACAGCTGAGGAGGTGCAACTCCTCTCTCTTTTTTGTATCTGTATTGTATAAATACTCCTCCGTAATTTTAGTTGTGATCATTCGTCAAGATAATGAGAAATGAAGCCATTAATTTCCTCACATATGATTTTCTAGGGTTCTTCTGATTACATTTTTCTTCAACCCCATGAGAGTTTAAATACCTCAAAAGATCTAAACTCGAGGTCTAAGATAGTGTAAACTCCTAAGTCCCATGTCTTAACTCTTAACTATCAGGCCAAACTCTATTGTTTAGATCTTGTGGATTCGTGGAAAATATTTTTTGTTTTTTTGTTTTTTCCAAAAAACGACAATATCATTCATATCAAAGCCCGAAAGTAATACAATGATTCCATAGAAAATGCAAGAATGAACCAGAATCAGACTATAACAACAATTTCTGCACACACACAAAAAATAAATAAAGGCCATTCATTCTGGTAGGCATAGAACCGGTCAAGGTTTTGATACAAAGTATCCCAAGGAAAACCCAGCTCAAACACTTGGAAAACCCAGCTCAAACAAGAGAAAGAACAGATGAAATCATCAAGTAAACACCCATAAAGGGGTGATGAAAGTCCCACGCAGGGGAACAACTGTTGATAAACAACAAGAAAATAAACCCCAGAATGTCACCGGAAAGCACAGCTCCAGTTCCGGTGATTTATTCCCCGAAGGATCTCACCAGCGCCATCCTTGCCCCATGCATTCGCAAAAAAATGGACCCCCACAGCATCGGATTCGGTGGAGAAAGGTACGGAAACGGGAAGGAGCAGTGGAAAATGGAGGTGGAGAGGAGGTGATTTGGGTTCCAAAGAAGGCAAAGGACAGGAGGTTGGGGCCAGCGGGAGGAGGAGCGTTTGTTGGTGTGAGTGATTCGTGGAAAACATTAACCCTAACAAAATTCACATTGACCGCTTAATATGATTTTGGAATATCTTGACAAAAATAAAAGCGCACATTGGATAGAAAACTCATTTTCTACAGCATTCCAATCATATATGCATACCAATAGTAGATGATCATACTTTTCTACAATGATGGTCTCGACGAGCTTTAACAAAATAAACTATTTTGCTCGTTAAATAGATTCAACAAAAATCCATGTCCGATAGCACAGTCGAGTCCCTAAGTCCATGTTCCAAACTAAAAGTCCAACTTCAAAGACGATGACAACAGTGGCTTTTAACCTTTTATATAATCCATTTTTTGTTTGTATCAATATATTTCTTGTGGTAGTTGTGCTGGTACTCGTTTGTATTCATATATAATTGCATGGTAGTATTTTTTTTTTCTTTCGGTACTTGTTCTAATTCTTAGAAGTGTGTTCCTTGGGGTGTAGTGTTTGCATTTATGAGATTGCATATGAGAGTGGCGTGAAAGGCGTCACTTTTGAATTTTTCTAATCAGGGGAAACGGCAAAGTAGACGCAAAAAAATTGTGGCCTAATCTTTCAGATATATATAATACAGAAAGAACAAATTTGTTCAATCAGAGTAGGTTAAGTTTGAAGTCAATTTTCTGTCCCATAGTGCTTCATTCCAGAAACTATTTCAACACTTGTTTGAAGCTCACGTCTCGGATTCTCCGTAGTCAAGGAAAAAACAGACACAATTCAAGCAATAAGGGCTTCTCACTCCCACTTTGATGATCCGAATCATTCACTTGTCCATTTTTTTTTGGTAACATGAGTCTTCAGAGTATGTAGAGTTCATGTATAGACCATTTATTTTCAAATGCAAATCTGAGGGAATTACGGATGTGTAGACTTGATTTTTATATAGACAACAATCTACTTAGATAGGCGAGATAATTAACGGGTTTGAATCCTCAAGTTGGATCCTGCAGTCTTGATTTGGGCTGCCAACAGGGACTTTCATATATTACGCATGCCACTCTTTTCAGGGGTAGTGCAGTTGATTTTGGGCTTCATCCCCTTAAGCCCATTCGGTTTATCTACATTGGATCTGATAGGGGCACTCTCGTAGCTAATGGAAGTGTTTAACGGTTCATTTGTCGGACGGATAAAGTTTCGAAGTGTTTACAAATCCTGATGAATGTGCTCTTTTGTTGTGGTATAGCGGGAGAGAAGGATGCTTGGCTTTGGCCTTGTTAGATTTTTTATTATTTTTATTGGAGGAAGTGTTTACGAATCCTAATCATTTTAAGAGTTGATTGGATTTTTCTTCTTGTTTCTTTGATTCTGTTGTTGTTTTGCTTCTCTCTCTTAGATACGAATTCGGGGACCCTGCCAACCGCAAGGGTCGGCAAATCCTGCCGAACCTATCGGACCGTCTATGTTTTGGACGGTCAAAATATGTTTGGACGGTCTTGATTGGCTCGGCTCGGCTAGGCCTGCCGACCCTTGCTGTCAGAAAGGTCATGTAATTCCAACAAGGAAAGAAAGTTTGGTGTTGAGTCTTGAGAGTGAAGTTGCATCAATTCTTTCCTTGCTCTTCCTGCCAATAGAGCAGTTGGATGTGTTGGTGAGGGTTTAGAGACAACTTGGTTCACCATTGAACGGTGGCTTAACTTGTAGCTTCTAAGAAAGAATCTATTATATAGTATCGAGGAAGGTTAAGTCCAAATCTATCTGCCAAACATGGTTTAAAGTAGATAAAAATCTAACTTGTTTGAAGTTTTTCCACAATTTCTTAATTCATCAAATATTGGTTGAGACATATGTTAAACTGGAAACCATTTTGAGCTTCTTAAAAATGAACAAGTTAAAAGTGGTTCGCATAAATGCAAGTTTTTGAAGAAAGATTAAGTCACTACTAGTATTATATTTGGAAACTTAAAAACATCACTAATTCTTACCCTTTGTTTTACCCAAACTCAAAATTTGAGTAAGATGCCTAAAATTCATATCTAATTTTATCCATTTTGAATTTTACCCTTTTCCTTGCCCAAATTTGGGGAAAACCCAAATCCAAACCCTTTTCCTAATCCCTTTTTTCATTCTCTCATCATAACAATTAACAAGTGTGCCATTTCTACTCAAATTTGAGTAGAAAAAAGGGTTTAGTGTTGCAGAGGATTTACCCAAATAAAAAATTTTGACCTAAATTTTACTCAAATTTGGGTAAAAAAAAAATGGTAAGGACTGGTGATGCTCTTACACACACAATTTTAAAACACTCCTCCCGAGACACAATCGTATTCTGAACCTTTCGATGCACGTGCAAATAAAATCATATACATCAAACGATTACAGTAGTGTGTCGAGGGATCCAGGGATACTAGTAATCGCCTCCTGGAAATCACCCTAGTGAGCACCCAAAACGACGTCGTTTTGGGTGCCAAAAGAGAGAACAAATTATTTTTTTTTTTGGGCAAAACTACGCCGTTTTAAGTAAATAGGACAGATGACTTTTAATAACTTATAGTGTGCTGCATGTAATTTTCATTTAACATTGCTACACCCTACAAGGTTCTTCTAAGTTTGTCTTCATTGTCGAACTTGCTTGAATTGTACAAGTTCCAATGACTTATATTTTTTTGTCCTTATTTAAATTATTTTTTGCTTTTGTTAATTTGGCATTGATTTTTCGTGGCTTATTGGTTCGTCTCGATGAAAGAAATCTTAAAAGTATAAAATTATTAACCAAACTTAAATTTTTTTGAATAAAGACAAAAATAATCCAATAAACTGAAATTGGATTATTTTTGTCTTTAGTGAACTTTTTAAAAATTTTGATAATAATTTTATACTTTTTAGATTCCTCTCATCGAGACGAACCAATAAATAACAAAAAATTAACGCAAAAATAATAATTTTTTTTAAAATAAGACAAAAAAATAAACTATTTTTTTGTCTATTTAGCCAAAGTAAGGAACTACTTTTTTTGTCTGAATTCCAGTAGGAAAAAGAAGAGATTTTCTTTTCCCCAAACAAACCAAAGATCAAAAAACTTCGGCATTTCAATCTCCTCACAGTAAAGAAGAGTGCTAACAATCAGTGGGGGATGGACAAAAATGATCCATGGATGCACCCATGGAGGCAGATTCCATATTTTTCTCCAAAGAAAGTGATCCTTTCAGTTGTTAGGAGTGAAAAGGGGCTCGGGAGGTCTCTAATTCTTTTAGTCTCTTAGGACTTAAAATGACGTAGTTTTGTTCAAATTTTTTGTTGTCTCTTTTGGGGCCCAAAACGATGTCGTTTTGGACGCTCACTATGGTAATTTCTAGGAGACGATCACTAGTATCCCCGGATCCTGTGTGGAGAGATATGTTTTGACGATGCTTACGTGTCATATAATGATTACATGGCAACCCCACCACTTCCTCCCCCAAAATCCCTCATAGGTGATGCGCATCTTATACCTAGGCGCAGTTTAGAAGGCAGATATCTTTGAAGGACGAAACTCCGGCCGGCATTTGGAATTGGACCTTCTTTCTTTGGTCATCGTTTACTCCGCCCACCCCTCTCTGGAACTATCTCTTTCTCTCTCTACGTTCACTAAACAGCAGGAGACAGCACAATGAGCGTTAAGCTCGAGTCCTTGGCTCTTAAAAACCCTAACCCTAGCCCCAGTCTGTTCTCCAAAAGATCGACTTCGTATCTTCGTTTCGAATCTCTTCTTCGACCTCACGCAGTCTCTACTGCGGTTCGTCCAAGGGGGTTCGTCCTCGGCCTCGGCTTACTTCCGCTTCATCGTCATGGCGTCAGGAATCGCTCCGTCTTCGCATTCGCAGCTTCCCATGAAGAGGATTCGGTAACTTCTATTCTTTCTTTCTACCCATTTCCTTATTCTCAGGATTTTTTTCTTCTCAAATGCTCAATTTGAAATTGTATGGATGTAAAGCTTGAGACTTGTGCTCTTTGGTTCTCCCTCCGTTTCAGAAAAAAAGATTGTTGAGTCTGCAATAACAACTTAAAAAGACTGAATTTTCGTCGAAAGGAATTCAAAAATTTTCCCTAAATTTTAAGAATTCATTGATTTTTAGTAACTCGCGAATGTTTTCTGAATTTTTTGGGCAATTCATGCATTATTTTTATGTTCTCCTTTTGCACAGTGGACAATCTTTTTGGGATGGAGTTAGTATTTATAGCAATTAGGATCGGATGTTTCATTTTTCGATGAAGCATTGGGCGGAACAGATGACTGTTATAATTGTGGGGTTGTTTCCATTGAGTTCTTTGCTAATCGGGGGAACAATCTTGGAAGAGTTAATTGGGTTAATGTAAAACTACAAATTTTAGTCTTTTTTCTGTCTAAACTCACACTCTTCCTAGCATGTTCTTCTTTTGAGGAGCGGGTGGCAGGAGTCAAAATTGGAACCGCTGCTTGATATGTCTGATCTTCTTTCATTGGTTATATTCATCTTGAAGCTCGATTTTTGGGTGATTTGCCTGCCATGTCTTGTTACTAAGAGATTATGTCTACTAGATAAAAAAGAAGAGCATGTCTTTAAACTCAGAGTTTCTCTCATCTCTGGTTTAAAAGCTGGGTTTTTTTCACTTCTGCTGGGAACTTGTAGTCATCTGGTTGGTTTCCCAGATTGGTTGGTCCATTGGGCTGGATACCAAGATCATACTAACTGCTTGGCCTTCCTGGCATTTTATATTGCAATAATAATTGACCCCCTTCAGTTTTTTTGTCTCCCAATTTGTCATTGGTGACTTTAATAATGGTTGAGAAACCACTTGGGAAGTGCTTCATTACATAAATTTGCTGTTGTACTAACATTATGTAGGAAAGAAAATGGTTTTGCTACGATGACCAGATAGATGAAGCCTCAGAATTAAGAAATATTTAGCTTCAGATCACGGGATCCCAGGGAATAAGGAGCAAGATGTTTATCCTTCCTTCTCAAGCACTACCTCTGTCCTAAAAAGATTGTCCAGTCTGCAAAAAGAGAACTTAAAATAATGGATTTTTGTCAGGAAAAATTCAAACCTTTTGCTGCTAGTTACTAAATATCAATGAATCCTTTTAATTTATCAAAAAAAGTTTTGAATTTTTCTTTAATAAAAATGCATTTTTATGTTCTCGTTTTGTGAGCTGAACAATATTTTTGGGACAGAGGGAGTAATAGTTTGCTTCTTGTTGCATAATCAATTAAGGAATTACTTATCCACCCCCCCAAAAAAAAAAATATATTCGAGTAACTTCCACTTCTTCACTCAAGTGCATGATCTCGAGGCTGAAAAAGAATTTCCACCTTACCTAGAGAAAGCGGTGGCTGTGTACTTTCCTCTAACCGGGGGAGGTATGATATTGGGGAAGGAGATGCTTGTTTGGTAGTGAAGTAATGATACACGAAGATGCTCATATCTTATCTTCTTCTTAATGTTCTTCCATGGCATCCACCATAAACTTCACATGGTTTGTGTGGACTATATTCTTGAACTCTTTTTAGTATTGTTAGTGGTTTGATAAGATTACATGTCAAAGTGCATTATGATTTGATGGTCTTTCATCCATTTGATTCTTAGAAGCCTAACGAAATTGACGTGGAGGAGGAGAAGAGTGATCTTAAAGTGGGAGCTGAAGAATCAGAAGCATGGAAACAGACTCTAGCCTCTTTCAAAGAGGAAGCGTTAAAGATACAGTGTGTGTCACAAGAAGCTTATGAGTTGTACTCCAAGAAAGCCATTGTCATCTTAAAAGAAACTTCGGAGCAGCTAAAAATTCAAGCAGAAAAGGCAAGAGAGGATTTGAGTGTGATTGCGAAGCAGATAAGTGAAGAGGGTAAAGAATATCTGTCCACAGCGGCAGAGAAATCCCCAGAACCAGTGAAAGATATTGTTGACACACTTGCAACGTATGGTTCCTCTGTTAATGAAGACACAAAATTTTCTGAAGTGCACGACTTTTTCCTTGGAATACCATATGGTATGTACTGTGTTGAGCAATTAAGCTTGGATATCACTGTTAGTAAAACTAGGAATCCTAAACTCTCTCTCTCAGGATTTGTTTTGGTGGTTTATGCTTCTGCCACTATTCCTCTTCTTGTAGTAGTATCAAAAATTCAAAATAGAACATGATATGTAACACTTCCAGTTTCAGTAATTACATATCTTATTCTTTGCAGGTTTCTTTCTTTCATTTGGTGGCTTTCTTTCCTTCCTGCTAACTGGAAGCATTTCCGCTCTTAGGTTCGGTGTTATCCTTGGTGGTGCGCTTTTGGCTTTAAGTATCTCCAGTCTGAGATCATGGAAAAGAGGAAAGCCAGATCCTCTAGCCTTGAAAGGGCAAGCAGGTTAGTGGATGGAGGGATCTTCTATTACGTATACTCATGTATCTGTTGTAAATGTGATCCATACCCCGATTTAGTGATCATTGAGTTGAGTGGCTTCGGAACGACTGCATGCAGTTTCCGCTTATTCACAGATGCTTGCCTTGCATCATACTACTCCAGTCATCACAAATGTATTTATGAGGATAGTTTTTAAAAGGTACTTTGCCTGATATGTGGTGACTTGTGAGGCTAGCAGGTGGAGTTCCTGGTCATAACTTTTTGTACTTTGTTCGAACTTACAATGCCATATACTCATCAAAAGCAAGAGAAGTGATTGTGCCAAAACAGTGTGCTTTGGTTTAAGTTGATTGATTGTACTGTTAATTCTGCAGCTATAGCCAGCATATTATTTATAAGGCAGTTACGCTTGCTGTTTCAGGTAAGTTATCATTCTCCTACTGTTTTGATTACACCTTCTCAAGGTCTCAACAAGGGTTCAATGTGTGATGCTTTCTGATATTTATGCTTCCTAAATCTTGTAGGGACCGGCAGTTATCACCTTTTTTCCAGTCTTGCTCAGGTACTTGATTAGTTGTTCAATTTAAAAATTATTCTACTTTTATCTATTTTGAAAAATAGAGGTTCAAATGCCCTCTTGCTGCTGTGTTCAGTTTTACTATGTTTTCAGTTGAATGTCCTGCGCTGTATTTCTTTTTCCTTCTCATGAACTCATAGAACCTCCTGCCATATTGGGGACTCACTTTTGAGTTGTTCCATTGCCTTACCGGATGGATTAATAGAAAATTTTAGTAGAACAGAAACTGGATTCGACCAAGGTTAATAAATTGAATAAAATCATGCGTAGGTGAGGAATATGTAACAGATTATGTTCATGGGACACTGGAAACATGATACTATTGATGGGCATTTGACTCACAACTAGCTTTCCCCATGCAGTGGTGCGATGGCTGTGTTCTATCTTTATAGGATCACATTGAGCGGCGGACAGACAAATGCATTGAACTTGGAAGATGGGACTGAAAATTAATGCTGTGATAAAAACCCTCTTGCTACTGCAAAATGTTGGAGGAACAGGTTTACGGCTTTCAGGGATCAAGCACGGCCTGCCTGGAGGAAGAAGCTTAACAACCTTTCTTGTATTCGAGCTAGAAGATGTATCGGTCAGGCGATACTTGTATCTGCAAAGGGAAATTTGTTTGGATTGTTGGAGAGTGGATATTTGAAATTGTATTCCACTTTATGTGGGTTTGTTTTTTAGCCAAGCAGGATAGATGATTTACTTTTTGTGAAATAAATCCATCCCATCTTCCCCTTGGACGTGGATAATCTACGAATAGTGGCCTGTTTAAAATGGTAAGTGATCTTTTCACATGCTAACGGTAGCTCCTGTCGTTCAGATTATGATAATCAGCTGCATGTATTATGTATGAGCTGGCCATCAACCTGCTTCCTAGAATGATTCGTATAGATAAGGTTCTCTAGTTTGCGCGGCAGGTTTGGTCTCGTACTATCTATTTGTCCGTTACTCCGGAAAGATGAGGAAAGTGTGAAGGGTAAAAGGAATACGCTTTACAGGTTGCCCGATTGCTTCTCTTTTAGTTCTTGCCCTTCTGCTTTTCGTATTTTCAGTTGGGTTATGTTGAAATTTAGCACGTTTTTCATGCGTGGCTGAAGATTGGTCTTGGATCGACTCCAATTGAAGGAGTTCCTTTTGTTGACTTTGTGGAGTTCAATTTGAGGCACGCTTATGTAAGCTCAAATGGTAGCATATTGGTGAGCGACTGAGCGCGATGGAGAACTCGGACTTGGGTGGTTTCCTGTATTGGGTTTGGCGAGCTTAACTTTGTGTAATTTCCTGTCAACATGCCCCTGTTGACGTAGACAATTGTCAAACCACGTAAATATCGTTGTTCTCTCTCTTTGATTGGTGTGCGCTTGTTTGATTCTGGTGTCTTTTTTGCACGCCAGGTTAGAGGAGCAGATCAACAGAGAATTAAAAAGAAGTTAAAAAGAGAAAGATAAAGGGTGAACTTGAATTCTTGCCTTGAGATCTGATTTTGACTCGAAAGTTCTTCTGCACACAAATGCCTGTGGCACAAAATTTGCTTGGACGGAAAATGTAATGGTATCCTTTTAATCTATTAGGTTAATTGCTGATGTTCAAATAATAATTGGCAATTTGAACTACCAAACCACGGGTAAAATAACGTTCAACCTACATGCATTTTCACTCGCTAGAATCATGGGTAAAATAAGAAGTCAGATCCGGCACGGTGACTCTCCAGCGAGTCCCAATCCGGCTGGTTTTTTTCTGTGTTTGTTTTCTTTGTGATCCCTGCGCGGTATTTGCTCCGGTTGGAGAGTCTCCGATATGTGGAGCTCTCTGTACCGTTTCTACCCTTTAAGGGGTTTCATCTATCCTCGATGCATTACCATTTCAATGACCCATATCCGTTGTAGGCTTGCCCCATCGGAGGGCTCTAATTTGGCATTTGTAACCCTTCAGGGCTTTTCTGAGTTAATGGATTTGTGGTTCAAAAAAAATCATGGGTAATAATACCTTTGCCTTTCGAAAGGCGCAACCAATTTGGATGCCCCAAAATCATGTAGCAGAAACAAGTAGCATGATCAAATATAATTTGCTTGAGAAGATTGTTTGTTGTTTTTATCTTGTAACAAAAATGACTGAATAATTGATCAATCAAATAATCGTTACAACTCCAACTGTATGAACTTGGAATGCATTCCGTGTAGCCCTTGGGCATCAATATTTGGATTTGTCAAAATGATGGGAAACATCAGAAAAAGAGAAGAAACATGTATGACAAAAAAAGGAAACTACGCTAATTCATCATGTGCCAGTTCCAAGGAAAAGTGGCCCTTTTGGGTGTTTATGTGCACGAGTTTGGATTTATGGGTACATAAATTAGACTCTGAAAGGTGAAAAAAGCTCTCAATGGAAGAAAATGAAAGAGAAATGCCCACACGGCAAAGTCACCAGTACGGCAAAGTCACCAGTATCCAGTGGCTGTGGAACTTTCATCTCCCGTTTTGAGTAGAGTACGTCGGTCATCTTCATACACCGCCACGCTCCCCTTGATTACTATCCAGAGGCATGTACTGTGCCATGATTGCCCGAATCTCGGAGTCCATGTATCTCTGCACCAATACGAATCCCAATCACAATGCATACAAGTGAAAATGACCCAATTACTAACTGTAAGACCAATGGTCCAGTAACTGACTTGGAAATCCAACATCGCCAGGTTCATTAACAAAACAAGAAAAACCTATGTATCTCTTTTCTTACCCTCCCTTGCGACCTTCGGCTCCACTTGAGTTCATAACCTGCTCACGCTCCATCATTTATAGAGCTTTTATTTTTTATTTTTGAAGGGATCATTTATGGAGCTTGGTCATGTAATCTACGGATTGCACTCTTATATTCTCTCTTTCCTAAGGTCCATTCTTCTCATCCCTCCCCCAAAGGCCTATTTTGTAGAGCCACCAACCTAGTTATTAGGACAAATGGAACATTCTCTGCTCCTTGTTTTCACCCGTGTATATTTGTCACTCCATTTTTGTCAGCGCCTATGTTATCTGGACTCTCATAATGGTATAAAGCACCCGTGTTGGACACCCGACACTCGGATAAGGGTGTGGGATATGTGTCCGATAAGTTTAGTAAGACACTTCTATAGAAAAACTAATTGTAATTTGAGTTTATCATGGAAGTATGCATAAAGCTCTCTTATTATCCATGAAAAGCACTATAGAACCTTAAAGCACCATTTTACGTAAGAAAATACACAAAAAATAGAAACAAATTTGAATATTTTGTGGTGTCCCCGTGTCCTTGAAATGATAAATAGTTGAATCCGACACCTAAATACATACCCGCACCCAACATCCGTACCCGAGTCCAAGTAACATACAGCGCTAGTGCCTTCTGTTTCTTTCTAAAATTAGTCAACCAGATAAAACCTCTGGCAACATTTGTTACAATCGGATCGGAAGACTGAAGCTTCAAGAACAAGACCAACTATAGACATACCGCAAGGGATATAAACGAAAAAATTCAACTACATGAACAGATCTCAAGTGTCGTAACATAACAATTGAATAAAGGCATACCCGGATTCTGTACTTGTAAACTGCATATCCACCAACTCCAACAGCAGCCAAAGCGAGAATAATAATCCAAACAGAGCTCCAGCTAAACTCGCTTTTAGCATCTTTACCTGCATCTCATTGTTAGAAAAAATTTAGCTGCAGAAACAAGCAAGGATAACGAGGCCACTAGAAGCGAGCTTCTGGTATGGAGTTTGTAAATTTATAAGAGATGAGTATAAATTTACAGTCATATTCCAGCAGCCGCATGATTTTATTCCAGTACCACAAATTACACTAACTCTTTATCGGTCTTTTCACCAAAAGATGGGACAGATGGTCATACTCACTTATGCATGTGTCATGTTCGCGCATATAGAGTAAGTTGCCACTGCAGCTGCAGTCATAACTGCCCCATGTATTCTTGCATTTGCACTGGGGGCATTGGCAGGCTGACTTTTCTTGGCATTCATCAATATCTGACGGACGTTAAACAATCTGACAAGTTAGATGGATAAATGAGAAGGATTGGAATGCATTGGAACACAGCCTACAAACCTATGATGTCTATCATATGCAAAAGGTGATTTCGACAACACCAACAGTAGACTAAACAAATACATAAGATACAACAATAACATAACCCATTTAGTCCCCAATAATTGGGGGTATGGGCGGGGGAAGGATAGGAGACAGACCTAACCTTTGGCAATAAATGCACAAAGTGGCTGCTCCCAGAATACCACTGAAACAGATGGATTGGAGACAGACCTAACCTTTGGCAATAAATGCACAAAGTGGCTGCTCACAGAATACCACTGAAACAGTGATCCCCCTATACCGTCGCATTTGTTGCGGAATCATGCCCTCAAATCAAAGCCAAAAGGCATCAGAGAGGGCAGACCCAAGAATCATTTTGATTTATGTGCACATTACCATGCTTCTTTCATTCAGCATCCAGAGCATTGGCGTTGCACTATAAAACAAATACATAAGATCCAAGCTATATATCCAGTGCATAACCCAACTAGTCCCCAATCATTGAGGGTATGAGCGGGGGATGATTGGAGACAAACCTAACCTTTGGTAATATGCACAAAGTGGCTGCTCTCAAAATACCACTGAAACAATGCCCTCCTAAACTTCCAAGAACCGAGGAGCTACAGGGATGTTTTGCTGCAGAACCATGCCCCCAAATCAAAGCCGAAAGGCATGAGAGAGGGCAAGCTTAGAGACCCAAATCAATTTATGTGCTCATTATCATGCTTCATTCATGCATCGGGCTCTAGCCATAAAAAACAAAGGGTACACATACAAAATAAGAAAACAAATACGAAAGTACTCTTACCAAAAGAAAAAAACAAAACAAAACAAATATGATATTAAAAAAGGAAAAAAAAAAAAAAAAACATTGAGCATGCTCATCAACGAGATTCACCAAAAAATGACATCTATGTTTCCTGATATTATATGTCGAAATGAATGGCAAACAAATGATGTGGTACCTTCGCAAGTGTTGACGCCATCTCCCTTGAATCCTGGTGGACACGCGCAACCAGTTGAATGGTCATCCTGAAAAATCCCATTAAGCACCAGTCTACAATCAGTGGACACTTAACAAAAAACCAACCAAGTCAAAATTTGAGTCAACTCTGACAGACGAAATGAGCAGATGAGGGTGGAGATAGGGGGCAGTGGGCTAATTATCTAGTGAGGCTGATGCACTTACAATGCAGGCAGAATAGGTCCTGCCATCCTGGGTCCCCCTCCAACATCCTCCATTATTTATCCCACACCGTAAAGCACCTGAAGCTGTTAACCAAACACAGAGAAACACAATACAAATATAAGCTGCCTAATGATCCACTGTGTATAACTTCAACGGCTGTGACAAAATGTAATATGCGTCCTTTCTCAGAATTGACATACATCTTTCTGAGCCAACATTACTTTGTAACATATGAAAAATAGTAAACATCTTGGTGCCATTCATGAAATGAAATATGTATGACCACGGGATACAAGACAAACATCTTTACAACAAGTATTCTAGAGTTCCATCATGAATAACTTGGAGAACAACTACTTGTTTTCAACAATATATCCTTTCAGAGTCACAGACAATCACCCTAGCAAGAAGTCCAAAAACTGTTATGACCTACATAATGTTCGCTCAGTATCACGATCAAATAACGCAGAAAGTGATTTGTTTATAGGTTACAACCACTTCACAACACAGGATTTTTTCTCGAAAACCTTACCCAGGCTCATCTAAAAGTGAGCTGATGTTAAAAGAAGATTTCCACATGTGGAGGATTATGATGGTCATCAACACCTGGTGAAATTTTTTGTAGGCAGTTGATGCACTTAAAATTCTCTACATTCGCATAGCAAACGGGCTATACAAAGTTACCAGGTACCTACCTAAAACAAGATCTCAAATCCTAAATCTTTACTTTAATTTGCAATTGATTGAACTAAAAAGCACATGAAATTCCTGCCACAACTAATCAGTAAAATGACTTGACAAGCTAGATTAGACAACTTCATCACGAGCACCGAGCAGTATGGGCCGGTATGGCAAACTTGGCTTTGTTAGTTTGAATAAATATTTACCTTCACATTGAGTATAACCATCACCGTTAAACTGTACACCCTGCACAATTGGGCATTCACATACTCTCCCACGAAAAGTATCCTACAAGAAGTTTCTAAATATCAGAGAAAAACCAAGAGAGAACCAGCATAATTATTTTGGAAAAGACATCAAAAAATTATTCCACACAGGCATTCTGGTACAAATGGTTACATACCCGGCATGCAGTGATGTTGGCAGCCGTATCCTTCCAGCATCCACCATTATTTTCTAGACACTCATTTGTTTCCATATCTGTATGAAAGAACAAGAAAACATAAGCGTCAGACATCAAAAACATGCAAACACCATAAAATATATGTGTGCGATTGTCGAAGTTCAAGACCAGAGATGGCTAAAATATAGGGACTCAATCAAAAGTTACATCATGTCCAGGAAACAAAATCAAATAAGCCAAATGTAAGATAGATTTTATTAATCCACTAAGCTATTGAATGGTTCTATTTGCTCAACCAACACAGACAAACAACAATAAAGCGAAACCTCATGCACTATTAACAAGATTATAAACCTAGAAGGAATGGAGTATAATGTTTACCTGCACTTAAACAAATTGCAGGTTCTGTAGTCTCCAGGAAACCTGAACAGATGGCTTTCAGAACTGCACTCTTGGCCAGCTTACCTGAGAAAAGGAAGAATTACGCTACAGAAGCAGATTCATGGAAAAAGATTGCTTGTGTTATTATCAAAGTACAATTGTCAAAACCTCTATACTGTCCGTTGTTTATGACAAGCGTTGGCAATATAGTCACATCCCCACGTGAGCCTTGGCCAATCTGAGATCAGATTACATTGGAAATTAAAATATTGCTCTCAACACGGTGCTCCAAGAAAGTATTGTCAGAATAAAAGGGTACAAAAATCATCGGAAGAGTCTGTCTCCGAGGTTTAGTACCTGTGCTTCCTGCTCAGCTTTAAGAACGGGGTTCTCAGCATCTGCGTTAGGATCTCCTATGCATTTGTCTATCTCACTAACATCAATCCCTTAAAAGTACACCAAAGAAACAGCAAATTTATCGGTTAGATTAAAGCATCGCCAGATAAATTATAATTATGGGATCAAACCTAATAAATCCTCAGATACACCCAAAAAAGTGAAAATGCAAAGAACTTATTTATGCAATCCTCGAAACAATTAATGATTAGATAAGTTAAGGACATTAGATCGAAGTTGATAAAAATGTCTTACGTTGTGGAGCGAAAGAAAATTATCTCTACAAACTTCAACTACTCAAACAAACAGTGACACAGTCGACTATACAACAGTAATGCAGGAATTTCATTCGATAATCAAGAATGAGAAAGAAACTTCTAACCAGTGGGGTAAGAAGTACAAATGAATGGGATGCACTCTTATCACGGTCAACTAAGGAAGATTTGGGCATAGATGCAAACATAAACTAGTGTAAATGCAAAGATGTTGACCTAACGAAACATTCAGAAAATGTAAATTGATAACATACCAAGTGATTTGAGAACATCATTCGCACAATCTGTGTTGTACTTCTTATCCTTCATAGGGCACCGGATTGAAAAATCAGTCACGTAATCCCACCAAACCCATGGTTTTCCAGTATCATTGGCCACCTTAAAAAGGCAAGCTTGACGCAAATTCTGAAGTACGACATCTTTCCCATCATACCCTCTGGTGAAGTCCTGCTCAGGATCAGGAGCACAATATCTCCCATGGTTGATACACTGAGACTGACACTGTTTGCTCAAGAGAAAAGCCTCTGGGCAATACCAAGTTATATAGCGTGGGGTAAACCGAGTGTACCCACTCTTTTCAAGAATCTGAGCTACTCCTTTGAAACTCTTCACGAATTCAATCTGACTGTCACATTTTGGACCGCATTCGTCGTTGCTATTCGTCCAGAACTCATATTCAACCCTGTCATCAGGATGCGGAAGAGATTCTCTCCAGTCAAGATTTATCTTGACCATGTCACCACTCGATAAGGCTTTCTTGATGTTATCCCCCAAAGTTTTGGTAATAAGTGCGGAGGGGATGGTTATATTTTGCAGATAATCTGCCTGTTTAATCTCGTCTTCTGGGGTGTCCATGGTTATCAAAGGCTCAACCCTGTCGTCAGAAACTAGAAGAGCGGCTGCTCCACCATTCTGTGCATTCCATGCCTTCAAGGTAAAGTAACAATCTGCAAAAACATGACTACATGGCTCATGCAAAACATAAAAAATGTTGCATGAAAGTATAAAGTCACAGCTGACAACTTGTGAGAGAAAAAATCTACATATGAATTATATAATATGCATATAAACGATAATAAGAGACCTTTAGACTGGATTACTGGAAAATATCAGTCTTAAAGGACCTTTATAATTGGTGGTAGACGAAGCAAGAAAGATTTGGAGTATGGCTCTATCCTTTTTTTTTTTTTTTTCAAAATCTTTCTCCCTTCCTCTACCACCAAATTTCCAACAAATAGACTGACAAAGCTTGAATATGATCCAAAGACATTATAATAATGGAGATGAGAAAGGGACTCCTCAAACCCAATACTTGACAAAAATGGATCATAACCTTGTGAGAAGTCCATAATGTTTCCTTAACAAAAAAATCACTCCAAAAAGTTGATAGCCCAAAAAACAATAACAAGCAATCAATTCTTCTTTTTTGCAGAGACATCAGCTTCGATACAACTTCTCGTACAATAACCGTATTTACAACCACATGTAATCAATTATTCTTTATTTGGAAAGATTACATAGCATGCAATCAATTTTTCCTTCTTGGATGCACACAATGTCTAAAAGCAAAGACTATAAATTGAATACTACCAATCATAACTCTTCAAATTAAACCGTATCCATATTTTTTTCCAGCTCCGTTAAAAGTGATGACATTGAAAAGAAAAGAAAGTAAAAATACCTCCTCGGTCGACAAGAAGAAAGATTGGGAGGCCACCAGGCTTGGATTTGAAAGAGAGATCGAAATCAGCGAAGCTCTGACATGCCTTCTGATTGGATTTTGGAAAAACCACCACACCAATTAAGGTTCCTCCATATTGAGGAACACCAAAATTCCCAATTGCACATTCGTAAACATCTTTCAATGAATCCGGTGAAGTCACCTTCAAGCTGTTTTTCTCCACCACAAACCTACCCAAACAAGACCCACACACAAGAAACCAAACGCAAACCAAAAATCCAAGCTTTTCCCTCATGGTTTCAGAAGAAAGGGAAAAAAAAACCGAATATACAAAACTCAGATTCAATTTACGCGATCCAAATCTCAAAACTAATAAAAAAAAAAAAAAACGAACTTTACATGAAATTAGGACAAACCCAGATCACAGTTACCACTGATCAAAGCTTAATTTTAACTTTATTTCTCAGCAATTTTACTGGGTTTTCAGCTAATTATGGACAATGTTAAGAAACTTGAGTTGGGTGTTTGGAACATAAGAAATCTGAGAGAAAACAAGCAGCTAGATGGCTTTGGGGGGTCTATACCCAGAAGGGTTCACCTTATTTTGAGTTGACTTTTAGTAGGAGTAATTGTTAAATGTGGAGACAAAAGAGGACCCGTCACTTGGAAGTTATTGGAGATCTAAACCGCCATTGATGAAGCCTCTCCTTAATCATTAAGTAAAGATAATATCAAAACCGATGACAAAAAAAAAAAAAAAACCTTTGCTTAGATCTTGACGATTAAAACTTTAAACTGACGGTTCAGATGTTAATGGGGTATGATTATTTGTAACAAAATTTACAGAGTCTTGGGTTGCGTCTATTTTTAATGGCCGAGTCTATTGGGTTTTGTGAAAAAAGTTGACCAGCCAAACCACTTTGCATGTGAATCACGTATCCATTTGGTGATTGGATTTCTCACCTCAGGTCAGATCCATCGGGATACCGTGGAACTGAATGCAGACCTGGGGCAGCTAAGCTAATTGATCCTGAATTTTGACAATAAAAGGCTGCTTTTAATGCTTTCAGAGGTACTTCTCATGAAAACTATTCCTCGTACTTCATTTCTTAAGGGCCCAGCACGAATCTGCACCAATTTTTGTTTTATAGTACACTTTGTATTTCTACGTGTTGTTTTATAGCCCACTTTAAAATAATACAACCTAAAATTTTATTAATAATCGAAAATCAAAATGCATAGACTGAGCTTATTCGTATATTATTATATATATATAGTACTCTCTCCATCCCTTTTTAAGTAATTCACTTGAAAAACGTGTATTTTTGCAGACGTTTAAAAATGTACTTTTGTATAACGTTTTTAAATTTTTTTTCCACCAAATTAAAGTACTCAATGAGCACTTTAATTTGATATAAAACAAATTAAAAAGTTATATAGAGAAATACGTTTTTTAAGGGTTTGAAATTGCACGTATTCCCATATAAATCATTTAAAAAGGGACGGAGGGAGTAGTTTTTACATATCGCAAAATCCTAAACTAGCCTAGCTGTATGGGCGAGGAGGTCCGAGAGGAGCGAGCTAAATCACAAAGCTGTGCCTCAACATCTAGACCGAGTTTATCTTTGCATGTACAAATATGGAGCTTTACCCGTGCATGATAATATTACGTGTAATTGATATCATTTTCTAGAGGTTTCTTTCTTCCATTTGGCAAAACAATTTATAAAAATTAGAAGAACAAAAATTAAAACCATCATTAAAATTATGTAAATTAACATCCTCAATTTCAAAAATCTGGTGTTCGTCCTTAACTTTCATATCTTTTCGGCATATATTCAGGCCTTGTTCTTCGTATCGAATTTTTTGCCTTTTTGTTCAAAAAGTCTAAAAAGTTCACAAAGTCTTTCCTCGTATAAAAGCCCAAGATGTCCAAAAAGTCATAATAAGATAAACAATCTTACTTTTGTCTACAACTTAAAAGATTAAAAAAAAAAAAACTACGAGAAACACACATTCAAGTCGTTTCTGAATAAAAAATTCACTAGTGGTAAAACGGTGACGTGGTTCTAATACATATATAGTTAGCAGTCATGCATATATGATTGTTGTATTATTTGATATATTAATTACATTAGTCTGATGCTGTACGTGTTTAATATGTTATATACCTATCTACATCGTCTAATCATACAAATTTAAAAAAAAAAATCCCAGATTATGGTAACCCGATCCAAACAGCACAAAAAGAAAAGATAAACCTAAAACAGTTCATATAAACAATTAGTAACAATAAACTCGTGGTAGTATAGTATTGTCACTTATATAGGAGTACCAATTTGAAGTCATGTACCAAAAAAAAAAATATTTGAAGTCCAAAACAGGAATTAATTTTGGAATTTTAACAAATTTTTCTCCAACTACACCGCAATGACTTGAGATGAAAGAGTAATATTATAAATAATGTTTAAGTAGAGTGAAATAATGAAATTACTCATCCATACCAACAATTAATCTCATTTTTACCAAAAAATGTATTACAGAGGTAAGACTTACACCATTACAACCAATAGAGTGAGATCGAATACTGTTCACTATCTTTTAATGAGGGTGAACAAAATTGCGCTCCTCTATTTTGTGCTTCAACCATGCACTCTCCATACCTAAAGTCAAAATTGCGCTCCTCTATTTATTAGTGGGTCATACTCCCCTATTCTGTAACTACTCTCTTTTCCTATTTGGTGGAGTAATAGAACCGTAGATGGTGTTCTATTAATCTATTGACGTAGGGACATCTACATTTAATTATAACCTAAAATTCACTCCGAAAGATATTAATCATTTCACGCTAAATTTTTCCGTCTTCAGAATAACGTCAAAATACCAGTTGTTTATGGTAAAAATATCAAGATTGGTATTTTTAGTCTAAGTAGTACTTTTTGATAGTATTTTTAACATTCAAAATATCATTTCAAAAAATACCATTTAGAAGATGTTGTCTTCACAGCGTAGACAATAGATCAAAAGTACCAAAATAAGTAGTATTTAGAAAATAGCGTAAACTGACACTAACCCTAATTGGGATTTAGGGGACAAGCTTGCCGATAAAAAAGAAAATAAATATTAGGGGCAAGCATAAGAGAGAGCTTTTGGCCTGTTGGCTGTTGGGTGGCAATTTTGGAATTAAAAGAAACTTCCAAAGACGAAAAGTGAAACATGCAGGAAATTTTGTTTCCTTTGGCATGTCGCGCACGTGTGACTCACTAAGCTCACGTGGGGTTAGGGTGTCGGCTTCATGCACCTCGTAACATTTGTTTGTTTTTGTACTTCTGTTGCCTATGATGTAGTAGGAGTATTTATTAAATAGAATTGCCGAAAGTAATATAGTAAAATAGATTGTTTCATTTTGATTAATCAGGTGTATCATTTTGATTGTTTCTTTAACGCTTCTTCATACTTCTACTTTTGATTTCAATAGAGAAAAATAGTAGCAAAAAAAGCCTTCTGCCAGCAGCGAAAACCAGCAGTCCCGGGCCGAAAGACACAGCTTGCCTTTCACGAATGAGGGGATCATGGTAATGATGCATCAAATTTGAGGAAATATGTAAAGCAAGAACTAAGCTCCATTCCACTTGTATTTTCTAATTCTGAATAGATACACGAGTTCAAACATAGGTATCATTTCTCTCTACCATATTTGCTTAAAGAAAGCTGCAAATTGGTTGTATGATTCCACTAGTAAACCTTCCATGCTTTCATTTTCACATGCAACACAGAATGCGTAACAGATACAGCTTCCATGAGGCAATTCACCTTTTCAGCATCACAAGCTAAAAAGTTATTCTCGCTTATCCTCCTCAAGACCTTCCCTGAGCCCAGTTACAGGATCTGTCGCACCAGCAACCTTCACTCCACTTGTAAGTGAGATGGCCTCCTCATCAAAGTCTTCCCCCGCCTCGCCTGGATATGCGTACCTGACATTCAACCCCACCAAATTTATGCATCAGCATTACAACAATGATCCTTATTCGGTCCATCTTCATAAAAGTGCGTTTCACTATGATCAGGAGAGAGGAACATAAAATAGTTCTCCCATCTTGTTGGGTTTTCCATTCAAGTAGGCCACACACACTCAGTCGCCATTGCCCCTCCAGAAGCTAGACCCTCTGGGGGTGTGGTGCTTGGTTTTGTACTATTTTATTGTATTTTTATAACCTGTAAATTTGTAATAGAAAAAAAAAAAAAAAAAATTAAACCTAAACGAGCCTTATTTGCCACCATCACTGATCACGCCTCTAAAAGTAGGCCCCTCTACATACAATGTGTAGATTTGGACAACTTTGGTCCTTGGAGTAGTCACATGAAAGAGTGGATAATGAATGTTTCGGTGCCCGCTTGTGGAGGAGGGTGATAGAATGCAGGTTTAGAGAGGAGAATAGGGGATGGACTTCTAAGGCGGGCCATGATCAACATGCGGTTGGTGAAAGCTTTAATAAATGGTCATCGGGTTTCAGTGACCACATCAAATTGAAGAGCTTGGGGACGGCAGTCAAATTCAGCTTTGGCACGACTTATTGTGCCAGGATGTGCTTCTTTCAGTTGCTTTTCCAGACTTGTTTGGTAGAGATTAGCTAGGATCATCGGCCAGAGAGTGGTATAGGAGCCTATATTTTCTAGACGATTGCAGGATTGGGAGCCAGAGGTTAGTTATTGAGTTCTTTGAGCTTCTCTATGTGGGCATCGTGATCCCACCTACCAAGGAGGACAGGTTGAGGTGGAGGCACCGGAATGGAGTCTTCTCAGTTGCATATTTTCATGCTGTGACTGCTGGGGGGATAGCAAGTCCAAACGAGTAGCATTTGGAAATCGGGGGATCCATCGATGGTGGCATTTTCTGCTCGGACAGCCTCTTTGAACTTGATCCGTAGATATCATAATTTGAAGAAGAGGAGTTATAGATTGGCTTGTTTGATTGATGGGTGCATTCTTCTACCAACATCTATTGGAAATAGTATTGGACATGGCTGCAAATGGAACTGGAAGAAACATGCTAGCAGCTAGAGTGACATAGCACCCTCGTGCACCATGTGGTGTTTGTGAAAGGAGAGAGGTCATATTTCTTAAGGATCTCTCAAAATAGCTGAAAACCAAGGAGAGGAACAATTATACAACTCTGAAAAATAGTGAACAAAGTGCGTATGTCAATGTTTTCCACATTAAGGATCAGTATAAAATCATGAATGGAAAGTGCTTTGCCATCTTTGTATTTCTTCATTAATTATGGCCAAGGAAAGGAAGTAGGGAGGTGCCTATTCAATTCTACTGAAGTCCTAAATGATCCCAGGTGTATAGAAAAGAGAGTTGTCCAAAATTATGCAAGTGGTATCTATGTATTTACTATCTGCCTGTAAGTACCAGCACTTGAATGATCTGTTTAGCTCTTTCGTCCTTTTCTTCTACTCCACCAACCACCACTCCAACCACCGCCACTCTAGTTAATGCTCGGTGCATGGTTAAAATGCTGCCAAACGTTGAGATCAAGAAATAGGTTCTGCTTGCAATGTGTTGTCACCAAATAGAAATATAACTAGATCTTTATCCAGTCCACACTTCTTAGGGATCCCGATTTACCATGTCAGAAACCTCATTCCTCTGTGTCCACCTCAACACTCACGTATGCACAGTAAATAGGTAATGCCGTGCCACTCAGTGGGTACAACACTGCCTAATACATATACAGAGTCTAATGTGTATTCATAATTATGAAATTCTTACTAGTGTACCCGTCTAGCAAACTCAGATCAACGTTCCTAGTTTAGATACATAAAGCAGTCAATTGTCTGGTTGCAAACTAGGCCTGAAACTACTGTTTAATGCGATAAACCACCAGTATCCAAGCAATTCAGATACTTCATGAATTGGCACATAGCATACAGAAAAGGAGATGTCAGTGAAATAGCAAGTACCTGGTTGGGTTACTTGAAGGAGCCCAGAGAACACATATCACCACCAAGAGGAAGAATGCTAGAAGAGTCCAGAAAGCTGGAATTACCCAGGAAATTTGCCACAGCTCACTTAATGGATCACTTGCATTGAAGTACAACTGAGACAATCAGCATTCATAGAGATAAGTAAGATGACTATGTGAATAGAAACCAGACCACTTGTCATCTATTGTGAAGGTTTATGAAACTATGATTAACCGACATTTTTGTTTTAACAGAACGGAAAAGGCACTACCTCGTAGCCAATCCAAGCAATAGAAAGCAGCACAAATACAGCGAGGGAATTCGTGAACTTCCGATAGAGCTCAAGTTTGGCCATGCTTCTCCGCATCTGCACGCAAAAGAGGCAGGAGAATCAGTGGCTGCATCATGCACAGAAAAGCAAAATTCATGGTACTTCCTCAACCACCTTGTCAGTCGAGGCCCAAAAAATAACTACGAATGCGACAAAAGAGCACTTTTTCCAAAAGTAGGATAATACAAATTGAAGTTAGCCAAATGTTTTCAGCAAAATAAGTCATTAATTTGGTACGATCTGCTGAATCCTTAATTCAAGCACTCAATGCAAATGTCCTCCTAATAGTCAGATCAAAAACAAAAAAGATTCAAAATATGCTAAGCCATGCATTAAGGAAATTACACGAGTAATAGGCTCAATTTGATAAAAGTTAAGACATTTACACCACTACCAATGCAGTTCATTTACTTATTTTCTCAGACTGACAACTGACGCACTAACATGCATAATATATGTGCGCCACAACACATCCACACACAAACTAACAAGCCACGTTTAGTATATGAAGACCCTTGATAAAGAGTCCAACTAGATAAAATTCAAAGGGACGTACAAACCATCGTAATCGTGTAATTTCAAAGAGAGAATACCTGAAGTTTCTCCAATGTTTTGGATAATGAAGAAAAAATCCACAAAATAAACCAAGCATCCAAGAAAGCAACAGGAAGCACCAAGTATATCTTAGCTTTTCCAGAGAAATCATTGATGTTCCCCAAATGTTCCACAAGCTCAAGAGCCTCTGAGGCAACAAAATATATTAAACCGAGAAGAAGTACTCTTGAGGTTACACCACCAAGGGTAGGCTTCACTACACCAAAACCCATTGAAACTACCAGCAGAAGTAGGCGTGATAAAGTCTTCTTAACAGCACTAATGGTTACTGCCCACAGTGTGATCCCCATCGGTCTGCTTCCCGTAGCATTTAAATTTGCATACTCGAAATACCAGAGAGCTGTTTCACACATTCCAAGAGCAATGACAGCCGTAATGTGGTAGTGCAGCTGTATAATGTCCTTCCAGAATTGGACAAACCGTAAAAACCACACTAGACCAAGTGCAAGATAAGCTAAAGACACGACTCCATAGAAAGTCATCAATGGGACCATCTTCCCAGGTAAATAACCTTCTGGGTTCCTCCACACAGTCCTACCATTAATGATGGTGCCCTGGAGCTGTGGATCACAAAACATGAAATAAAGATAATACATTCCAGTACTATTTATTTCAACAGATTGAGCCATCATCTTAGCTTCTTGACTTTTCCCTTCAAAGAAGGTTTGAATCCGTTTAGGCCACTCAGGGTTGTCTTGGTTCCTTTGAATAATAACCTCCCCTAGCTTGCAGGATCCATCATGGGAAAGTTCTGGGGTGCAGCATATTGCATCGGACTTTATAAAAGCACCTCCAATCTTTTCCCTGTCTTTTACCTCAAGTATAATAGCTTCAACCAATCCAGTCTTACTCTGCATGGCACTCTGTTTATCGCTTGACTCTTTTGTTCGCACGAAGAGGACATTTTCAAATCTGCAATTTATCAATTAAGAGTCAAATCTGAGAGAATTGGCAAAGCAGGAATGTAGAGATAAAAGTGCAGGAGTACAATTTAGGAGATTAAAATCTTCTGCACCATTGATCTAGATTAGGTAGTGCTTAGGCCGAAATTTGACAATTAAACAGTATTTCAAAAACAAATGCAGTTTCTGAATTTTGGTCATTAGTTCCAGAGACATATCTTCGGGGGTTCTCAAATCTTGCATTTTGCAAAAGAGTTCTAGGTTTTCTGTATTCAGTTCAACTGAAACAGCAGTTGAAGCCTAATACCAAAACATATAATAGTAATCTCTTCGAAACAGAAAAAAATTCAGGAAACAAAAAAGCCGTGGTCCTGTAAAATATCAAAAGATAGAAACCTACCATTCAAGAAACTATGGCATGGTTAGTTTACTAAGGAGATCATCTAAACCATGTAATATTTCAAAGAATATTTCATACTTGAGCATTATTCGAAATAAGTCAAGCTTTCCCAGGTCTGAGGTGCAATTGTGGTAATCAGTAGAGGAACTAGGATTTGGAAGTGGGTGTGGCACCGATAAAAGTCAATATATTTCATGTCAAAAAGAAGTACACGTGTCCTTAGATTGACTATACATAATACCAAAAGAAAAACACATTTCTTGATGGGTTAACCATCCATAGTGTAAAGTTCTGTCAAAATGAAACTCAACATACTCTTAAATCTTGAAAATCGTCTAAGATTGATTCCAAACCGAATTTCAAACAAGAAATTATTGAGGGCCTGGGGACCTTTGTAAAAAGTCTCTAAAGTAAAAATACATCTAAGTCAAACAATATCATTCTTGTAAAAAGAAGAGAGAAAATTAAAATTCAGGAAAAAAAAAATATTTGGGGGAATTATTATTACCATAATAGGGTCAGAATATGTAATGCTAATAGAGATATCCTTCGCAATAATCGTTGCTGATCTAGTGGCAAGAGGTATGGTATCCTAAACTAGAGGTCCAGGGTTCAAATCACAATGGCCTTAATTGATACTGGGAGTGTTTAAATTTTTGTAGAGCAAAAGAAGAGGGATAAGACTCGAACACGCGACCTCTTGCCTAGAAGAACTAAAGCTTACCACTGGACTGCATGCTGCCTAAGATATCAGACCTCAACACATATAATATATATACAAAAATAATTTTAATTTTCAAAATTTCATTTAAAATTTTTTTTTTTTAAGAACCGGGAGTGGTAAAAGTGTTTGATTACCGACACCTGGTTAAGTTAAGGTTATATAACAGGAACCAGCACAATCAGTTGTGGGTTTCTTTCATCTGATAATGCCGTGTTTTAACCAAATGCAAGGAAGAAGAAACCTTCTACTAATATGGTGGAGATTCTCAGAAGTCAGGTATGGTCTAGTTTCAGCCAACACCAAGGGAGGAGTTTAGAGAATAGAGACTGGGTACTAGCCAGTAAGATAATGTGCAATTGCCCAGTATATGCAGGTAATGGTTTAAAATCATACTACAATGCTTAGTTAATGTTTAAAGATTGCATCAACTTTGTAATGCACCAAACCTTTTCAGTCTTTTTTCAAGAAAAAGCAATTCTTTATGACATCAACCATGAGTTATTTGAAGTATACAAAGGAACTCTCATTGACTAACAAATTATCTTTTGGGGAAACCAGCCATACCCTTTTTGGATGAGTGTTATAGTCTGATCCCATTTCATCACACCGAAAGCTGAGTTTCAAAACTTCAAACATCAAACTTTACTTCGGTTAAGGCATAAAAATTATGGATATTTTTGCCCGTAAAAAAAGAAAAAAAAATCGTATACCCAACGAATATAAAATCGGCATCAGAAAATGATAAGTAGGAGATGAAAACCAAGTCCATTTCACAGAATCCCAAGACTCAAACTTCTACCAATAGCTCATTATTGACTCAATTCCATAAAATTTCCAACATTTAACACAAAGAAACTTTAAAAACATTCATAAATAAGTAAATTAATAAGATTTGAGGTTTAGGCGAGGAATTTAAATACCTGATGAAGGATTTGCCCTTGGAGGGATTATCATCTGGGGATGAATCAAGAGACTTGGAAGCGTAGAGGCCCTCGCTACCTCCATGGAAGAAGAATGCATTTGACTGTGGGATGAAGGCTTCCTTGCGATACTCGTGAATCGAACCACTCGAGTGCACAATTGAATCGAGAATACAGAGAAACCACACAGTAAACCCTAGCCAATACCTTCCGCGTTTCATCTCTCTCTCTCTCTCTCCGTCTGTGCGTTGAACGGACGTCGGGGGCCAAACGCCGAGGGGAAAAGGGCGAAGAGATTGACAGTGAGAGCTCTAGTAACAACCGGAGTGCGATTGCGAAAGTAACGTCTAACCTTACTCACACTAATCTCTCTTTAAAAATGGAAAAAAACTCACACTAATCATGTTCCAAACAAAAAATAATAATAATAAAATAAAAATTGGGCAAAATAAAATAAATATCTCAACTCTCAAGTCAAGACTATTGCATATAATAATTAGAAATGTTTTGTGGCACCAATTTTTGTTACCAATTTATTCACCATTTTTTTTTTATTGAATGGAGTTTTAATATTTATTTGAATATGTATTATGTTCTATAGTGTATATCTTAAAATACAAAAGATCGAGTAGAAGTCAAGATGAATTACATCTTGCCATGTAGGCAGTAGAATGATCGGTGTAAAATCTGGTGATCTAAGACTACTAAAAAAATACTCCGTAGATTAGATTAAATCAAAGGTATTATTGTTTTTTTAAGGCGTATTTTTTTATGAGAAAAATGATTAGGTTTTACTATATATAGCAAGAAATTGACTCTTTTGGATTTTAAAAAAGTTAAAAAAAAAAAAAACATGATGTCAACATAATTTCAATATTCTTGTAAAAAACTTCCATTATTGCTTATTTGTGCACCACACGTTGGAGGCGGCTCTACATTGTCCTTAGGGTGTTCATTTAACAAAATTTTTTGTTTAGAATACATGTCATTTTTTGTACTTTTATTTAATTTTTTTGTCTTTTTTGAGGGGGAAAAAAAAAGCAACCAAGCTTCTTTTTTATTGAACGGAGCGTTTACTTGAATATGCATTCTATTCTATAGTACGTCTTAAACATACAAAAGAGTACAAGTCAAGATGAACTAAGACTACTAAACAAATACTCTGTAGATTAGTTTAAATCAAAGCTATTATTGTTTTTTAAGGTGTATTTTTTATGAGAAAAATGATTAGGTTTTACTATATTTAGCAAGAAACTGACTCTTCTGGTTTTAAAAAAGTTTAAAAGAAACATGATGTCAACATAATTTCAATATTCTTGCAAAAAAATTCCGTTACTTGCTTATTTGTGTATCACACTTTATACACCAGAGGCGGCTAGCTCTACATTGTCATTAGGGTGTTCACTTGAATTTTTTTTTGTTTTGAAGACACGTTATTTTTTTTTTTTAGTTTTATTTAAGTTTTATCCTTTTTAAGCATCCAAGCTAAAACAACAACAATTGTTCAAAAAAAAAAAAAAAAACTAAAACAACAATCAACTCTATATCTCCAAAAAATAAGAGTATACGTCCAAAAAAAACTGTGTGAACCTATTCGCCAGATGATTTTCTACAACAAAAACTAATGTATTTGGTCTCATTATTCAAACTACTATACAAAAAAATTGTGGGTGTATATATATATATATATATATATATATATATATATATATATATATATATATATATATATATATATATTAAGTAGTTAATAAAGCTAGTAGAGTTAAGATAATTTTTGAACACCCTATTTAAAATTTTTAGAGCCACCACTGTTATGCACGTTTGGTTAGATTCTACAAGGGAGAGGGTTAGTATAGCCGAAAAAAATTATTTCGAGTACTCTGCTGACTTTACATACTTTGATTAAGAGCAAAATCCATTTTACCTTTCATATATGTATCCATAGAACTTGTGCGCCATGTGCATAAACAGGACCAGCTTGAACAAACTCATGCTTCTTTTGGGATTCTAAATGTTAGTAATAAATTTATTTATGAAACCTTCTGATATTTCATCGTGCTTCGACGACTATTAAAAAATAGTAGTGAAAACAAATTATAACTTAACACGTTACTGATAATAACTACAAACTTTTCCACCCCGTTAATGCTTATAGCTTTACCTTTTTTCTTCTTTTTTTTTTGTTTTTGCTTGTAGCTTTACCTTGCAACTTTGTTTCTGACTTTGAGTGTGAGGGGAGGGGTGGCCGCCCTTCAGGTGGGACGAGGAGAAAATGTCTCTATCTTCCTCTCCCCTTTTATAGTACCAAATGCCTTAATTACACCAAAATTAAATTAAGGTGTTACTAAAAAGTCCAAAACCAATTCATTTCCCACCGTCACTCACATGTATCATTTAAATTAAATTTCTCAGTTTCCCAATTTAAAATCAAAAAAATTTATGTGAAATTTCGGGTCTTTACAACCACGGTGAAACGAGTGCAAACTTTATGCCTATCACCTTTAGTGTTGATGCGTGTAAGAGGGCCCTAGCGGAGATGATAGTAATTAATGAGTTGTCTTTTGCATTTGTTGAGGGTGAAGGATTCAAAACATTTATGCGTGTCGTTGAACCTAAGTGGGTCAAGATTCAGAGTAGATTATGGTTGCCGAGCAACGTATGGCAAACTTAAGAGTCAAAGGTTGTGTCTTACTACAGAAACTTGGACTTCGGTCCAAAACTTGAATTACATGTGTCTTAGCGGGCATTTTATAATGAGAATTGGAAATACCAAAAGAGAATTCTCAATTGCGTTGTTCCCTTTTATTTTTTTCATGGCAAAAAGTTTTCATTAATCACCGAAAAAAGTTACAATGACTACTAGGAACAAGGAGAAAGCAACAAATTCAAGGAATTCTATGCCTAATCCGAGACTCAATCCTCGATTGGCAATGAGCCAACCAAAACACCCAATGAGCCAAAGCCAACACCTATTGGGCAAAGCCCACACCCGATGGGCCACATGCCCAGAATGGAAAAAATTTACAGCCTAAAGAAAACCCTAAAGTGTCCCAACATCTTCGTCGCCAAACCATGATTTTGTCCTCGACCGGCATTCCACAGTCAATCACAAATGTGCTCCCTTCTTCTATCCTCCTTTGGTACCCGCTGTTACCGCCCCACGACTCATCTTCTCCTCCTCATCTTCTGATGATGACAAAATAGTTAACAAGCTGCAACAAAGAGACCTAGCCACAACACCAACAACCGGTGGCAATAAACCGTCATCACCGCCCACACCCGACCACCACCAAGACTCCCAAAGCTCGAAACACCCAACTCCAGGCGCTACACACCACAAATTGTTACCCCGAAACCGAGAACTTCCAACAAAGTAACCAACGTGCTGTTAGCCGGACGAGCTGTTAGGCAAATGAGGGCGCAACCAACATTGCCGCCTACGCCAAATTTGATCCGGATGAGGGAGAAAAGAGCTTCGGGAGAGGGAGAGGGAGGGAGGGGACCTCATATGCCATAGCCATGCAGCAGCCCAATCTGCCCCACCCGCACCAAACGTCGAATCCCTGCAAAAGAAAAAAAGAGAGGTGGCCCGAGGGGAGGAGGGAAGGAGGCGCACCCCCCCCCCCCCCCCCCCCGGGCGAAAAACCCTAACGGCCGGGGTTAGATTTTTAAAGAGAAGGTGGAGAAGAAAGTTTAGAGAGAGAGTGTGGGGCTAGATTTTTAGAGAAAAGGTGGAGAGGAAAAGTTTAAAGAGAGAGAGAGAGAGTTTTTGACACTTATTTTTGTGTTGTTCCTAATCATAAGGGTGACACTCTTAGTAGAATAGTTGAGACCAAGTTGTTGGATTGGGGGATTGATAAGTTTTTAACGGTGACGGTTGATAATGCGTCCTCTAATAATCTTTTGGTTGCTTACTTGAAGAGGAAGACCAAAGATAAGAAGACAACTATTTTAAATCATGACTTCATGGCTTCATGCACATGACATATTCAACACATATTTAATTGTGCAACCAATGACAGTGTTTTGTATCCTTTGGCCCGTGGTATGAGTGCAACGTTTGATAAGTATTGGAAAATTTTGAAAAATTAACTAAATGATTTTGTGTGCGGTTGTTCTCGACCCTCGATGCAAAATTGGATTTTTTTGAATATTATTTTCTAAATACTTTGGGCTTTGATAAGAAGTTGGTAAGTGAGATGACAGATAAGATAACACCTGGGATTACCAATTTATTTCAATGATATGAGAAGAATAATGCAAGTGTGAATGTGCATAATGGAGAGGAGGTTGCGGGCGCATCGTCAAATGTGTTTTTAGATGGAGACGACGAAATTTAGTAATCAACAATCTTTGAAATCTTGTTTTAAGATGCTCATACAAAATGAAACAAACATGGCAAGCAAATCGGAGTTGGAAAAGTATCTTATAGAGATTAGTAGCACCAGATGTGGTGGAAAGACAATTCCTCCAATATCCAATTTTGTCCCAAGTAGCATGAGATGTGCTAGTTATCCTCGTGTCCACAGTCGCCTCCGAATCCGCTTTTAGCACGAGTGGACTTGTGATTGATCCATATCGAAGTTCTCTCGCTCTCAATTGTTAACCCAAATATTTTCTGAGAAATACATTATTGATTTTGATGGTAACAAACATATTTTATTAAAGGAGAAATATAATTAAATTGTGATATATATTTGATACTCACTTGAATAATTGTGTATTTTGTAGGATTTGGTTGAGGTACACACACCAAAATACCAAATCACTACTCCAATAGCTAAGAATTAAATTTAAAGGGGGGAACATTAAGGACAAATCTTACTCCTATATTTATTTTGGAAAGCTCTTCTTTTAATTTGAAATGGCCAGGAAGCTTTACAAGGGAAGTCGGCAAATCGGGAATCACGTTATGGCTGCCTTATGAGTTCAAACGGCTAGTGCAATCTTTTGGTTCAATTAAGGCATAATGCAATGGCTTAATCATTTCTTGACTCGTGTCAAACAGCTAGTGAAGGAATGGAAGTAACTGGGGACTATATACAAGGGAAATTCAAACGGCTAGTGAAGTCAATCAAGGCAATTGAGAATCAAATTATGCCTGCCTAATCAAGCTTAATTAAACGGCTACTCTATACAAGGAATGTATTATGGCTGTCTGTATCAAGACATTTTGAATTGGTGAAATTCAAAATTTGAAGTGGGGCTAATAACAGACATTTTTCATGCATATAAAGTGAAGGCAAATTGATGGTAAGAGACAGTGAGCTCCAACGGGAAAAAAATTACGTATGCCATCATCCTTACCTTTCAACTTGAAGCTTCATCTTGCATATTCTACACTAGTTTGAGTGTTCTATATTTAAGCTATCATTGTAAAAGGGATTGTACACCCTTGTGAGAATTTATCTTTTGTAAGTGATTTTTGTGTGAGAAAAAATTACTCGGTTTGGTGTTACTAGCACCGGAGTCAAAACTAGTAAACTAGGTGTGACTAGCACACCGGAGTCAAAACTAGTTGGAGCGATTGGGGATAGATTGCTCATTGTAATGGTTTCTCTAGCACCCGCGAAGCTAGAAAGTGTTACTATTGGAGATAGTGCAGCAAATCCCGAGTTGGACACTTGGGGAGTGGACTAGGCCGTGAAGTTGCGGACCGAACCACGATAAATCTCTGTGTTTGATTTCTCTCCTCCCTTACTCCTTATTTTCTGTCATATATTGTTTCATGTGTGTGCTTGAATCTATTTATTTTTATTGGGTGTTGCATTTAGTAATTTAATTTCGCATTATATTTTTGAGATACATAATTCACCCCCCTCTTGTGTTGCTATCTGGGCCAACATCAATACTGTGGAGGCTCTTATTTGCACTCAAAATTCATAAAAAAAAAAAAAAACAACTAAAATCAATCTTAGAGAACAACTTGATGAGTTGGAGTAATTGGATTCGGGTACTACTCTTTGCTTTCTTTATTTTTTATTTTTTGTTTTCTTTATTTTAATTACTTCTATGTTGAATAATTTAATTGTATATATATATATATATATATATATATATATATATATATATATATATATATATATATATATATATATTTTTGGCGGTTTTATTGTATTTAGTTATTATGGACTCAAGTGGTCAGCAGTAAGGGGTCACTATTCTTGACTGAGGAGTTCTACATTTGATACACACTTAACCCTTGCTTTTGGTCTTTGTTCTTATTTATGAATTGATCAAATCCTTTTAGTTCAACATACTGAGACTTCTTTGTTGGTGAGTCTAGAGTAGCTATTATCAGGAGTTGTTTAGCTCATGATTGCATCTCTGATCTAAATTGTTAACTTCAGAAACCAAAAAAAAATAGCATTGTACTTAGTAGTTGCCATTTTTTCATGCGGTTGATTCTATTGCCACATATTTGTTCTGCTCTGTGTTCTCATGGGAAACAAGCATGAGTCTGGAAATACTGACACTGAAGGTGTTGACTCAACCAATGCTTGCTATAGAGGAACTGCAGCTTTATTCAGCTTTGTCGATTGGCATGGGATGGAAGCTATGGTCTTTTGGCTGTTACAATGTCTTTGTTTGAACTGGGCTGTTACAATGTTCTTTTATTTTTTTTTATTTTTTTTTATGTTGCAATGAGTTTAGTTGTTGTTTGAGTGCTACAATTAATGTCTAGTTTAGTTAACAAAATGTTGAATTTAGTTTCGTAATTCTGTAATTGGATAATGCAAATTCTTAATGTGGCAGCAGGCGATATCACTCTAGTAGGCCAATGTGCCTATTTTATTTTGAATGCTTCTGTTGGGTTTGCCTTTGCCGTTGTTGAATTATTTAATGGGTGGTTTGACCTAAATTACATGTTTTAAATTGTTGAATGGGCTAAATAACAGTTTTTGAAATTCTTGAATTGACCTAAGTACCAGATTTTGAATTTTTGGTTAGCCCAAATCAAGTTTTTAAATTGGCTCAACTTGGCTCATTTCGGTTACCCAAAAAAACCGAATTTCCAGACCGAACTGGTCCCTTCATCAAATCGGTCAGAATGGGTTCTCAAAAGCCATAACCCGAACCAATTAGGTCAGGGAAAGGATTACCCCAAACCGAAACCGATTTCACCCCTAATAAACAGCACTAGCTTGAACAAACTAATGCTTCTCTTGGGATTCCAACTTAACACGTTACTGATAATAACTACAAACTTTTCCACCCCGTTAATGCTTATAGCTTTACCTTTTTTCTTCTTCTTTTTTTTTTTTTTTGTTTTTGCTTATAGCTTTACCTTGTAACTTTGTTTCTGACTTTTTCTTTTATGGTTAAAGACGCAATAAGGGGAAAATGACATTGGATGATAGATAATCTACTAATTTTTCCTACAACGGATGATTAGATAATCTAGTAAATGGTTCGCTAAAGATGATTTTGGTGGATTCATCTATAAGTGGGCATGCCACTTTAAACTTAAAAACCTTATTTTTATGTTAAACTTTGGGAAACAAATAGTATCGTTTATTAGAATTTAAGAGTTGGGCACGCGCTTAGTCACTTGACAACTAAAGGTCCCAAGAAGTCTTTTTAAATGTTCGACTCTCACTCACGTTCTATCAATCTTCCGGTCTATACGAACTTTTAGTCCGAGTTAATTAAGCGGGTTAATTTGTGGGTGGTGGGATTGCTTGCCAGATAAGTTCATTGCGTCGAATACCGAATTCGAAAGAAACATTATCAATTACCAGACCCAATGTGCAATCTTGTTGTCCATTGTTTTTATCATCCAGCCATTAACAAACGAGATAAGTGCATTTTTGGTCCTTGTTGTCATGACCTAAACTCCACTACAAAAATACTAGTGACTTATAAACAGTTGAGAGATCCACTTTTTTACATAGCCTATTTTGGCTATTAAGACCATCGATCTCCTCAGTCTTTTGGATGCCATTGATAGAAAGATCAAAGATGGGGGCTGTGATTCTTTATCTTGACACCATACTAGTCCCCTTGAGCCTCTTCCTCGCAATAGGCTACCATGCCTTTTTATGGCACAGCTACAAGAACAAGCCCTTTCTAACTACCATAGGCATGCACATGCTGAGGAGAAGAACTTGGATCCAAGACATGAAACAGGCAAGGCCTTCGATCTTCAACTTATTGCTTTCTAGCGCGCGGTAGGCATGTCAAATTTTAGTCTATCATAAATCGTCATGTAAATTTTAGTCTATCATTCTAAGTGGATTTTCTCCGCAATAGATAGTCCAATGTTGTAAATCCAGTCTCATATAATTTTGGAGATTTCTAATTGAAAGTTTGCTTGTTTAAGCTTTAATTTCTATTACAGGGTGATGATAAAAAGGGTATGCTGGCAGTCCAAAGCTTGAGAAACACTTTAATGGCCTCCACACTTACAGCTTTAATCTCAATCATCATAACCTTAGCATTGGCTGCACTAATCAACACCACCTATAATGGAAATCACCTCCTCAACAACAGAATTTTCGGCTCGCAGTCTGGTATGATCCTTATCCTGAAGTACGGCTCAGCAGCACTCTTCCTGCTGGTTAGCTTCTTGTGCAGCTCCATGGCTGTCGGATGCTTGATCGATGCCAACTTCTTGATCAACGCGATGTCAACAGATGATGATGATGATGATGATCATGAACAGATCTATTCTGCTGCTGCCTACACAGAGAGGATAATGGAGAGAGGATTCTTGTTGGCCGTTATCGGTGAACGGGTGCTTTGCATCACGTTTGCTCTGCTTTTTTGGGCGCTTGGTCCTGTGCCGGTTGCTTTGTCCTCGGTGACATTGGTTTCGGGGCTTTATGTGCTTGATTTTAATGGAAAACTCCCACTCATCTGCAAGCAAGCCAAAATTTGAAATCAATATTGTATTTACTACTAGTACTTCGGTCGAGCTGTCTTACCCATTTTGGAAATTTTTTTTTTTTTTTTTAGTTTTTTTTTTTCTCGGACAATTCTTATGGAATACACAGTATGTTCATACGGCACATTGCTTGGTCTTTAATTAGGCCATTTTGGAATTTTTTTATTTTAGTTTCTTTTTTTAACCGTTTTTTTTTTAAAATTTTGATAAGGCAAATCTTATTCTACTACTAATCTAGGGGAAGTGGGTGAGGTACAAGGAGAGTATAGAATGCTCACCACTTGACTGTCACTCCAATTGTCACATTTGAAATGGAATAACACTCCCCCAATCAATTAAAAGAAAAGGGAAGTGGAGTAATACTATCATTGAGTGGAGATCTGGCTCTACCACCGCGTATAACACAGGATTGTCTCAAACTCTCTCTATCAAAGGCGAGTCTACTAAGAACTCGGAGTTTGTCCATTTTTTCGTAACACATGATGTTGATGCCAAATTACCTGCACCTCCACTGATTTTGGCAAGAACATTTTGTTTTCCGTAAAGATATATTAGAGAGCTTTGACACCCCACACTGCATCTCGGGATCGAGTTTTATTCCCCTCTTCCCATGTAATAGATTAGGGGGAAAAAAAAAACTCCAAGTTGGCCTAATGGTCAATGCCTGTCGCTCACTCTCTATACCTGCACCATCTGTCCCTCCTTGGTCTGATGAACAAACGGGGTATGTGTTTAAGAATGCATGGGCCGCTGGGCGTCAAAACTTGTTTGTGAAAGCTGACGATTTTCTGAACCATTCTAGGCCCATTATCTTATCTTTTTCGCTTAGGGGAAAAGAGAACGCATGCATGGGCCGGCCATATTGAGAGTATGGGCTATACTAATAAATAACACAACACTCTTAAAAGAAACATTTGCTCTACTAGTGCCGGGCACGTGCTCTGCACGCTCTCGATATCCGTCACAACATATGACTGAAAAAAATCGATGAAAGATTGTTGTTGGCTTTATGAGGTTAGGATCCACCATGTCTTAAGATACCTACTGCTGGTGCGGGGCAAGCGTTGGGACGACTAACCGCCTCCGCCTGTCAATATTGTATGGATAACATTGTGAAACGCCTCATGGCCGCCTACCGTTAAGTATAGAGCTTTGCACTACCTTTATTAAATTTTGTGTGCGGATCAAATAGGGACACGTAGTGTCGGACACCCAATCTGAGCCGTTCAAACATGTTTTGGACAACCTAGATTTGAGCGTGGCATTTTTGTAAATTTTTGGGGCTAATTTATCCCCTCAAATCTGGGCATCTAAAACATATTTGGATGACTTGAATAGCGTGCCGAACATCACGTGTCCCTACCCAATCCGTACATAAAAATTTCTCGTGTCCCTCTCGTGAAAAGACATAAAGTACTGGCCAAAAATAAAAATCGATAAATTAGCAAGACAAACAGATGTCAAAAAAGAAAACAGGAGCGAGCCAATTAATTTCATATGCCTCAGATCAGGTCCAAGCAAGCCATCACAAGTTGTTCTTGCCAAAAACAGCACATTATTGTGGAGGAACACGGTTGAAGGAGTCCGACCCCGTAGACCAAATGCTTACAAAAAGGTGAAAAAACTTGCGCAAAAGTGATTATAAAATGTTACATTTTATAGCTTTAAGGTAATAAAGTATACGGTGTTTGGTTAAAATATTTAAAATCATCCGAATTGAATATGCTCTAGCTACGTGATCTCATTAAATCGAAAGTGTTAAATGCTACAGTATTACGTACAGGTGAGTTTTATTATCAATCTAGCCAATATCAATGAAGAGAAATTGTACACTTGTACTTAATATAAAAAGCCTATAGTTGAACGACGATCAGTAGGGTTGCCTGCCGAATCAGCATCTGACTAAGCATGCAACTCAAGAGAAAAATGTATAGAATAATAAAGTCCATGAAACACATGGTGCCCTTGATATAACGAAGAATCCGAAGTACTGCAACACAATGAGTGGAACGAGGAAACTCCCCCCGAGCCTTACTTTACTCTCCGGAGGCACCTCCCTTTAAGCCGGACAGACTCGCTCACTAGCAACTGTCGTGACGAGACGAAGGGATAAATGTACCCAAAACCGGCATTGGATTGAAGATGGGAAGAATTGTCACCTAGAAAGCGAATGTTCATGTTCTTTTTTAGCAAGTATTGTAGGACGATGGAGGCGATTCATGATTAGCGGTCACAGTCGTGCGTGACTCTATTTATACAGGAAAAAGAGTTATACAAACTACATATTCGCTTTCCTTTCTATTTTGGGAGCAGCTGACTGGTAGCTATCGCATGTAGTCGTAGGCGGAGATCAACAAGTGGTCAACATTTAGCCCTCACTAAAAGATATGCTAGCTCCTCGTCTGCGATATGCCCTTGTTTAAAGGGGCCCTTACTTTTATGCTACTTAGATGCAATATTATTTCAAAATGATTTTTAAAACTAGCTTGCTCATTTGTTATTGTTAACTCTCACTTCAACAGCCTAAATTAAGGTATATGTTGAAATCAAAACCATGACAAATACTAAAAAAACGCATACACAATCATGTTCAAGGTCTGTTTTATTATCAATCGACCGATATCAGTACAATCAAATTGTACACCAATTAAAAACTTAAAGTATATATTGTATACTCTCACTATTAATCCCGTTTCAAGTGTCCCCTCATTGTATCATGTTTGCGACGGTATTTCAAAACTACTTTTGCTCGATGATTGGTTCAACTTTCATTTCAACAACCTAAAAGGTAATATTGAAATCAAAACCATCACATGATAGTGTTTAAAAAAACACGTCTAAATTGGCAAATGATCATATGTAACCTGTCTAAGGGGGTGTTACACTAATCCAGTTTTTTGAAAAAAATTAGTTTTTCACGGTTTTTATGTGATGTTTTGTGAGAGAATGACATGCCTCGATGTTTAAAAAAAATAGTTTTTTGTTAGTGAAACACCTCCTAATTATTAATTGGTTAAACCTAAACAACCCTGTGGGCCTCTGTGGTCTGAGTCTGAAAGCAATCCCTCCGGTTCATACGCAATTGTCAAGTGTGAACAGATGATGAATACGCAGAATGGTAAAGCCCTCGTGCCCATGACCTTGACTGCTCCACTGTCACCTTTGTTTTTAGCAAAGAAAGGAGGGCCCCACTTAACATCACAAATCAAGGGTTTGAAAAAGTTTTCTTGATAAGGTGAAACCCACATGGCCACACGTCATACTTTACATTCGGAAAATATAAGGAGATTAATCGTGGTGCACCAACCACGTACCGACGCCGATGCCGTTGTAGGTTCCAACCGGTCGATCCGAGCCGTTCATCCTTCTCAAAATCGAATTCCGAGTGGGCTTACCCAAGAATCGAGGCAATCGAACAGCTGTATGAGCTCGATCCAAAATCACCCCCATTTCAACCAAAAATTTTGAATGAAATGGGGGTGATTTTGGATCGAGCTCATACAGCAGTCCGATTGCCTCGATTCTTGGGTGATCCCACTTGGAATTTGATTTTGAGAAGGATGAACGGTCCGGATCTACCGTTTGGGACCCACAACGACGTCAGCGACGCCGTCGGCGCGTGGTCGGTGCATATAGAAGGGTTCATATTTATATTTTCCCAAGTGAAAATTCCCTTCCAAAAAACATATTGATGGGAATGGATTATACAATTAGTTCCACAAATCTTGTGCAAAAAGATTTTTCCGTGTTACACACTTTAGCCTTTATGAAAAGGACATGGCTCCTCTCTAGTAATGGGGAGGGGCTTCCCGTCTAATTTCTCTTTTTTTGGGGATCTTACTGAGCTTATATTAATGATCAGAATCGTACACTATGCGTAGATCTCATCAAAAACTTCAGTCATATCAAAATTCGTGTTGATCGGGTATTGGTTAATACCTAATCCTAAAGCATTTATTTTGAAAAAAGTAAGAAAAAAGATTTTGATTTGGTGTCCCTAGTACATTTTTTTTTTTTAAATTCTAATTAGTTATCAAATGGTATCCGATTTGCACAAAATTTTGCACGGTTGCAATAGTCGACATAATCTGCATAATGTACGATTCCAATCATCAATGTAAACCAAGTATGAGCCTGAAAAAAGACGAACTTGATGGGAAGCTCCTCTCGTATTAATGGAGAGGAGCTAGATGCTTCAGAAAAAGAAAGAAAGGAATGGATGAGTAGTGCGCTTTTCCGTACTCTTTCGCTTTCAAATGTCACATCTATGAAATTGCTTCATAGTTTCCATGTAATTATCCTGCATATTCATCATAATCTTTTTTGTGTTTCCACCGGAAAATTACAAATAGAGCAAACACATATTTGACGAATGACATACTACTACTACTAGATTGGGTATCTTAAAGATTCAGGCCATGTTCCACTAACAAAAAATTAGTTTTGTTTTAAATCAAAAACTATTTCATTCCACTAAAAAAACTCCCACAAAAAACCAACAAAAAACCACTTCATTCCACTAACCTAAAAAAAACCAAATCATTGCACAATCAAGTACATGTACTTTAATCATGTAAAATTACAAATTTGCCCTCCCTTCAAAAAAAAAAAAAGAGCAATAGTTGTTTGTGTAGAAGGGTAGATTTGTAATTTCATAAACAACTAAAAAAAACAAAAAACCAAGAACTTGTTAGTGGAACTAGTTAGTTTTTTTGAAAAACTAAAGATAAAAAAAAACCAAAAAACTAAAAAACCAATTAGTGGAACACCCCCTCAGATATAGGTAGGGGTGTATATGGTCCAGATCCGATCGGATTGGTATGAATCCAATCTTAATCCGCGAGTCACGGTTTTTAAAAAATACAATCCGTGTCCGGACCAAAAGTCTCGCAGTTCGGTTTCAATCCGATCCGCGAGTCACAGATCGGTTCCGGTTTTATCCACGGATTACATGTTATATATAAACAAGTAACAAAGTTGTATAATTGAAATTTTACCTAATGATGTAAACACAACTAATTAGAGAAGAGGCCTTCGTTGAATCTCATGCTAATGGTGTAAACACAAATACACAACTACTAATTGAATCTACTATATGTTGTCACAAATCCTGAGTTTATTTACTCCAGATGGGCAATATTAGACTGCTTCCAAGGGTCATCAATAAAAATACAAATCCAAACACAGTTATCAACCTAGTTTTGAAAGAGATCACAGTTTACCCCAGAAATAGATAACAAGTACATATAGTAGAAGTTAGTGTAACAGTTTAACCCCTAAGTTTTGAAAGAGATCACAGTTTACCCCTAGTCTGTGTAGTAAAAGTTTGTGTAAAATTATGTGTGTGTGTGTGTGTGTGTGTGTGTGTGTGTGTATATATATTTTTTAATTTAAATTTATATATAATAAAAATCTCACGGTTCGGCTCGGTTAATCCACGGTTTCGAAATCAAAATCCGTGTCCGGACCGCGAGTCACGGTTTACTAATTTTTCAATCCGTGTCCGGACCATTAATCCACGGTTAAAATCCAAAACGCGCGGATCGGTTCGGTCTGAACCGAATTCACGGTTCACCGGTTTTTTTGTGCAGCCCTAGATATAGGGGCTATTTCGTTTACTACTTTTTTCTTCTTTTTCATTTTTACATTTTCTTCTTTTCTTTATGGTGTGTTTGGATGTCCTTACTCATGATAATGCATCCCATCAAAATGCATTTTTGTTTTCTCATGGAAGAGAACAAAAGACAATGTAGGGGAAGAGGACTTTTTGAATTCATTTTTTATTTTTCTCATTTTAGTTAACATATAAGACATACAGAAGTGTATTCCATAAGTAGCATATATTTATAATATTTATAATTAGTCTGAACATGGTATGCTTTCGTCATCATGAGCGACAGTGTGACACCATGATGGACAAAATGTGCTATTTATTCTAGGCAATTTCCAACAAACTATGCTAGCACTGTTAAGATAGCATATATCGTGGAAAGTTCCAAATTAAGGTTGTAATCCTAGTTCCATTATCCTATCTTCCCCATAAGTGGGTGCTGCCTAGTTTGAATATTGTGTCCATTGTACTTATGATTATGAAAAAGATACTGTTTGTGATAAATCCAAAATATAAATTTTGTCCTTGATTTAACTTTTGCCAACCAAGCAAGTTCATGTCTTTATGTAACGCAAGGGGACAAGCCTAACGGTTAAGAAATACTTACAAAACTTTAGAATGCCACAAGGAATTTTGAACCATACAACAGGTACAACGAGATTGTACAACATAATTGTACAATGCAAATCTCAACCGTTTATTTCAGCAATCTACGGTCCGGATTTTAAATACTCTTTGAACTATACTAAAGACTAGAGTATTTGATTCTTACCGGTCATAGAGTATTTAAAATATAGACTGTCGAAAAATACTTTTGCACATCGAGAGATCGTTGCAAATCTTTGTTAACGCCGTTGTACATGTAGCATTTTTGAGAAATTTTATAGTCGTAGTCATAAGGTAGCTTGCAATTGAGTATTCCGGACTAGAATTTGAATCTTGTACAATATCAGACTTACAGATAAATATAGTTTTGCTTTTAACAAATCCGATACTCGGGAAGTGCAATTCCGTTTTAACAATCAATACTGGACGGGACTAAATTGTTTTTAAATTCATTACCTTGGATACTATTATATCCGTATGTGTTTGTTAGTCCACTTTCACTATTTCACACACTTTAAAAATTGTACATATCTTTCACAACGAATTTGTAAATTTATTGATAACTCTCAATTAATTCTATTACAGAAAATATTTAAAATCATGAAACTTATTACAAATTGAAGAATATAAACAATTGAAAACATGACACAAATGCCAATAATAGACCAACAAATACAGACGAGGGATTATATAGGTTAAATTTCTTGATGTGGGATAGTGATACTAATGGGATAAATTATTAATTACCTGACGTTAACCCCTCCAGAATAGGTTAGTAGTGGATAACACCTAGCTAAAACTGTTCGTACGTAAGGTTAATGTCATGACATGCATGTTGACCTTGAGTCCAACTTTGAAAACCCTAGGCCTGTTTTTTTTTTTTTTTTTTTTTTAAGGAATAAATTTATTAATAATAAGGAAAGGGTACAAGAAACCGTCCTTATAAAGAGACGTTCAGAACAAAACACCGGACAATTAACATAAGCAAAGAGAACACCTACTCCCATATGATAGCAGCCAAATTAATAAAAGCATTCACGAGTAAATCTCCTCTAGCACCTGAAAAAAACCATAAGAGAATCATGAGCAAAAAAAAGGATATATACTAGTATAGCACATGTCGCTATGGTGCGCGAAACACAAGAGGATCGCTCCAACTATCCTTAATTGTATGCACTCGTTTGCGCTTATGTTATGCCTTGCGTATTTTTTGAAGGCTTGAACACGTTGAGCATCGTCCAGATCCATGAGCCTTGATTTTCTCCCACGAGTCTTGCGTTTGCTGGGACTAACCATATGACGACCTCCTCTCTCAGCAATGCTATCCCGAGAAGCCCCAATACGCGTAGACCTGAGATACCTCAACATTTGATTTTTTGAGTGAGCCGTCGGATGACCTCCATTCTCAAAAATCATCCAGGACACATGGACTGATTCCTCCCACTTGAACTCTCAATTTTGGTGCCAACAAACTTCACAATTATCTTGTTATATTATTTTCACGTCAAATTGCAGTTGTTGCATGTGTTACGACTCACTGTAATTTGATTACGATAGTTGCATGTTGTTTTCAACCGCAAATTAACACTATAATTCTGTTCGCTCGTTGATCAACAAATCATTTAAAAAACTCAACATGTTGGAGAAAAGCAATAACGTATACTCCTACATTTATAATGCTGCTTGTTGGGAGTTTAGTAAGATGCATCGATCCCGCCATTGCTTCCGTTGCGCCGGCGTGCACAAGGCCCAAACTTCTGAGGAGTATCCACGGAGTCCAACACATTCGTTGGGCCCAATATACATTAAATGACTCATATCCTCTTAAAAGGCTAAGCCTTATAAGTGGTGAGTCATTCAATTGTATATTAAGGTCCAACCCTTTTTCTATTTTTTCAATGTGGGACTTAATCTTCACACATGTTCCAACAAATCTCCCCCTCATGTGTGAACCGTTCATTGAGCCTTGCCCGTTTCTTTGCATCCAAGCTCCCCCTTGATTCTAATCTACTACTCTCAACCCAATCTTCCAAACTAGGCTTATTCTGCACTAACTCCAAGATTCAGATCCATCCATCGAATTCTCCATTGAGAGCCAACATGCCCATTCACTAGCACCATGCTCCCCGACGAGATACTCCATTGAGAGCCAACGTGCCAATTCACTGACACTATGCTCCCCGACGAGTCAACGTGCAACACGTGTTCCATTCGCTTGCATCACTTTGCAATGGGCACACCGCATTACTTGCACTATTGGATTTTTCTGTTTCCAACACTTGGAGTTTACCATGCAAGCCTATCCATGGCGCGCCGAGAGTCCGCCCATAGATCGTCAGCCATTGGTTCTGATACCATTTGTTGGGAGTTTAGTAAGATGCATCGATCCCGCCATTGCTTCCGTTGCGCCGGAGTGCACAAGGCTCAAACTTCTGAGGAGTATCCACGGAGTCCAACACATTCGTTGGGCCCAATATACATTAAATGACCTATATCCTCTTAAAAGGCTAAGCCTTATAAGTGGTGAGTCATTCAATTGTATATTAAGGTCCAACCCTTTTTCTATTTTTTCAATGTGGGACTTAATCTTCACACATGTTCCAACACTGCCAATAAGAGAGGCTATTGGTATTTGGTAAGATCTAAGTTCTAACAAAACTTGGCCCAAGATATGTTCAGGTAACATTTCTCCATAGGCTTTCGCAAAATTATGCTCTTTCTACTTCGAGTCTGAGTTTGTCATTTAATAAAATCACTCCAATTGTTGTTGAGTTTAGTATGAGAAAACAACTTTTTCGTCTAGCAAGATTAAAGTTGAGTTTTCCATTTGCAAAAAGTAAAATTTAGCACCCTTCAACTCCTATGGGCAAAAAATACCAAGGCGATTTTAGTAAATTGTTTTTAAAAAAAGGAGTATGTGAGATAAATTAATTTTTAGCAACTTAGGGGTGATTTGGCTAAATCCAAAAAACTAGTTCTTTGGTTTTTTTGATTTTGTCTTTATTCAAAAAAATTTTGCATTTGTTAGTTTTTGGTCGATTTTTTGTGGTTTCTTGACTTGTCTTGACGAGAGGAATCTAAAAAGTATAAAATTATTAGCCAAACTTAAAGTTTTGTGAATAAAGACGAAAAATTTAGCCAAAAAACCGGTTTTTTGGATTATTCTTCGTCTTTATTCACAAAACTTTAAATTTGGCTAATAATTTTATACTTTTTAGATTCCCCTCGTCGAGACAAGTCAAGAAACCACAAAAAATCGACCAAAAACTAACAAATGCAATTTTTTTTGAATAAAGACAAAACCAAAAAAACCAAAAAATCAGTTTTTTCAATTTATCCAAACCACCCCTTAACTTTAGATAATGAGAAAAACAAATTGACTTTTGACAATTTTTAACTATTACACACTTTTATTTATTTATTGAAAATTGCTTTTAGTAATTGGTGCGGGAAAGTAGACCGTACGATTATCTTCCCACCTGAGAAAGGGAAAGTAGACCGTACGATTATATTCGTACAAGGAAAAAGGGTCCCCCCATGGTGGTCTTACATGGCCTCCTATATGGGTGTCCATTCATTAGCATAACAGCATCACATGAATTATTGATCAGATTCAATGGATTGGATTGACACCGTTCTCTTTCTCAAACAACCTTTTTTCTACCCTTTAACTTTTTCTACCTTCTTCCTTCGATCTGTAACAGCTTTTTTGGAATTTTCAAAGCAGCATACACAGTTTGTTGTTTGCCCAACCGTTGCATCAAGATTATAAACATTCGGCTGCATTGGAACGGAAGAAAAATGGATTTTCAACAGCCCCAAACAGAGCCCTTCCCAGCCGAATTTAGGGACCAAAAAATGCGTCAAAACTGCGTCGTTTTGACGCACAGCGTGCTGCACAGCAGCCCCGCGCAACACCTCCCCCGCTTCCCGTTTTAAGTAATGCGAAGATAGGACTAAATCAAAAATCAAATTCCAAGAGAAGAAAACATATATACATATTACTCCACTACATAGACTTTTCTACATCAGTTTTAGAAATTAGAGAACAAAAAGGGTAAATAAAAAACACTTCTAATGCCAACAGTGTTAGGCTGTGGCACTAATTTTGAAAATTGAATTCTTGCAAGACATCATCAAAGTCACCAACAGCCATCATATCCAAGTGAAAGCTATGACTATCATCATGAGTGCTAGCCGTACAAGAGTACACCCCGGAAGAAGAAATCACATCGCCGTGATCAGACTCTGACGACAGCACCGGCATGGGCCCAGCTGAATCAAACGCCGTCAAATCCGATAACAGAAACAATTGATCACTGGACGTTGTTTGGTTGTGGTTAAAACTAGGCTTCATCGGCTCCTGTGTCTGAAAATATTCCTGTTTTACCAAAGGATAATTTGGGTAATTGGGTTCATCATTCGATTTGGAGCTTGGGTAATTGGTTGAACCAAAGTTGAGGAAAACGGAATTAGAGCTGTCCCCTGGAATAGTGGAATCCAGGATTATCTGAGGAGGTTTGTGTAGGTTACGACAAATGTGATTTCCATGGTATGTGGTTTGGTACATTGGTGGGTCCTCCTCGGTTTTTTGAACCTGTTTGGTTGCGGGGCAACCTTGATCAAACTTGTGAGTGCACCTATAATAATTCCTACAAAACAAAAATTGGAATTAGCCGCCAGGCTTCGTAAATTTATATTCCACAACCCAAAAATAATTGTTTGGTACACCAACCAAATTTACTTTCAAAATCTTTCCATAAATTGATAAAAGTAAATGGGGAATGGCTACAATACACACCCCTTATTTGGGTGTGTATCATACACACCCCTGTAAAAGTTACGAATTTTTTTAAAAAGTTATGAATTTTTTGTAAAAGTTACGAATTTTTTTTATAAAAGTTACGAGACACACTAAAATGTTATGAATCATAGAAAATGTTACGAATCATATTGTTGAAAAGTTACGAAAAACTAAAAAATGTTACGATTGTCGATGAGGTGGCACAATCTGGACCATACAATAGGTGCATATGGTACACTCAAATAAGGGGTGTGTATTGTAGCCTTTTCCAAGTAAATGTTTATCCCTTTTCAAAATTGTTAATATCACAGGCAGACAGCCTGTCTATACTCTATATCAAAAATTTTATTCGTTAAATTTTCAACTTGTGAATAAAAAATCGAATAATATTTTTAAAAAAATTTAGCATGTATGATGATTGAGAGCGCATAGAAAGAGGATATGAATTCTTCGGTGCAAGTAGATAGGCTGTCTATACTCTATATCAAAAATTTTATTCGTTAAATTATCAACTTGTGAATAAAAAATTGAATAATATTTTTAAAAAAATGATAGCATGTATGATTGAGAGCGCATAGAAAGAGGATATGAATTTTTTGGTCCAAAGAATCTCTAGCTACCAAAAAAATGGTGGATAGCAGAAAGAAATCAAACCTTGGATGTTTGGCATTGAGGATAGTTTTCTGTCCATACTTTCTCCATGCATGGCCATCATCGATCAAATTGGGGGTGATTTTTGTCAATGTTTGAATAGTCTTTCTGCAATTTAAACCAAAATTCCAAAAAGCGAAACTCATATCAATCAAGGATTATTAAATTCCAAAAAGCGGATAAAGGAATAAAGCTCCATTAAGATCCAGTTCTTCTTGTAATTCTTGGATCGAATAGGGACAGAATTGGCTTTGAGGGACAAAGTAAACGGTGGATAAGAAGAAAAACAGTCCTTTTCACTCTTTAACAGACCAAAATACCCTCAACCTTGGGAAAAATCAAGAAACCATTTGTAATATCAACAGAAAGGGGGAAAAAAAAATGAAAAGAAAAAGATAAGTACCTTCTCTTGTAACATCCTCTTCGTTCTTTAAACGCGGACGTACTCTTGCTACTCTCCTCAGACTCATCGTATTTCCGGCCATTCGATGAAGGCGAATTCCCACCGGTATTTGCAGGAATTTTATCGAAAACCTCCTTAATTTGGCGCCAGTTCAATATCGATATAGATTCCGTAAATGAACCTAAGATTTTCGTGACAAGATCATCGACGGCAACCGATGATTTATCATCCCCCAAGGGCTTTTCGAGGATGAGTCTGAGCTGGTTTGCTGATTCGCGGCCCCGGATCAGCCCCTGAAGAACCTTGTTCCTGTCACCGAACAAGTTCTCCGGCGAAGAGGAGTCCATATGTGTAGTGTGTGTGAGTGAGTGTTTTTTGATTGAGCTTTCTGTGGTAGCAGTAAACAAAGTGAAGAAAGGGGAGGCCTTTTTAATGTAGGGAAAAATAAAGGACATATAATTTAATTGGCCAATTGCAAGGAAGTTTAGATGAGGCTTTCCTGGAAAATTCCTTCCCTAGTTGGGAAGACTTTCAATCGCCACGCGCGTCATACCTCCTTTCAGCTAATCCTTTTGTTTTCTATTTTCCCTCTTCTGGTTACCTTTGTTGTCGAGATCATTTTTTTTTTTTTTCCCTAAAAATTGTCCCGATTAGTTTTTTTTTCCCTGACTTTTTGGCATGGTCTTTTTTGTTATTTTTTTCTTAATTTTAATTAACTTTGAGTCAAATTTTTACATCACATAATTTGTCTTAGTGTGAAGAACTGAAGAAATATAAAACTAGTATTAATCGAAGTAAAAAATATTAATAGGCGACAAAGAAGTCCACATAAATATTAATTGGCAAGGGTGAGTGAGTTTAAGTGCTCTTCCCTTCCGTACATGATCCAACAAGTTTTGAGTACACCCAACTGTAGGACTAGTATAAAGGTCCCTTTGTCCATTTTATACTTAGGTGGTCCTGTTATGACAATCTGTCCTTTCGGACAATAGCCATGACTCGAATTGAACATTCCACAGTAGGTCGGGAACCTCAATGGTCAAGTGTAAGGGGAGTTGCTACGCTGGTTGCCCCCTCCCACCTTTTTAGCAATTAAAAAAAGTCTTTTTAATTGTTTTATATGGATTTTTTTGAACTTGGGTATAAACTTTTACAATTTCCTAATTTTCCTTATCAAAACGAATGATGTGATATAAAATTGTGACCCCAATCTAACAAATATTAGTTTAGAAAAATTAACCAAGAAATCGAGGAAGCCATGGTTCTCCAATGGATTTTATGAGATAAAATGGGAAATCTCATTTAAGTTGGTGTTTTATAGAGGGATGATAAAATCACGTTATTTTTCCAATAGATAAAATCTAGTTGTGATAAAATCTCCAATAATGCTATTTTTACCAATTCACCCTCCTTTTTGTTTCATCTACAAGTTGTCCTATTTTATGTAAAGGTTAAAATGATAATTTTACATGCCATTTGTGGGTGGGCCACACGGGGACCACAATGGGTTTTAAAAAAAAAAGGTGATAAAATCATTCCTTCATTTTATATATTGGCAGAGGATGGAGAAAAAATTTCAGATTTTATCACCTTAAAATCCATTCAAGAACCAAGCCTAAAATACATAAGGAAAAAAAATAGGCCGATAAGGGGTCCTTATTCACAAAATGCTCTTATCAATTACTGCACTCCTAGAGTTGTTTTTTAAATATAGGAGTACTACTCCAACAACTGTCATTACGGGCCCGGATCCATTTCATTTCAATAATAGTAGTATTGCTGCTTCTAGAATGAGGGAGTGATGTACACGGGTTACAGTGGAGCGTCAGATGCGAGGGGTCTAATAGCGCTCGTGACGTGGTGACAATCTCGTCACGTGGCAATGAGTCTTGGCGTCACCAGGGGTTCCGCAGCCGGCCTTTCGTTATGATGATTGGAGTTTATGGCCCCCTAAGGCCACAACTAATTCCACTTTACCACCCAAAGTTTCAAACACTCAACACTTAACCCCCTTTAACTACATGAAATAAAGATACAGTTAGGCTGAGTTTGTCATTTGATTTTATCAAATCAAATGACAAACTATTATTATGCCCTAAACGGAAATTATTTTGGTCCATCTTTCTTTTTTGGGATATCGTGTATTACTTGCCCACTTTAACTAGTCAAGGACAATAATTGAGGCATTTTTATATTTTTTGTTTCTCCTTTATCCAAATTTCAAAAGTGGAGGGAAAATTTATATTTTTGCTGAACTTGTTATGTGTTGCTCACGGATTTGGGGTGCCTGCTGTGCACCCACCGCACAGCGGGTGCTGTGCACCCATCCGAGCCGTCCGTTCTTCGGATGGACAGCCCAGATTTCATCTTGCATGCGCGGCAACGAACGGTTCGGATGCAAAGGTGCTGAGGTGAAATTTGGGCCGTCCATCCGAGCAACGGACGGCTCGGATGGGTGCACAGCACTTGCTGTGCAGTGGCTGCACAGCAGCCACCCTTTTTGGATCCAAAATTATATCAGTGTGTGGATGGAAGGGAGATAATAGTTTAAGGGTGTTTACTCTAATTTTTCCAAATAAAAAATGCAAGTTGAGTCAGTGGGGCACATTTCCGTAGAACTAGGTAAGATAACGGTACCGTTTTGGAGTGATCAAATGAAGAGCTGACACATACTTAATTAATAAAGCACAAGTTGGATAAAGTGAATAAAATAATTGTAGTTAAAATATTCCAAAACCCCTTAGTACGGCAATACATGCACCTGGCCTCTCCTCTTCAACACCATATAACACGGTGCAAAAAGTTTTCAATTTTATTTCTTTGATGAAAAAAAATCCATGCTAAGATCTTTTATACTTACAATAATATAGACCCCCCCACACACACTGATCTTTTGATCGAAGTGGTCACGAAAGTTGCTGTTAAAAAAATAAGATTAATCTACTAATTAAAACTGTGTCAGATGGGTGCAGATCGATGGACCCAGCTTTAAATTGATCGATTACTTGTAGCAATAGACAAATTAATTCACGCAACCTTTAGATATTGTTTAACAATCAAGAATAATTTGACTTCCCTTCCAATTAAGTTTTGACACATGGTGGGTTTGTGTACAGAATTAAAAAGCCCTAATTTTGAATAGTTGCATTTGTACTTTTTTGGATCTTAATTAAAGAGTTATTGATTTGATAATTTTCAAACAATCCATCTAACAAGCGACCCTCGAGGATAATGTGTATATAATTACAAACTCGTTCGGATATAACTATATTTTTCTTAAATATTTATACACTTCTACTTGTTATCCTCCACCATTTGAGCTAGGTTAGCAGAACATTTTTCTTTTAATGGATTAGTTTAGTAACAATAAATGATGAGTTTATTATTGATTGTCTTCTCATTAGTGCTAATCATTTCAAAGTGAACTGGTGACATTTAATACATCATTACAAAATTTCTGTTAATTTTCGGTATTACCATTGTAGTTACACTAATTAATCCCCTTCATATGTTTCTTAAGGACAGAAGCGGTGCTTTATATCATACTATTGTTTACATATAAAATTAACACATCCAATAATTAATTGACACTTAATTAAGAATACCAAATGTTGGTGGCTTAACGTTAATTAAAAAGCACTGGATTAATGGGTTATAAATGGGTCAATACGATGTATTGATATTTGATTTGAAAAACAGTTACTGGCAGTTATTAGCCAACAAATAAATAAAAGAATTAGATTCGAAGCCATATTGTTAACTGCTAAAGGCATAAATTACACGTGTAAATGTATAAAACAAAGTAGTTGACAGTTGAGACATGTAGAACAAGTCGTGCAAAGTAGTTATTCCTTAAAACCAATCATATGATTTGTTTAAGTAACTTTGCATATTTAAATTTAAACTTCTGGAGGAAGATTAAGGCAATTTGAAGTCAAATGATTGTCGAAGGAAAAAACTGTTTATTTGAAATACAATGATGGTATTCGAAGCAAGCCAAGTTCAAATACTTTGAGCGGGGAGTTGTTCTTGTTGTCTTTATGGTTGAAGTTAAAGATGATTTCGAAGGAAGTCTACTTTTGATTTGTCAATCAAAGTATCCTGTTTCTTCATTGTTCTTTAATTTCCTAAGTAAATTGGTTTGTATTTCTTCACTTTGAAGGAAAAATCCTTTTAATTGAGGTAATTGAACCATTAAAACACAATCACCTGATTAGATTTGGTTTTCCAAAGTTAATCTGAGGGAGAAGATTTGAATACTCTCTCTAGCACGATCGCACACAATTATTTTCCATTGCAAAGAAGTAAAAGAACCAAACAACTATTAGTAGAAAATAGAAGTAGTCACAGTTTTACGTTGTTAATTCTTGTTCTCCCTAACTTCATTTTAGTATTATTGTATTCAAACTGTTGGAAAAATACCCTCCATTTCAAAAAAAAAAAATTAAGTAGGTGAGATCACAATGAAATAGAATTTGATATCTACAGCAAACACGGGTAATTTTGTTTTGTAATGTTTCAAATTCATAGGCTTGTACTTTTACAACTTCCAACGAGAAAAAATGACAATGCCAAAACTCCAATGCACAAGCCTAGTCTCTTGTGCATTGGAGTTTTGACATTAACAAAAACGATTTTGGCATTATTATTTACTATATTTATCGATCGGAAATTGTAGAAGAGGCGGTTCTATGTAGAGTCCATGGTCACTTTTGTCATCGGAAAAATTATCGACTTCTTTTGATGGAATATTTTTTATTTCCAATGTCATTATTAAAAGTTTCTGTTGAACATGAGAGAAAAACATACAACTAGTATGTAACTTAACTATTGTCCCAACGGCACACCATTGATCAGCATTAAACATTTTTAAATAAACAGTGCTCGAGCAAGATACTTTAAGGTCCTTACAAAAAAAAGATTCTTTAGGGTATAGCCGATCAAACCAAAAAATTCTTTAGGATATACCTACAAGGTATACTTGACAACTTGTATTCAAAAAAAAAATAAAAAATACCAGTCTATGTTAATGGATGCTAGTGTAAGATTAAAAAATATAGGGCCACATGATGATTCCCTTGTCTCAAGCTTAAGGTCCGCCTGATTTGATTCCTGGTGCTAGGCTTTATTGGGGTTGGGGCCCTCAGTACCCCAATTTCAAAGAAAAGAAAAAATTGTACTATCGTGGTCTGCACTCCAAGATGTTGGGGTAACTTTTCTTCCAAATTAACCTCTTTTACTTCCACTGTTAATTGGTCTTGAACCAAAAAACAACCTTAAATTTGTCTACCAAGTTTTGGCCATGTTTTTGGTTTTTTTTTTTTTTTCTTTTATAAAGAATTATCTCAAAAATAATAATAAAAAAATGAACGAGTGTTTTCGATCCCACTTGCTTAAAACCATATTCATACCAAAATAAAGGGCTCCACCAACTCCAAGGTGGTCCAAAATCCATCCTTTATTACTGGAGTAATTTAATCATCCTTGGGTACTAGTTGTAAATTCATTAATGTCACATGAGTTATTGATCAAATGATTCAGATTCAATGGATTAAGGAATAGGAGCACGATCTTCACACTCTCAAATTTAATTAATAATTGGACTCCACCTGTTGTGTTAGAGCCTTAGAGGATGAAATTACCTAAAAACCCCTCGGAGAAAGAGGTGATTTCAGCAAAACGTGAAAATTTTCGCAGCTTCCTGCACTAAAAAAAAATAAAATAAAAGAGTGCATCCACCAAATAAAGAAGTGTGAAAGTACTATCAGTTCTAATTAGGCTAAGTTCTCCAAAAAATTTTAGCAACTAAGTTGCTAAAATCAAGCATGATTTTATCTTTTGAGGTGGGGAGGTGATTTTATCTCCAATGAATCTGGAGATAAAATATGTCCAGATTCATTGGAGATAAAATCACCTCCCCACCTCAAAAGATAAAATCATGCTTGATTTTAGCAACTTGGTTGCTAAATGTTTTTGCAGAACTGTCCCTTAGTACGTTTGCGATAAAATGGGTGCAATACGACAACCTTCAAATTTTCCTACTGATTATTCTACTCTATCGTGGAAAGTTTCATTGTTCAAATCCAAGGTATATTAAGTTGTGTTTGCACTACAAAGCTGGAAACTAGGTTTTATAGTATTCGAATCTAAAATTTAATCCGAAAATTTTAACTTTCTTTGCCTAATTTCTCTTAGATTAGATTTTAGACCTTTTTTCAACGGTATAGAATTCATAGAATACCAAAAGAGTTGCTCTTATATTTACATTTATTAACAAGCCCTTTTAGCACCGAGCTTTTTCCCACCTGCTTAATCATGATATGCATAGAATGTTATGGGTCCGACTAAGTTGATCCTTTACCACTCACAAATCTCATTTGGTGATCACCTCTCAATTAGATCATATTCCATGGATTGGGCTATATATTTTCATTAGAACCTCAATTGTTGTTTGCAGTACTCTCGAATTTGATAATTGAACTTCATTGGTTTTTCGTTTAAAGGGATGCGATTATAAAAAATAAAATAAAATAAAAACTCTGAGAAATAGTGTATTCAACAAACATGAACTCTTATATATATGTCGCAAACACGACGGGCAACACATCTAGGTCATCAAAGTTATAAAGACTGTCATCATGTGTGCTAGACATACACAAGTACGTACACTCCGGAAGAATATATTATATCGTAAAGGTCTGTAGACCCCGACAACAATGCCAGTATGAAGTCAGGGACGAAGGCAGGATTTTAGGTTAGTGGAATCAAAAATTAAATTTATATACAAGTTATTTTTCCTATTTGCTCATGCAAAAAAATAAGAGCAACTAAATTAAGGGGGTAGCTATAACGTAGATATGTAGTGATATGCATATTATTGATTTGTAATTTGTCTCAATGACTGATTATATTTTTAAAATAATATACGATAGTGTCATTTATAATACTATCAACTCTTTGAAACAAAAAAAAAAAAAAAAAAACTTTAGATTTCTATGCATTTAAAATAAGTTGGGGCAATTTATGAAAATTTTTGAAGAATTAAAATTACAAATTTAACTCCAAATTATAAAAAATCCTTGTAAGCCAGTGGGCATGGGCCCAGATAAACCAAATAGGCAAATACTACAATAGAATCTATCAAATTTCAATAGTTGAGTTATGACTTCAGGTGATTTGATTATTATGATTCTGACACTTTGTTTTCTACCACAAACTCATACTGTTTGTTTTTAGGGGTGAGCAGAAAACCCGTCAAATCATGAATCCAGTCCAAACCAATCCAAACCGGTAGGTTTGGTTCGGTTTTTTAGTAGCGTGATTTGGTCCTGGTTTAAAAAAATTAGAATCCGTAGTCAATGCTTTGGTTTGTAGATTTACGTTCATGGTTCATAACTTTGGTAATGTGTTTGTTTGTCTCACTATGACTTTTAAAATGTAGATTTGCAGCCGTTATGAAGATTTTGAGGGAAAAATGGTAGATAATGAGTACGAAAGTAGGAAGATCTTGTGTCGCAACCGTTATGAAGATTTTGTAGCATCAACATTTTTAATTGTGTGCTGTTTATTTTGGAGAATTCTAGCAACTTTTTTTTTAATGGTGCAAAGTGGCGTGAAACAATCTGACATAAATTGTGGATGTTTAATGTGTTTTTTTTTTAATTTTTTATTGTGTGCTATTTATTTTGGAGAATTCTAGCAATTTTTGGAACCTAATGTTTATGTTTTGGACGTTTAATGTTAGGAACCTAATGTTAATGTTTATATTTAGAACCTAATGTTTGGTTTTGGTTTCATTTTGCCGTTTGGAGTGCCTTAGTAAATGAGGAGATGATTTAGAGGTGGAGTGCCTCCAATGATTTTTATATCTTGAAAAGGGTAATTTTGTAACTTCATTAAATTTTGGAGTGCTTGCATAAAAAAAGGAGCCCCAAAATCAGTACCCTTCTAAAAAAGTAATATTGATAAAAGAAATCTAAGATCTAAATTAATTTAGGTCCAACCGGATATGGTAAGTTGGTAACTTGGCCTGGACTTCACCGAAGATGATCGGGTAATTACTTTTATCCAATGAAGGCTCTGGCAAATTAACCTCTTTTATTTACTTCCACAATTATTGGTTTTGAACGGAAAAAAAAAAAACCCAGCCTTTTTGGTTTGTCCAGCAAGTTTTAGCCATGTTTTTGGTGTGCTTCTTAATTTAAACTCCTAAATAAATTATCTAATCGAAAAAACATTGAAAAGATTATGCCACGAGCTAGTCTTTGCCCACTTGCTTGAAACCCATATATTCATACAAAAATACAGGCCGGCGGGTTCCACCAACTAGGTGGTCCTAAGAACTGAGAGTAATTAATAAGATTCAATGGATAGGAATTTAGGAACACGGTGTTCACACTTTACCCTCTACTATATATTAATAATTTCACTCCACCTTTTTAAATTTGTTCGAGGACGAAATTACCTAAAAACCACTAAGAGAGAGAAAGAGTTGCATGATTCAACAAAACATGAAATTTTATGTAAGTTAATTTCCACTAAAAAAAAAAGATAGAGAGAGAGGGCATCCATCAACAAATTAAAGTGTGAAAGGAGTATCATTTATTGGTACATCTGCACCGCCTTTATTGTCTGGACCTACGATACCATAATTCATGCTAATGTAAAGAGAATTCTTCCTCAGAGACAAAAATGGGTGCAATTATAACAACCTTCAAAATTTTCCAACCGATTATTCTACTCTATCGTGGGAATTTTCACTGTTCAAATCCTAGATATATTTAGTAGCGTTTGCCGTAAAAAGCAACTTATATACTAATATTTGAAATCCATAGTTCGATCTGAAAAAATTCCTTAACCCTATTTCTCTTAAAAGCCACGAGCTTTTTCCACCATCGATCTCATTTTTATTTATTAGAATCTCATTTGATGTTTGCAGTACTCTTTAATTTGAACAATTGATGCTTTATTGTTTTTTCGTTTGGGAATGGGAAAAAAAAAACCCTCTAAGAAAGAGATTATTCAATATAAACTGTGCAATTTATCCAATTAGAGATCATCAGAGAATGAGTAAATATGACAGTTCTTGATATGCACCACTTCTATGGCCTGGATCTATCATGATTCATCAAGACATAAAGGCAAATCTTTTTCCGTAACGCAATAAATGGAGTAATCGAAATTGCAAAGAGGAATAAACATAAATGGTAAACACATTAAATAGAGGCAGACATTTACACATCAAGTTTAGGAAGTAAGAAAAACAGGGGAAAATAAATACTAAATTCTAATACGTACAACAGTAAACGTACGTAGGACTGACTAATAGCAAAATTCTACTAATTGCGAGACATCAAAATCCACCAACGCCTCCAGGTCATCAAAGCTATCATCATGTGTGCTAGACGTACACGAGTACGCCCCGGAAGAAGAGATCACATCGCCGTGATCAGACCCCGGCGACAACGCCGGCATGGGCACAGATGAATCAAATACCATCGAATCGGGCAACTGAAACAAAGGATCGGTTGGCGGCGGCGGCGGCGTTGATTGGTTGTGGTTCACACTAGGCTTCAGCTCATGTTGGTTATGAGAATATTCCTGTTTTACCACAGGGAAGGTCGGGTAAGAGGGTTGATGGTTCAATTTGGTGTTTGGGTAGTGGGTCGAACCAAAGCTAATGAAATTGGAATTAGAGGTGTCATTAGGGATAGTGGAATCCAGGATTATGTGAGGAGCTTTTAGTGGATCTCTACAAGAGTGATTGCCATGGTACGTGATTTGGTACATTGGTGGTTCCTCCTCGGTTCTCTGGACCTGTTTGGTTGCTTGGCAACCTTGATCAAATTTGTGAGTGCACCTGTAGTAATTCCTGCACAACCAAAAAAATTGGAATTAGCTAGGTTCAATTCCTAGAACGTTTCCAAAACTAGAATATTCTTTTGAATTTTGGTGTGCCAAACTACCAACCAAATGTATGTTTCCGTGTCAAAAGTTTTATTCTCTCTTCTAATTAATTAAAAGTAAACGGTGCGTTTCCAATGAAATTGTTGATATTGCAAGTGGACAGACAGAGCCAACTTAATATTGCAAGTGGACAGAGCCAACTGTATCGAAAATCGTATTGTCTGTCACCGTAAAATGTAAGTTCAAATTATAATCTTACATCGAGATTCGCTCATTTTTTTTTTAAAAAAAAAAAAGCTATTGCATCCTACGATTGAAAGAGGAGTAGAAAGGGAAGGAAATGAATTGTTCGAGACAAAGAAACCCTAGAAAGAAGAATTGGTGGAAGATCGGTAAAGAAATCAAACCTTGGGTGCGAGGCATTGAGGATAAGTTTCTGTCCATACTTCCTCCATGCGTGGCCATCATCGATCAGATTAGAGGTGGTGGTTGTCCATGTTTGGGTAGTCCTTCTGCTATTTAAATCATTTTAATTTACTTAGGAATTCCGTACACAAAAACATTACTGGAAAAAGGAGATTAAGTGGATAAGAACTAGCACTCATCATCAAGTACAACATTAAATTTCCAAAAGCAGATTATTATTAAGGATAAGTGTAGGAGACAGAAAATTGAAACAGGAAAACACACCACAAAGCTAAAATCCATTCGGTGCACTGTTACAGTGACAATACACTGAGCGGATCTCAACCCTCCGATGTATTTTCTTGTTTCTTTTCCTGTTTTTTTTTTTTTTTTTTTCTGTACTGTACTGAACCTCGATTATTAAGGAATACTAAGATCCATGAAATCCAGGTCTTGTTGTAATTATTGGATCAATTAGCTAGGGACAGAATTGTCTTTCAGGGACAAAGTTTTTCTCCCTTGTTCACGTTTGACTTGGATCCAAACAGTGGACAACGAGAAAAACAGTCACTATCATTCTTTAAAAGACCAAAAAGCCCTCAACCTCAGGGAGAAATAATCAAGAAACCATTGTGCTGAAATAGATCAACAGGAAAAAAAAAAAGGCTAGGGGGAAATGATTACCTTCTCTTGTAACACCCTCTCCGTTGCTTCAACATCGATGTACTCTTGCAACTCCCGTCGGAATCCTCGGATTTGAGGCCGCCATGAGGCGAATTGACCTGAATTTTATCGAAAACCTCCTCAATCGGGCAGCGCTTCACTATGGAAATAGATTCCGCAAGCGATTCTGAGACTCTCATAGCAAGATCGGCGGCCACCGAAGATTTGTCATCGCGGACGGGCCGTCCGATGATGTTTCGGAGCTGATTTACTGATTCAAGACCCTGAATCAGCCCCTGGAGAAGTTTCTGGTTCCGATCACCACCGAATAAGTTTTCTGGCGAAGAGGAGGAGTCCATGTGATGTGATGAGAGTGTGTATTGGGGTTTCTGGAGCGGTAAACAGAAGTGAATAATGGGAGGGGCTTTTTGTAGAGGCAGAAGGGAGAGTAGTTAAAGTAAACTGGCCAATTGCTGGGAAGTTTACATAGTAGATAGAAAGAGGCTGCTTGGAAAATTCCTTAGCTTCCAAGGATTACAATACCCACGCGCCACGCCCTGCGTCGTACCTCTTCTTATGAAATTCTTCTTCCCGGGTTTCTGGTGTCTAGAGATACGCGTGAGATTCGCGGCAACGTTGGAGCGTGAGATGGGAGAGCCTGACTGCTTGGGTTCGTCATGTGGGCCTTGGCTTCTAACGTCACCGTGGTCTCATCACCTAACTTTTGTTATGCGTAGCTGATAATGCTTCAGTACTCCGCTTTGGAGTTTCTGGAAATAAAAAAAACAAGTTGCAACTTCCAAGCACGTTTCCCTACTTTACTAATCAAACTTAAATGACTATCATGCCCCCTTGCTACTCAATTTTTTAGGCGGTTTTTTTGGCCTCATTATATAGGACACAACGATCGAAGCCGTAGATCTCGTACAGAAGAGCAATATGTATGGGTTTTTTTTTTTAACAATCGAATGTCCGGGCCAACTTTTGCACATAACAATTTGAACGAATATTGATATATAACTATATGTACGTGATATCCCATGACCAACCTGAATGCAATTAAGTTTTTTGATTTAGGAGAATAGATAGCGCCCTAACGTGCAGAAGGCCTTTTACACCATGCGGACGTCAAAGTTTATTGAAAATTTGTAGTTAAGTAAGCTCACCCAAGGAACAATTCTTGGATAGGTGACCCTATTGGAAAGTCTTTGGAGCTTGGGGGGCCAAAGCGGACAATATTGTGCAGAGAGGTGGCGGGTCGTTACATGCAGTACCATAGAACAACCTTAGTCTACATGGTGGATGTCACCTTTAGAATCTGTATGAGCCACATCTTGAATCCCAGAGTAGGGGCAAAGTGCTATACAAAGCTAAGTGTTAAACCATGGCCACAGGGCGAAGGGAAGGTTGTTGGCTCAATGCAATAAGAACGTTGTATCATAAGACAAGAAGATTGTGACATCCCATGTCACAAGTCCCACATCGGGGAAATCTGAAAAATTGATGTGATATATATCGAAATCTCACCAGCTACTGTATAATTCGAGATTAATATTTCGAGCCACGTGCTTAGACTAAGGATTAGCAAGCCAGCTGGCACAGGTCGTTAGAATTTTTTTTAACTATATGAATAATGATTATGATGTTAAATTAAAATCATGCATTTTAGAGGAGTTGTTTATTTGTCGTTTTTTGTTTTTACTGAGCTCTTTTTCTTTTTCCTTTTGGAAAGATGAAAATTTTGAAAGGAAAATTTTATAGACCTGTCATAAGACCAGCGATGCTTTACGGGACAGAATGCTGACCTATTAAGAAGCAACAAGTGAACAAGGTAAGTGTAGCGGAAATGAGAATGTCGAGGTGGATGTGTGGTAAGACTAGACGAGATAGGATTAGAAATGAAACAGTTTGCGAGATGGTAGGTGTAACACTTATAGAGGAGAAGTTAAGGGAAAATAGACTAATGTGGTTTGTGCATGTCTATCGTAGGCCAGTGGATGCAGTAGTTAAAAAAGTGGATAAGATAGCTTTGGGTAGAAACGCACAAGGAAGGAGAAGACCTAAATTGACATTAGATGCGGTAGTACGCAAAGATCTGAGTATACTAGATTTAAGCGATGAAACAGCACTTGACAGAGCTCAATGGAGAAAAAATATTCATGTAGCCGACCTTAATTGATTGAGACATAAGGCTTAGTTTGGTTTAGTTTGGTAATAGGGTAAAAAACATAAGAGTGTGGAGGGGACTCACAATTTGTGAAAGTATAATTAAACTAATCTACAGACAAAGAACTCGTCAGTAGCAGACAGCCCTTTCTAGCATAGGACAATCTCTATCGGTAGTTAAATAGGAGTAGGACTATTCAAACTCCTCCCTCCCCTACGCGGCATTATTCGCGATGCCTCCTACCATTCAACACGGAGCGACACGTTTTAAGCTTTACTTGTGAAAAGATGATTCAAAACTATACACGCTGTGTCCTAAGAATTTTTTAAGGGTGATTTTGGCTAATATGAAAAAATTGGTTTTTTGATTTTTTTCGTTGTCTTTATCCAATTTTTTTTTTGCATTTGCTAGTTTTGCGTTAAAATTTTGTATACTAACAAATGCAAATTTTTTTTGAATAAGGACAAAACCAAAAAAACCAAAAAACCAATTTTTTCAATTTATTCAAATCAGGCCATAAAATAAAAAGAATTATTTCAAAATCACGCACCGTTTGACTTTTAATCCTGTCAAGTATCAGGGCTTGTTTACTGAATTGAAAAGGCCTAATTTTCTTGCTCTTTTGTTTGATAATTTTTAAACACCAACAAGGCACCTAGTCGAATTTAGGGGATGAAAATATTAGAGGTTTCTTTTTTTTGGTAATTAAATATTAGAGGCTTCTATGGATGCTAGAGTAATGTTTAAAATAAAATCTAGGTCACACGACCCCTTGTCTCTAATTAAGCTAGATATTCCCCTCGTTGGATTCTTGAACTATAACTCAAGCCAATTGATCATGGTTCGATTTTTGGGGTTAACTGCAATAAAGTACTAATTTATTGTGAATCTTTCAGTCTCACTATGAATGGCACCTGATCAGGGAAGGGATTGGTGAAGGTATGCGTAAGTTAGCTCGAACACCCCTAACCATTCAAATAAAAAAAAAAAAACTCTAGACAAATGGAGCCGTGAGGGCCCCAAGATTGGGACCAAGCCGTGAGATTACGAGGTGGGCTATAGCCCAACTTGATTTGGAAGACATCGTGTCCGAAGTTATAACTAATTACTAGTGCTCTATTATATACTCCTAGAATATTTGTTTTTGGATTATCGGCATAATGCAATCCACACATATTTTATCTATGACGAGGATGTAATTTTATAACCTTCTATCATGCATTTGACATAAAAGCAAAGCTATGGTGACTACATTTAATAACCATGTTTTACGTATCATGCGATGCATCACCGTTGCATTGTTAGAATGTGTCTCATTTGGCATGTAGATGACTCTTCATACGCAAATGCTGAAAATTAATGCAGTTTGAAACTTCTTACCATGAATGATTTAGGTCACATAGTTTTTCAATAAGTTCTTTTTACTTTCTCTTTTGATTTTAGGTTCATCCATGTGATTCCTTCTCAATTCTCGCTCCTTTCATAGTTTTGGATGTTTTCGAGAGGTGCTTTTACGCTATCATGCACTCATCCTCGAGCATTATTAATATGTGAGTTTGTTTTTGAAACTGAAAACGGTTGGGTAAGTAAAATGGGTCTCTACACAAGGTATTGCTAAATCAACATATACTAATTTTTATACAAGGTAATGTATATAATCGCCATCCTCTCATGGATTTATATATATATTTTTGGTAAGGTACAAATAGATAAGCCAGCCCTTTTCTTTGGACCAGGTGTCCACATCAGTTTGCATGTACCTTGACTAATAGCAAAGCTCTGAAGTTAACGATCGGGCAAACCTCTAGTAGCTCCAACAATGTAACATTTTATAATTAATCACTTTCAATTGATAAGCGGAACACTTATTCGCCGTATCTTGAATAAGGAACTTATAATGTAGTACAAATAGGTGCCAAACAAAAATCTTAGGTAATGCAGGGGATTTATGGATAAGTTAATACGTACATTAACTAGAAAATTGTTTGATGGTTTACAAAGATATTCAAAAATTAAAACAATCCTTTAATTTGTTGGGAGAGTACTAGTCCACTCTTTGGAAGGTTGTCCAATTAAAACACTTTATCATTTGCTTAAATTTAAATTAAATACTAACATATCCAATGCATGAGAAAACATTCCAATATTAGCTTATCTTGCACTAACTTACTCCTAACGTAATATTTTACCCATGCATAGTGGTCGTAGTGGATGCTCCGAGGACTAAAATTGATCAGATTGAAGTAAAATTAATATAGTGATCGTCTCGTCTCATCTCGTCTCGTCTCTTGGTGTTTAATTTTTTTCCTTAAAAATAAAAAAAAATCTCGATCCTGTAATTCCACTCAGTGTAAATGCAAAGATTGTAGTTGGGAGACACTCAACTAACTGTGCTGATAGTGAGGAATCAGAACCCGATTTCAGGTCTTATGATAATTTGCCTAAATTAAGTGGTTATGAGTATTTTGAAGATATTTTAGATTGGATTTTAGATATTCATGATTTCTTTGAATATGTGAGAATGCCGTCTGAAATAAGGTGGAAATATTTGTTGGCAAAACTTACGGGACGAGCGCTACGATGGTGGTTAGATTTGCAGGATAAGAGAGAACGATTGGGAAAGCGTCGTATTCGCGCATGGTCAAGAATCAAAAGACTTATGATGGAAAGATTTTTACCATGGAATTATGAGCTGCTTTTGGAAGAAAATTATGAGTCAAAGCAACAACATACAATTCACGCATCTGCCAATGTTGTTGAAGAAGAAGCTTTTAAAGAGGAGGTAATTCAAGAAGTTGATGATAAGAAAATTTACATTGATGTTGATGATCAAATTGATGTTGATGATAAGCATAAAATTGATATTGATGTTGGTGATCAAATTGTTGAGGACCAACACAAGTTTTTAAAAGATGTGATCAAAGCTGCTACCTTATTTGATAACTCTATGGTCAAGCCAGCCCATCTCAATGAGCCAATCATTGATGTGTCAACCATTGCTACAATGAGGCAAGATAAAGATGACCCACAATGTCAAGTTTCCCTTGTTGATTTTCTTGGAGTGCAACAGTATAATTGGATTTTCAATATTCATCTGGTTGATCTTATCAATCACTTGAAGCATGCAGAGAAGATGTCATTGCAAATATTATTTTCTGTGATGTTTTGGAAGGAAGTAAAAGGGTTGAAGTATTCCAAGTATCTATATATTTGGCATGGAAGATGGCAGGTTCCTAACGAGAACTCGAGGACGAGTTCTTTTGAAGAAAAGAAGAATGATGCAGGACAAGATATACACCCCTATTATTTATGGAAACATTATTTTAGTAATAATTTTTATTTACAATTAGTATTAGGAGATTTTATTTGTGCTGCCTGTTTTGCACGTTTTTAGTTTAGTTTTGGTTAGATTTTATTTTATTTCCTTTTAGCAAATAGTCTAAGTTTTCAAGTAATGCTTTGCTTGGTAACAACTCTAAGTAATTTCCTTTTAGTTAGGATTTCTACTAATAAAAATAAGGAAACTTAAAACACTACTTGTAATTCTGCTTCGGCCCACCAAGTTTGGGCCTATTCCGGGCTCGTCGATAAATTGCCGAAATTGGCAATTTTCTATTAGAAGTTGCTTGGGCCTCTTAGGCTTCGACTGGTCCAATTGATCATAGAATTGGGCCGCTACTTGTTCTGCATCAGTAAATGCAAAGCTGAGGTGGTTATGTATTCAACGACATGAGGTATTATTCCGTTCAGATGCACTCTTTAAAGGGAACTCCAAGAATCAACGCATGGAATTTTGTAATTAGCTTTCACACGTTTATGTAATGTTGAAAATATAGAGAGATTTTTTACACAAAAATAGTAGAAAAATATATACATGTTGCACGTAAAGCGAGTGGGTATAGTCAACGGGAACATTTTTTGCTCCTTGCTAATCTAATACATACTAACACCATTTTTTATATTACCACTTGGCGTAGGACAAGCCACGATAAACGACACCAAAAACAAGGAACGTGATTAAAATTGACAACTTCAAAACTAATTTCTGATATAAAACGACTATACTGAAGGATGCACATGAAAGTGGAAAGTATTATATTATTTACTCAAGCTTTTTACTTGCCACGCTGGAATTGAATCTGAATTGGGCTAAGTTAGCTTAAAAAATTAATGGGCTACATTAAGTTTATTTTATCAAAAGGCCCAACTAACTTTCATCCATCCAGCTTGGCCCAATTGTATTTATTCGGTTATGAAAAGCCCATGTGATTATCCCATGAAAAAGGTCAAATAGGCCCAGTGAGCTTATATTAAGTTTAAAAAGTGTGTTGAAGTGTATAAAATTAGGTGTAAATGTATTAGTGCATGTTTTTTTTTTTCCCTTTCCCTTCTACACTTATTGTGAGCCCAGTGAGCTTACAATACCAATACCCGTAAATTAAACTTCTAGAAAGTCCAAATGACTAGATTGACCTCATTATCTTGTGGATACACATGCAAGTGATGGAGATTACGCCCCATGATCCCAATTATTCCTCATCTTCAAAGGGGGTGGAGTCTTTGGTAACTTCCAAAACTGCCAACAAAGAGGAAAAAGCTCAAGCATGCATATGGGACACTTGGTAGCTCTTCATGAAGGCGGAAAATCATGGAGCGCTTGGAAGCTCACGACTAAGGGCTTATAAATACCTCAAGTAAAGATTAAAAAATTAGGGTTATGATGAAGCAATTTTCGGTGCTGCTCGATAAATGACGTGCAAAACAGAGAAAGACTAGGGACACCGGTGTGGTGTTAGCCAACCAATCTCCGATGCCTTGGTTAGTCGATTTGTCGTATGAAGTAGAGTATTGCTCAAGTAATTCGAATACCAGAACAACATACCTTTCCCTTGATTATTCTGGTGATTATATAGGCATTCACGATGGTCGAATCCTATTACGACTTAGAACTTTGGCTCCTTGCTAATCATGTTTATCCCTTAGCTTCCTCAGTACATAAGGTCTCTTAATCCTAGCAGAAATTGGACTTCTAATGCAAAACTTAATATAATTTTTTTTTTTTTTTGATACTTGAAATCCCTATTAATTGTTTCTTTCCCCCATATGATGTATAGAGGCTGCTAGTGCAAGCTTCTGAACAATATTAGTCAGGACATCACTCTTGTAGAGGATAGAGAACCACTCCAATTCTTGAGCAAGGGGAAAAGGCAAGTGTGCCTCTAAATATATATAGTAATATTGTATTTTGTATGCTAAAATTAAAAAACTTTACTGATTATAAGTACCGATACTCACCCGAAGTCCAAGGTGAAATCTAGATATTCATTGTGCAATAAACGCATGGTAAACTACAGAACACGATTCTGGAAAGAGATCAAACATATGCTTTTCTATGACGGTGTCAGTCAACATTCGTGTCTATATCTGTATGAATAATAAACCTTAATACATTCACCCAATGTAATTCATTCATAAAACACACAAGCAACAAAAAAACAGAGATAAATTTTAGAAGATGATAGTTTTGTTACTAACATTGTTTTGTAAATGCTAGCCTATTTTTCTCTCATAGTCGAGTCATGTCGAATCAGGTTCTTTTTCAAACAAACTGCTTAACTAACCGTGTGAAGAAATCGAATCCTAACCCGACATGCTATGAATTGTGTCAAACAGGACATGACACGGATCGACATGATTAACTTGGAAGTGACCTGTTTAGCCAAATTTGACCTAAATATGACACAAATTAACACTATTAATTGGTGTCATTCTCAGGTTATGCAGGTCAATTTGGCTTAATTTTTGTCATTCTTGAGTTACCGTGTCGACCGGAATAGACGAACATGTTAATTCGTGTCATCTTCGGGTTATGCAGGTTGAACCCGAACCTGACCTATTTACTAATCGGTTTTCAAGTCGTGTCATATACGTATTTTGTGTAAAAAATACTCAATACTAACCCGTTAATTTCATGTCGTGTTCGTATCGTGTCGTGACATAATTTTCCACCCCTAGTTATATGCAGGCTTTGTGTAGCTATCGATCTCCAGGTTGATGTGGGTTGAACGAATGGATTAATACGAGAAATTCATGAGCTATCGGTATAGTGGGAATCCGCACTTGCCAACCAATCATATCAATGGGGTATTGGTTGAATTTACACTTTTGAAAGTTATTATATAACTTCTATTATGGATATTCTTAACCTTCTCGTTGACCATGCATCTATGATCACCATCCAACAACATTGGGGTTTGTTGATGTGTTATTTTCTTTTTACTCACTTGTTTCTGAATCCTCTTTCTTATTTATAGCTGTTTTCATGTAGCTTCTTGGATAATTTACTATCTCCTCGACTAGTGATTTTCCTCGAATTATGCCATGGCCGTGGAGCATCTTGCCGAGATGGGATTCCTGTTACATGCACGGATGTACGCCGCTTTCTTCTCCTCCTATGAGCTTCCTGTTGAGACCTGACATAATACTATCCTACTCTCCATTTATTACACGTGCATTTTTAATACATCGCTCTCATTTATTCTATGAGTACTTATAGATTTCTTTGATAAAATCATGATCCCTGCCGGCTCCTTTCATTTCATTGGATTTGGGGTGGGTTTGTGGATTTCTTCCAGGTTCATTCCGCGGGGGATGAACCAATACAAGCCTCGTCCATTGGTGTTTTTTCTCAGATTACTTCGATACTTGGAAGAACTCCAGTCGGTGAAATCTCATGTGTGGGCATGTGGCTCTCCAAGCCTTTTCCCTTTCAATGCATCAAGCCTAGTTTTCTATTGGTTATTTATTCATACAAAAAATATATATGCTTTATTGTGATATTTAAGTATAAACCAAAATATGTATTGATCTGGATCAGGGGTGGTCAATGCAATGTAAACTATTTGAGAGGAGAGTATGTGTAGTCTTTTAGAACTTACCAAATCGTTAGGCCAATTTTTGACGGTAACGGGACATCTGTGTATTAAATATTAATCTGTCTGTAATGTAAGGGGGTGACAATGTTTATAAACAACATATTTGCGCAGGATCTATACATACTAAGGAGTAGACGTTACACAAATTTCATGCTCAACCTTGCCCGGGGGCGGGGGATTGAGAAACGAGAAGTAGTAGTAGGATATAAGGAAAAAATAAAATAAAATAAAATCAACGATTGTGTTAAGGTACGTGGTGCCATTTTTTCTACTTCCTCTAATCATCACAGCCGTCAGTTTCTTTCTAACTTGATCAACAATAACCGATCGATCTCGCAAACATCATCTGACACCTAACCAGTCAGAGGTAGATAATCGAGATAAACTCGTCGTCTTCGCTCTCTAGTTCAACAAACACACAATTGCATCTCAGAAATCAGATCTGGTATTCATATACATACATACAATTCGTCTCTATCTCTCCACATATATATGTTTATGATCTGTCTGATTTGATTGTTCTTGTGACAAGGGGATCCAGGGAGAGTAATGGAGAGAGAGCTTGTGGAGTTGTTCGAGGCGGCGAAGAAGGCAGCCGATGCTGCTGCGGCGGCGGACGAAGGAGCTTCGTCGGGTGGGCCCAAAGTCGACCGGTGCCTCGATGTGCTGAATCAGCTCAGAAGTTTTCCGGTTTCGTATGATGTTCTTGTGTCAACGCAGGTACATTTAACAGTTTCTCCAATTTTCTTTTTAGGCCTCAAAATTCATTGCTTTTTATAGCCAAGTTCAGATCTTTTCTTGTTTCTATTCCTGTATCGTGGAGCTTTTTGCAAATTTGGGGATCTGATTTTGAATTGATTGTTTTTGGTGTGGAAAATGATTCTTGCTATAAATTTTAAACATTAAAAGACGAATTTTTTAGAGCATTTTTAAAAAAGTGGAGTGAAAAAATCATTACCTGGCCAATTAGTTACTGTTTTTCCCTCTTAGACCAGCATTATTTGGGGGTGTGGGGTGTTTGGCAGCCTGCTTTTTGCATTTCCATTTTCACATTCCCGTTTTTTGAGTGTTTGGAAAACTTTATTCAAAACACATTTTCTGGAAATGGGTTATGGTTTTTGGACATTAGAGAGGAGAAGCCAAAAGTAGAGTGGGAGGTGGTTTTTGACTTCTCATTTTCACGTTGTTTCAGTTTTGCTCCAAACAATTTTCCATCACCATCAGCCCTTTATTAACGCAGCCCTTTACTTCTCAATTCTCATACTGGCAAGGAAATTTTGTTTCTGCTAATATTTAGTAGAATTTAGGAAATGAAAGAGGTCATTTTAAAGCTACCCCATTGTGGCCTGTTGGTCACGGGTCTGATTCTTGAGAACATTTGCTCTGCTTGCAGAGGTAAGGCTGCGTACATCAACCCTTCCTAGACCCTGCATACGTACTGGGTGCACCTTTTTTGTTTTTTAAAGTGGCCAGTTTAACATAAGGAAAAAAAATGTGCTTAAAACATGTACTTAAAGCTGAACGTCCTAATTGAACTCCAATCTTTTTTAGACATCCACAATTTCGTCATTGATGTCTTCCCGTAAACTACCAATATCAATGAAAGCTTTCTACTAAAACCCAACTGTAATATTAAAGATGCTGTACTTAAGAGCAAAAAAAGTAGAGCACAAAGAAGTGGATACAATGATCAAGATGTAGACCTTCTTGTTAGTTATAGTAACAACTCCCATTGTGAATGGGATTGGATGACAAAGTAGGAGGCCTTGGCATTTGTAAGTTAAAAAATGAACATACATAATCAAGTACTGTTACTTCAATAAGTGGCGGCTCCAGAATTTCTTGTTGGGGTAGTCATGGTGCGTGGAGGACTGGAGGTTCTATGATGTTTTTAGTATGGTTGTCATTCAAAAATTAGAATTATCCAATTTACTAAATAGAATACTTATTAGCATTTTTATCAAATCTTATAGTTATATAGATTATTGAACTTCTATAATCATGAGTAAAACTAGATCCTTAATTGGGTATTGTTCTAGCTGAATATGTAAATTAGATTTTTTATGTTCAAAGTACAATGTAACTATAATCACATATTTTGACGTGGCTATGTGAATACACCAATCACAGATTAAGTGTTAGCTCCTTAAGATTTTATACTTAGTAAGTTATGTCTCTGGAGTTATACGACTCTGACATAATGTAGTAAAATATTGATCCTTCAGCATTACTTATGGTCAAATTAAGGTTTTTATGCTTATTTCTATTCAAATAACGTTTAACAACAAAATTGTGAATGAGTGAACTTGGAATGGGTGTTCAGACTAAAAGAATAGTGATTTGGATGTTCAATTTACTGTGGAGTAAGCTAAAATTAATTGCATATAACTAGCATCTGAATATTTATGTACTGAAAGTTCCTAATCTAGGATTGGACTGCCGTTGGTTGCACCTACGGCCGCATCTGAGTTAAATGAAGGATGGAAATTGAAATTATAGATGTGTGGAAAAAGATTACCTATATATGAGTCAATTTGGTCTGGTATATGGTGATTCGCAAGGTCTTCTGCTTAGTATTTCATATTTTATTCCGGAAATAGGTATCACACGAGCAAGAGATTAACATATGTATTTTTATAAACTGACATACTAGTCTACTGCTGTGTGAATTTGTAAGATGAGTTTTTGTGATAAGTTGATACATATGAAGGTGTCATAGATTGCCTCTCTCATTAACTAGCTGTCAAAAGATAACTCCCCTATTTCCTGGGTACTATTGACGGCTCTGCCAGCACCACAGTGTGTTTGCCCGTCGTCATCCCATCAGATTGTTGGAAGCACTCTGTACTAGCTACATGGTTTTTGTTCCATTGTGAACTTGTGAATTTTGAGTTCTGAAAAAGTGATTATGCTACTTCAATGTTATTCATAAATGCTCTGTTGTAGTGTAGAGTGGATTACTCCTCGCCTAATCTTGAATGCCTGACATTTTATGGCAAATCATATCAATAGAGAGAGAACAATACCAATCTAGGCATTAGGCATGTCCCTTGGTATGTAGTTTGGCAGGTTTCAGAATGACAATGGACCTGCTAAAGCCATTTGGGATTTTCTTTAAAGAATGGTGCAGTTGAACCGGAGTTGCTTATCAGTATCAGATATTGGAAAATGTTGGCATCCGCATGACTAGAGCCAGTTGCAGTTTTCCTTTAGTAATTTTTTTTTGAACTGCAAACTCTGGTTCATTTTAGCTTTCGTTAGTATTGGTAGCATATATATGTGTGTGTGTGTGTGTGTGTGTACTGTAGAGTCAGAGACCGATTTTTTCTCTGGAGAACAGAATGACTGAGTTTATGATGGAATAAAAGGCTTTTCTCCATAGTTGTCAAATCGCGAATCTAATCGAGAATCGGATTTACCCTTTTCCGAATCGTGAATCGTAATGATTCGGCCTAAGTTTCAAAAATACTTGAAATATGTGTCTATGCACTTACATAATAAAGATACATTGTAAAATTGACCAATTTAAGCTTAAATCAGCATTGAAGTTTTTTTCTACCATATAATTATATGGTCTAATAGGAAAGAGTAGATATGTGCACATGAAACTAAATACTATAATAAAATGGATATATGCATATAGATATAAATACTCATTATAAAAATGAAAGCTGAGTCTTATAATAAATAACAATAAAAGTTTGTAGCCTGATAGGTACAAAACTAGTTTATATGGCAAAATTAAGGTAAAACCGCTAAAGTGATTTCACATTAGTCAAATGTAAAATTGTGAGAAAACCTTGATTCACTTATAGATTCATGTCGTTTTTGCATGAACCGTGAATCGAACCGCAAATCGAACCGTGAATACTACCGATTCTAGGTAAACCTCGATTCACCTATAGATTCGTATCGTTTTTACTTGAATCGTGAATTGAATCGCGAATCGAATCGTGAATCGTGCGATTCTGACAACTATGCTTTTCTCACAACCTTGGTCGTGCTTGATTCTTGCTTCTGAACACTTGCTTGATAACGGATTTGTTTGCAAGGGTATGAAAATTCAAAAGCATTTGTGATTGGCTCTTTAAAACTTGGTGAACTAATTGAACATTGAATGCATTTATCTGGATGCCCTATCTTCAACTGTTCATTTGATCAATTGGGTCTTTTTATGGGATACCAAATTTCAGGTCGCAAAACGGCTTAGACCTCTCACTAAGCATCCTGCAAAGCTGATTCAGACAAGGGTGGTGGATGTGCTCGAGAGTTGGAAAAAGATAATTGTTAATGAAGCAAGTAGGAAGAAAAATGACGGCATTGATATTAGAAGTCCGAGACCGACTGAGAATACAGAGGGAAGGAATGTGAAAGTTGAGGAGGTTCATAAGACTGCTTCGATTACGGTTGAGAAAGTTTCGAAAACTGAAGGCGATTTGAAGAAACATGGGAGCTTTTCAAGATCAGAGAGTATTAAGGTTGGGAAGAAAACAGGACCCGCGGATACAGCCAAGGCTGAGAAGATGGATTGGAGTGAGACCGTTGAGATACAGAAGGAAGAGGAACATGTTATTTCAAGTTCGGAAATGATCAAGGTTGAGAAGAAAGTTGAAACTGTGAACACTGTCAAGGCTGAGAAGAATGGTCTGAGGGAGACTGCCAATGCCAAGGTTGAAAAGATATCCGACAGAGAGAAACCGGCTTCCAGCACAAAGAAACCACCACAAGCATCTAATGCTCCCCCAAAGCTGACTTCCATGATCAAGTGTAATGAAATTACACGTGACAAAATTCGGGAGCTTCTTTTAGAGGCATTCTCGAAAGTTCCTGGCGAGGCTGATGAGGACTTGAAGGATGAAGTTGATGCATGCGACCCAATTCGTGTTGCCGTATCTGTGGAATCTGTCATGTTTGAGAAAATGGGTCGGTCTAATGGGGCCCAGAAGGTCAAATACAGGTCGATAATCTTCAACCTAAAAGATCCGAAAAACCCAGATTTAAGAAGAAAAGTACTTCTTGGACAGGTCAAGGCAGAGAGGTTAATTGATATGAGCCCGGAAGAAATGGCCAGTGATCAAAGGCAACGTGAGATTGAACAAATCAAAGAGAAAGCTTTGTTCGAGTGCGAGCGTGCTGCTGCACCTAAAGCCTCTACCGATCAATTCAAGTGCGGTCGTTGTGGTAAAAAGGAAACTACTTACTATCAACTGCAGACCAGGAGTGCAGATGAACCTATGACAACCTTTGTAACATGTGTAAACTGCAACAATCATTGGAAGTTCTGTTAGAGGGGATTTCGCTTGAGAGAGACACATTTCAGACATTAGTTATAGTGAATTGAGGTGCGGATTGGATCATCGAGTGTGCAAATTGTAACTCCGGATTGGAGAATTACTACACATTCTTCGCGCACTCTATGGGCAATTCGGATTGCTATCCCAAGCAGCTAGTTTTGTAAACAGATGATGGTATTTAACTTCTATCTAGGTTTTAGCAAAATCTGTTATGACTTATTTTGGAATGAAATCTTTATGTTTGTAGTTCCTCAAAAAAACTTCCATCTAGGCTGAAACCAGATTAGAACTCTGGTGTAGATGAGAAGAAGAAACAAAAGTACAGTGGAGAAACTTGCCAAATACAAAGGTGATGCAGGCAGCGAAATTGTAGTGCCCAACTCATACTGGAAATCATTGTATTTTAGTTGCGTCATTTTTCAAGCCAGCAAATGCATGGAACTTTAACTTGGCATTGGATCTACATTGTGCAAATTTGCCCTTCAGTGTTGAGAACTCAACAATATGCACAGTGGCGGAATTGGGGGTGTTCAAATCTCTATAATGTAGAGTCGCCATTGAATATGCAGGGTACGCAGGTTTGTCGAGTCAATTGCGAAAGACGGTAAGAATACCGATTGCTGTGGAAGTTGTAGTCCATGGGAGAGCGAGGCCGAGGCTATTGCGGGCTTTTAGGGAGTCGGAGGAAGTTTGATGCTTTCTGACCGCCACTAAATCATCCATTGAAGCATTAGAGCAAGTGACGCTTGAGGATTCATTTTCGGTTCCAGAATGTGTGATTTGCTTGGAGGAACTTTCAGTAGGTGCCCCCCAGGTTACTCGCATGCCATGCTACTCTGATGTAGTATATCACGGGCACTGCATTGTCAGATAGCTGGAGACCAACAACTTGTGTCCGATATGCCAACTTTCCATGCCAACGGATTTGGTTGATATACGTCTTTGTAAAAAATATCACAAGAACGAGTAATCGTTGATGAATTATTGGATTCTAATAGGGACAGTAAGTAGTAGGATGATACTGGTAGAAATGCTTTCACTGCAGCTTGTTATGAACCTCACATGATCTTATTTTGCCATTGAGTAGAAGACATCTCAGTCATCTCTTCATGGAATTATATCCATTTTCTTGCCTCTGACTCGGCATATAACGGCATAGCTTCCACTGTTTCCCCCCATGAGATGGTGTTTCAGGTCATCAAAAGGAAATACCGAAATGTGCTATCCCCGTATGCCTTGTTACTAAACTGAGCCAACACCACAACTAAATAAAGGACGAAAAGTCTCTCAAACCCCACAAAGTTGAACAAAATCATATCATGCCCCTAGACGGTGTATCGTTTTCGAAAGGGCCGTCTTCAGTGTCGTTTATAGTCCATCTCTGTTTAGTAGTGTCATGTACAAACACAAGACCTGAAAAAGAACCGGAAGCAAACTTTGTTTCAAACCATATCAAATGGTAAAGGGGGAAGGTATTACAAAACAACAGGATGGATGTAAAAAAAAAAACTATCACAAAAAGTTGAGGGAGCACATACAATCAGACTATATACAAAGGCGCAAGGCCGGACCCTAGCAGATCATAAATAATCCATCGGAAGCTCCCAATCATCTTCACTTTCTCTCATTTTCGGTCGGAACTTGCGGCTAGTAAAACTTCTTTGCCTGTTCGCACCATAATCTCTTAGCCTGCTCCCCCCATCATCAAATTGAACGGGTTCTCTTTCCGGGTCAGAATAATCTCCAGACTCATCACCAGCTTTTCCCAACCTTCGCGAACCCCAAAAACCCTGGCATCAACAAATAATTCAAGTCACTGGATTGCCTGAAACACTATACTTCCATGCAGGCACGACTGCACGTCTTCAAAAGTGAGTGTGTGCATATATATATATCCAACTTCCAAGTGTGCAAGCGCATCACAGGGTAGGATAGTTTGGCCTTGGTATCAATTTTGCTGTCTAAATGCAAAATGTTTCTTCAGACATGTAAGAACATGAATGTGGGAGTGTACAAGTTCTGAACAAACTAATATAAACTGGCAATGATGAGAGAGAATAAAAAAAGAGCTAGTGATAAGTAAAACAAAAGTAGAAGCCATCCTAGATGGGCTCAACGCCAGCCATCCTAGATGGGCTCAACGCCAGTACCTTTGTGAGCCTCTGAATGCGTGAAGCTGCAGCTTCATGCACTACAACAGTGTCAGATACAACTTCCAGCACATCCGCAACAAGCAAAGCATAGGTGCTCACCTGGAATTGTAAAAAGTTTGCTGTATCAAACTTTCTTCCCTGTGGATCTAGTTAACTAAAAGGTAGCTTGGTCCAGTCAGAAAGATCCTAGGCACTTTGCAGTCATAACCATCATTCAAACTATTAAATTTGCGAGCGTGAGTGAAAGACCCATCTACCTACCAAACTTGATGGGATGAAAGATACACCAAATGAATCAAGCTCAAGTGATTCCACAGCTCCTGAGTTTATGTTGAAAGTGTATCCCCGCACCTAAATGAACAAGAGATGGAGATGAATGTGGAGGCAAAAAAGCCCATGGAATCTCAGTGCAAGTGGCAATGCCGATACATGAAGGATAGGCTTTACCTTGCCAATACTTCGCCGTCCTGGTGTTACCACATTGTATCCTACCTAACAAAAAGAACTTTCAATTAGACACTTAGAAACTAGAAAAAAAATTTACAGAGAAACTGAAGACAGACAGGAGAGTCAACATGATGAAATTAACAATGGTAGATCCCAGCTTTCCACAGCATGCAGTAATTCCAATTCTCTTCCCACGCCATTGCATCCATCTTTTAGAATTGGAAATATAATAAAGTTTAAAATGTTACTTAAAAAATGATAGCTCAAGCAATATATTGGGCACTATAAACCCAAAGCCACAATTTACTCCATGAGGGAGTATCGCAGCCCTAAAAAGAGTAAAGCGTATGTTAATAGCTAATAGCCTAAGACACCATCTTTTAAAAGGACAACTTCTTGAGGTCTTCACATCAAGGCATGATCTCTAGAGCCAATGTGCACGATCAAATATCCACCAGTGAAATGGTGTCTAACTATAATCAGAAACAATCCATCATACGGTTCACTATTAAGTTTTGATTATATCTTGAATCTCAACTGAATCAGCATGTACCTCTGATCAAAGAAAACAAAAATCAGCATGTATCAAATACTTAGCATGTTCATAAGATTTCCTCCACAACATTGTATAGTCAATTTAAGGCCACATCAACTACCCTAGCAATGCAAAGTTCCTTCATGCAGGACTAATTACGAAATTTGCTTTACCTGTATATCAAAACAGCATCTTTTAATTCCATTTTCTTAGGTTTCGAACAACTTGATGAGCAAACAGGCAGAAATAAGTCGCCACACGTATGTAAGCTCACATTTATTTTTATTTCCAAGGATCACTTACTCCCTGATGTAATTTAATCAATCAAACAGAGAACCAAACTTCTTTATGGCCATTTTTAAAACCGCACTTATCGGTTGGTTATCAGTTCGGTAAGATGCTGAATGCTAGATCCCAACCATAAGAGCAGAATACGAGGGAGCTAATAGTGTAGCCCCTTGGCCTCCTTAGATATCTTCTATGGACTCCTATTACACCAATCCCCCTGTTTCTCTCAATAACTTTTATCTACATAAAACAGGAAGGAAGCGTAAGTAATTGAACATACCAACGTTTCCAGGCCAACCACATGGAAGTCATTTTCCATCACACTCTCATCCTGGATTAGCACCACATCACCAACCTAGAGAGAATACCAGATCCTCAATAAGATTGCAATGGTATTTTGATACAACAAAAGCAAAGAGAAACTGCTAGAGATGTGACACGACACCGACACAATCCCGAAACGCCAACAGGTAAATTTCAAAAATTGGAGGATACGACACATTGGGTGACATATTTTAAAAATCATTAAAGCATACAATTATAGGAATAAAAACGAAAGAAGGAAGGCTCTAATTGTAAATGTTAGAATATGTTAGAATAGTTATGTGCGTTTGTCCCCCATTGCTTAATTATGCTACGTAACAAGTTACGTGATAATATAAAATAGTCTCTCGTGTGTTAGGGTTAGTTAACACCCTATAAACTTTCCCTCATCTCTAATAACAGTAAATATGCAACACCATATATACCTTAAACTATAGTTATCATTACATCATCCACAAAAGTACTTCAACAAAAAGCATTTCATCATTTGTGTGTCTTTCTAGCCAATAAACCATCACCCATCACAAAAAAGATACGACTTCCCTAAGTTCTAATTAGAACCTACTATTTCCTTTGTCACAACTAGCAAAGTTCATTCAATGGCGTGGTGCTCATAGAAAAGAAGGCGTCGCCCTACACCGACTTGTTTTATGTGCCCTAGAGTGTCCAAATGGAAAACATTGAGAAAAATAGGACACTTTGAATTTGAATGTTGGACACGTGTCCGCAAAGTGTTGGTGTCCTATACGTGTCTGACACCGGTACGTCCGCCAAAGTGTCCATGCTACTAAGGATTTGGCTTTCACTGTTCTAGAAACTATCGCATTACATATGCATAATGAAAAAATCAGACTTATCTGAAAAAGAAGGAATGATACATCTTTAACAGTGCCTCTACATAGAAACATGGCAAGATTCGGGGGTACAAACACCATGCCAGACTGTCACTAACACTGTCACTTTGAGCAGTCCAGCTCATCATCGCGCAACAAGGTGTAAGGCTGTTAACTTTGTATAAATCAATATTGCGTATAATTACAAACAAAGGGCAAAAGAGTGAAAGTTCTAGTTCCACCATTCTTCAAAGAAACAAAAAATTGACAAAAAGCAGGCAGCACATTTTTCTGTCATTATTGTCAATGATAAATGATAAGGAAAGACAACAACTACATCAGGAATATCAGAATCACCCTGCGCATAGAGAGAAAGCAATTTTGGCCACAAATGTTCACCTGACTAACATCCTCCAGAAAAAACCTTTCTGATTCCCCAGAAAGCAAGTTTGGCCGCACCTCTGCCACCAATACCACCCACTATCGAAGCATAACAAGGGGAAAAACAATAGCAGGTTAAATGCCAACTTATAATTGACAAACTCTAACATATTCCTGATAATATGCTGGGGCAAAATACAAAATAGCAAAGTGCAGTTTAAATTAGTCACGAAATTCGAAATCACGTGGCAACAGAGTTGCTAGTTATTGCACTTCATTGAAGCACTAGAGCTTGACTCGATTATAACATGAATTTATAAGTTTCGAGTCAATACGCATTTTTTTACCAAGTCCAAAATTTCATAGGTATATTACATAACCCACAGTTCAATATCCATGGTTTTTTTCATTATAAATTGAAGACAAGAATGTATAAGCTAAACTCACAGATAAAGTGTCCACCCAAAGTTGTGAGACAAATCCTAGGCTGAGAGCAGATTGGATGCTTATGACTTGCTTAGCTAGCATGTTTGATCTCTTCATCAGCTGTCTGCCCCTACTCACATTTACTCGGTCCCCATTGCGCTGCTCTAACTCCTCCAACTTTGGATCACACCCTTCTTCACTTCTAACCAAATCCTCATCTTTCAACCTCTCAATAAAATCGACACCAGACGAACCCGTTGCATCACTGCTTCGACCATCCACATTTGTTTCATTACCCACATCAAACCTGTTTTCCCTGTTCGATTTCTCTTTCCCACGATTGAGGTCTATTTTCTGTTTTCCTCTCTCCTTAAACCCCAGTTCCCTGTCAAAGTCATATTCACCCGAGGCGGTTGGAATCGAATTACGACTGGTTTTCATTGAATTAGTCGATTTCGATGTATTAGCTTCGGTTTCATTTGATCTGAAACAAGCAAGGGTAAATTGTGAACCGCCATTTCTAGAGCTTTGGGAATCCGATTGACGGGTCAAAAACAGTCGTGGGCGCCTAATTGTGGGTATGCAACTGCAACTGCTAAAATTGGGATTGTGTGAGTCGGTAATGGAATAAAGTAAAAGGAATGTTTTTGAAGATATGCCATCACACATGGTGAAGAAAAGGCCTAAATTTGACAGGGTTTACGGTTCTAAAGGCTGGATTAAAACATATATGCAGTAACTGGTTCGAAATTCATACGAGAACAAAAGCAGTCGAGGAAAGTCATCGTCGTCGAGCAGCAGCTTATTATAGCCTGGTGCTTTTTCGTCGCTGAGCTACTGACTCTCTCTCCGATTTCTGTCCAGTCATTTTACCTCGAATGTTTTTTTCCTTGTAAATTTTGGTAACACTATCCAACACAAATTCGGATTTTCATAAAAAGAAAAAAAAAATTTGGGTGTCGAGTGGTATTGCCACTTGGTACCCAAACAATATCCGAGCCACCCAAATGTGTTTCGGACGGACCAGATTGTTTCCCTCTTTTTCTCCTCTCACCCAAACACTCTCTCTCTCTTCTTTTCCTCTCACTAAAACCCGGACCGTTGGATCGCTTTATAGAATACTGAAATTGCCCAGTAAGTACTAAGTGAACAATACCCACTTTGCACTGAAAATTTTCTCCACAAAATGATAGTAGCAACTGTTAAAACTTAAACGTCTTTCCCCTCAGATAAAAAATTAAAATAAATAAAAATCTTACCCATTTTATAATCGGAAAATGCTAACGACCCTTGTAGCCTAGGATGTTGGGTAATCATAATATGTACTGTAGTAAATAATACCTACATGAATTCCATAAAACAATGTATTTATATTTGTGAGATGTACATTGAAATTCCAACTTGTTTGCTTATTACTTTTTCTTATTTAAGCTAAAAACTCATATATACCTTATATATACCACTTGACGTCAGTTAACCTCCTTATTATCCTTCTCTCTATATTAGAAGGAAATGCGAAGGTGATGTCATCATTCACATTTTGCTTCCGGATTTTGGCCTCCCTTTTTTTGACATCTTTCAATTGGTCCTTTGCATGGTCGGTTCATTGCTCTTTAGGACAGAATCACAGGACGGAGCCACATGATAAACTTTCTCCTTCACGTCTTTTTTGACAATGATACCAAATATACTCCAAACTGTATCCCCCATCTCTCTCACCTCATCATCGATCTCCCTCTCGCTCCCACCCAATGCCGGCATCAAGATCAATGAAACCGTAATCTCTTTCTCGCTCTCTCACACACAAACCTCTTGGTCATTTTTTAAAATGGAGTAGTGGATCTTTTCATTGTTGTATATCTATTCCACATTTATCGCATTTTTTCTCCTCCTTGTTGATTTCTATATTTATTAGTACTATCCAAGAGAAGGAAAATGGTTCACGAGAAAGATTTGATTTGTATTGTTTTCAAATGAAGGCATTTTTGGAAAGATTCAATTTATAGAGTTATGCAAGGATTCTAAATTTTAAAGAGTCCTACTATGATATTTGGTGCTAAATTTATTTAACATAAATTAACTAATTATATCTTATCGGATGTGGGTGATTATTAACTTCTTAATTTTAAAACATTTTTGTAAATCTTTTTCTTTTGTTTCGTGTATCTCGCCCTTTTTGGTTTCCGTTTTTTTCTAAGCAAAATGCACTTGTCCCTTTCTAACTCATCGTATCCCAAAATAGATGAGAATATTTTTTTGATTTCTACTTATTTTTGTGAAAGAAGTCAATGTAAATTATCATTCATTCTTTTAAAAAAAAAAAATTTGTTACTTTTGATTTGTGATCTAATTTTCAAAAAAATTAGACCCGAGTTGTATATACTTTTCTCGAACTTGTAGAGTTTCTTATGCATTTTATGTTTTGATAATGATAGTCTATTGTTTTGTCTTTGTACGTTTGGCAAAATACACGTTGAAAAGAAAGTAATGCAATTCAAGATCGATGAAAGCATATAGTTTAACTTGATGTTAACATTTAAGATCTAATGGAAAAAATAATTAACTATAAAATAGAATGAAAAATATATATTATTCTATAAACAAAACAAGTCATTATAAAAACTAAGATAATTTTTTTGGGGGATGTAATGAGTTAAGAAGATACATGTGCATTTCCGTTACAAAGATGCATGCAAAAGACAAAAAGAAGAAGAAGAAGATAATTACGCAATAAAAATAACTGCTATACAAAATATAGATAATTACTAAAATATGAATATGCGAGCAATTATAAAAAAAAATATTCAATATTTAGAACTCCAACTAAAATAGAAAAATAAAAAGAAAACTTGATTTTATAGTTCACCAAATATCCAAGGGCATTTTAGTCATTTATTAACAAATGTAACGGCGTTAGTGACTAGTTAAAGGAATTGAAGAATTAAGACAATATTTTGTAAAATAAGAGATGTTAGTGTAATTATCATATCCTTAGTGGAGAATTTTGCATTTATCAGAAACCTCAAGGGAGGTCAATGAAATTTACCTTAATTTATTTCTAAGAGCATCCACTGTAGAAATGTTTCTGTGGCTATATTTAGAGTTCATTTCAATTAGTTAAGATACAAGTTGGGTAATGAACTCATGTGAAGTATTATGAACAAGTTAAAAAGTTCATTAGTTAAAGTAAATACCTCCAATTAAAATGCAAATAGCTGCCCCTCTCTCTTTAATTACCCAACAACTCTTTATTTTTACTAGGGATATTTATTAAGTGATATTTATTACATTAAGTGGACGACAGTGTAGGATATTAGAAATAAAAATAATGCAATAATTTTTTTATTTTTTTAATTCCTAATAGCTCTTTTTCTACATATACATATGCGTTTTGAATCTTACTTATCCCCTTTTTTTTTTTGTCCTCCTCCCAACATTCCAATACTGGCCATGGGCTAAAGCCCACGGTGCTTTAGCCCAGGTGCCTAGGCTTTAGGCCCACTGAAAATGCTGATTTTTAGGAGCCCCAATTATGATCGTCCTATGTAATAATCTAGTATGTATCCAGAAAAACCTATCTCAATATAAAATCAAAGGCTCAACAAGCATGCAATCAAAATAAAGGCCCAAAAAGTGCGGGAGTATGACTGTAAATTGTATAATCAAATGGCCCTTTTTGAAAAGGGGAAAGCAACTTAGTCACGTTTTTTACAGAACTAAAAAATCGATTACAGGGATCTTTTCCTTCTGAAATTGAAAGACCAATGGACACACCACTTGCCCAGCAAAATTACTCTGTCTCTCTCTCTCCTCTCTCTTTCATGCCAGCCTTCTATTTATTTTTATTTTTTTTATATATTGCTTGAACACTGGAATCGATTTTGAGTGATGCCTTTGAAATATTGCAATGTTTAACTTTTTGGATTAGTGATATTAAAATGATACTTTTGGAACATTAAAGTAATATGTTTTTGTTTTTGAGATTTTTTTTCTTACTGATCAATGTTCTTTTATTTTGAGAAAGGTGATTTTTTCATTGGAAAATTTTAAAACTAGTGGGTTGTCATTAAGACTTTAAAAATGTATTGAAATATGTGAAAAATAAAGTAAAAGCGTATGAAAGTGTAGTAAAAAGTACATTGAAGTGCATTTTTTTTTTTATCTTCATGTATGTTTATTGGCAGCCCAGTAAGCTGACAATTGAATGACTCTTGTCAAATTCGTAATGGGCACATTTTTTTTTTGTTTTCGCTTTAAGCCCTCTAAATGTCAGGGCCGGCCTTGCAACATTCCCTCTTTTTGTTTTTCTCTTCCCACCAGCTATAATCGACTATAAAGTGGATAGCTGAACTTTTCTTTCTTATTCCAGCTTCATTCAATCCTTGAAGAAATTAATGGAATCAATTTCAGGATAAACTACTTCTTCGACCGAGAACTCGTCCGATAAGGAAGAAGAGACTATTTCTCAACGTTCTGCCCAACGCATTCAAATGGTGATTAATTTGTCTCTTCCATTCACTAGTAAGACTACTCTTGCAACTGGTTGGGAGACGTATATTTGTTGGGATCGAGTGGGAGCGGGGTTTAATTTAAAGTACTAGTTTATAATTCTTGTTTAAAAAATTTAAATAAATATTTTATTTTTACTGATTGGTTTTTTATTTTGCAAAAAAAAAAAAACCGAAGATGAAAATATTGAAACATCGATGATGAAAAAATAATAAATAGTCAAACTATCATAGTGCTTGTATATGAATTTTGACTTGAAAAAATTCAAACAATAAATATAATTTGTTGGTGGCAATTCTTGAATGGCTAGAAAGGGAGCCAAATCTAGCTATCACATTAACATTTGTTAAAGTTAACCCATGCACTAACCTATCAACTATAAGATGAAAATAGTCAAATACTTGCTAAAAAGTTAACATTTCCCATTAACTTACTCCTAACCTGCAACTTAACCTCCATAGTGGATGCTCTCTTCTACAAATCTTAAACCTAATATCTAATACTACCTTTCATCATCTCAATTGACGGATTTAGTGAAGGTTCCCATGCTCACTTTGCCATAATTACATATAAGTCCATAATTTAATTGCATGTTTCAGTTAATCCCTCTAGTATTGTACTCCCTCCGTCCTAATTTGTTGTGCATGTTTCCTTTTTTGGATGTCTCAAAAAATTGTCTACGTCTTCTAATTTATAATATTTTTTATATTTAATATAGATCTTGTTTGATAGATCTCAATTAATTTTGTTAAACAAAGATTGTGAAATTATAAAAAACATTATAGAGTATGAAATATGGACAATTTTTTTAGAAGTCCCTAAAAGGAAATACAGACCACAAATTAGAACGGAGGGAGTATGTATTTGCTCCTAAACTCTTGCACAATATTTTGTAACGTAAGAGAGGTGAGTGTAATTATTATATCCCTGGTAGAGGTTATATTGCATTTATCAGAAACCTCAAGGGAGGTCAATGATATTTACCCAAATTTATTCCATTCCTGAAATGCCATATCTTCTACAAATCTTAAACCTAATTTCAAACACTTTCCCTTTCTCATCACAAGTGGTGAATTTAGTACAGGCGTCCCCTCTTACTTTGCCACAATTATATGTAATTCCTCAATTATATTGCATGTTCCATTTAACCCCTCTAATGTCGCATGTATTTCCTCCTAAACTCTTGCGAGACCATAATTTTTCCCGTCAACTACCCCTTCCAACATTTGTATCTTTTGCTCCCGATGTTGCCTTATGCCCTTCAGAAGATAACAATTATTTGGAAATGAGAAAGCATACTTGTCCCAATTTAAAAAAAGAAAAGAAAAAGGAGCAACATTTCCAATTAAGTGGTTCAAGAAGGGACAGAAAAACTATTGTATATTTGTTAAAACTAATGTATTTTTAACCAAATAGGACATTGCAGTATATTCAGTTGAGAAAACGACTGCAAGAACAGATTCACAAACAAATTGCATTGCCATTATTTCATAACTGAAAAGAGGTTAAACATGATAATTGATCCCTTGACCAGAGCTTATTGGCAAAAACAAAGAAAACAAAACATGTCGATGTTTTCAAGCATTTTCTAATGCTTGTTTTTGCTAAGTAATTGCTTGAACCAGTAAGCAGACATCTTGGGGTAGCGCTTGAGGGTCTTGTAATCGACATAAACAATGCCAAACCTTGAAGTGTAGCCTAATCTCCATTCGAAATTGTCAAGTAATGACCAGGCAAAGTAGCCTACCACATTGGCTCCATCATCTATAGCTCTCTTCAGTTGAGTAATATAACCCTTATAGTAGTTTATCCTTGTGGTGTCGTGCAATCCCTTTGGAAGGGTAACATTTCCTGGATCATCCATGCCTGAAAATCATGCATAGAAGCAAATACTAGCAGTTAGGCCTCTTAATACTTCACTATAATCAACTGGTAAAAGTCAAAAAATCAAGGCACACCATTTTCTGCTAAAATCATCGTTGGATTTCCATAATGTTCCTTAATGTAAGTCACAGCTTTGTAGAGCCCCCATGGTACATTGTACAACCAATAAGAATAAGCCTGCACTTTTTAAAAAATTACATAGTAAATTGGGTATCTCCTGTCTAATTTGAACGTACGATAAGAACATAACCATTGAGATTAGGATATCAAAAGAGTTTCCGATTTAAGCTTGAAACACTGTATTCTAGTTGAATTACCTGTGGACCAATTGGCACTCCTCTTTTTTGGACTGCACAATTTCACGACCGAAAAAGGTAGCGTTAGTTTCTTCCATTCATAGAATGATTTTTAAGGAACAAGCACATAGATCATTTTTTTGCGAGACTACTAGAAATGTTATTTTCTTAAAGATGTGTGTGTGTGTGTGTGTGTGTGTGTGTGGGGGGGGGGGGGGGGGGGGGGGGGGGGGGGGGGGGTGTGGTTTGTGGGGATAGTATCTTACAAGCAAATGAAGCATTCCAGTCCTGTTGGTAGCCAAGAACTTTAGGTTTTCCTTGATGGGCATCATACATGTAGTAAGCAGTGTACTGGTTAATACCCACAAAATCCATCGACCCCTTCACCATCTTAACCTCCTCTTTTGTGAATTTGGGCAGCCGATGACCGAGAATATTTTGCATTGTTTTTGGGTACTCTCCGTAGACAATAGGATGAATAAACCTGTGAAAAGCACCGAAGCCATTACTACGTACAATGCCAATAAAGGTATCATAAACAATTTCACAATAAAGCTATTACACAGAAAAACAACTTTGCATCATAATTAAGAGTGGTGTTGCAGTGGCATTTCTCAAAAATAAACAATGGTGTGTTTAACCCACTAATGGACAATGGGATGATCCCTGACATTAGTTAAGTTGCCGTATGCTGACCCAGACCCCTTGAGTTATAAAAAAAAAAAAAGTATACTTTGAAATGAATGTAGGAGGCCACCTCATCTTGTACGAGAATTCATTACCCATTTTTTTGTTTGGATAAGATTCCCAAAATTATGAACACCCTCAAAATTTGAAAGCTTAAACCAATAAATTAGCTGGTAGCTCTTTAACAAAATTAGCTGGTAGCTTATAACTATTAATCATCAGGTGTGTCACGATCACCGAGAATAGTTTTCCCCATTTAGATTAATGGTTGAACTAGTTTTGCTTCGGTAAAGAACCTTGTGTGGAAGTTATTAATTACCATCCAATATGAAAATCCCTTGCCCTTTGAGCTGCATAACTGTCTGCCTTTGATCTTGTAAGAGGTTCGTACCAAACAAAATCCAACAGAATTCCAATTCTGCCCTTCTGTTTTTCCTGGAATTGAAGTGCATGTAGTAAGGATATGACCAATTCTAATATCTCTCTCATTTTCTCCTTTTCCTTTATGATTGAAAATCAGTTCAGGTGAGATCGTGAAAATACTCAAGAGAATAGTTAGAAAATGGGAGCTTACTTGATACTTCTCGCGATATCTCTGTACTGCCGCAGCATGAGACAAGATGAGATTATGGGACACAATGTATGGTTCGGTTGCAGAATTTCCCGCCGTGCAATTTCCATATGCTTTCGAACACCTTCCTGGGGCAAAGAATCCGTTGTCATATCCAAGAGCAGCCACCACTCTAGGTTCGTTAAATGTCATCCAATTCTTCACCCTGTCTCCAAACGTCTCGAAACAAAAATCTGCATAATCTGCGTAATCTTTCCTGTAAAATTCGAACCATTACCAAATCTCAAAATACATAATAGAAGAATGAAGAAAATTGGATTCGACCTTTGGGGTTAACCAAACTTAATCAGTATCATATGAATGGTAGAACCGTAGAACCATATGAAAGAAAGATGTTCTAGTGATAGTACTTACACTACTTTATGGCTCAACCATCCCAAGTACCTCTCCTGAAGTGCTTGAGGAAGATCATAATGATTAAGATTCGCGTAAGGGGTAATGCCTACCGAAATGCACAGTTCAAGAAATGTATTACAAAAAAACTTGTAAAAGATGATCCAAGAATGTCATTTTTCGAATTATCTAGGAAATTCTCAGTAAGAATAACCTCTTCAATTAAATATTTGGAACTGTCCCAATTCATCAACTCAAACTGCCTACCTCTTTTGAGCATGTAGTCGATCAGTCTATTATAGTAAGCGACTCCCTTCTTATTAACTTTTCCAGTTCCATCTACATTGAGAAAAATGTGGCAGAAGAATTTAGGAAACAAGAAGACATTTAGTGACAGTTTCCAATAATTGATGCGAAGACTGTTACAGATTTACTTGGAAATATCCTAGACCACGAAATTGAGAACCGGTATGCATCAAAGTTCAGCTTCGCCATCAGATCAATATCTTCCTGTTATGATAGAAGGTATACAATTTAAATTCATCAGAATCAAACAAATAAAATTTGTTAAGCAAATAAGACAGATAAACCTTGTTAGTCAAGTCTACCATGGTTTCTAAATATTTCATTTTGGCAATACACTATTCGTAAGAAAGATAAGCTGAATATAGGATTCATGTCAACTCTCTGTGAACAATTAGGCATTAAGTTCTAAGAGCCAAACTAAGTTTTAAGACAATATGTGGGCGCTCAACCCTGACCCTTGTGCTATTAATTTCTGGGTTGGGCCAATGAACTTGGGACTTTGTTCGGCTGTAATTGCGCCCCCTGCTAGTGGAAAATGAGATTGGTCCTATGGAGAGGTCCGTCCATTAGGCCGGATACCGAGCAACAAAAAAAAAACTAAGGTGTGGGTCAATTGAAATACCAAATCACTCTGAACTCTCAAATACAGAAAATTACTTTACACGGAAGCATCCCAACAAAATGAAATATAACCTGGGTTTCTTAGAATGAGAATCCTTCTTGTTTAAAGTTGATCATCCTATACACAAATTCTTCACTTCTGCTCCTTTTATAGTAAAACCTAAGACATGTTTTTATCAACTTCTTTGACACCAAAAAAAAAAAAAAAAAAACCCACAATCAACACTCCTATAAACTGTCATGAAATGAAGTACTAGTAAATATAAAGAAATACACAATTAAATAAGTAAAACAATATGAAACCGAACAGAATAGTTGTAGATTTTTTTTCCAGGAACTATTACGAAAAATATTGATCTTCTAGACCAACTAAACTCTCATTAATCTTCTCTCTACAAAATTCTCTCTTTCATTTCTCTTTGGTTTCCATTAACATTGATCCACACAACGTCTGTAAGCCAAAGCGAATTGTATCCTCAGTACTATGACTAGTCTCCCTCTATGACTATACCAACTATATAGATTTGAGTTTTCTCGTAAAGAATAAAAAACAAATTATAAAGGGAAACATATTTTTGGACAGAGGGAGTATTTTAGGACAAAATTTAACTAACAATTAACCAAATTTAACTTTTTCTAAAGTCCGCAACTGACAATGTATACAAAATATTGCAGTATTCTTAATTGCATATCCCACAAGGTCCACTTCATAAGTGTTATTAAGCTTTTTACTGCTATTTTACATTTATGTGATTAGAAATCAATTAACAATTAACCAATTTAACTTTTTTTTGGAATAAACGAAAACTACTTTTCCGCTTCTACTATATCGTGGCCCCATTTGCTAGCACTTATAAGTTAGCCTTTTAGATTATTGGCTTAAAAAATTAAAATAAGTTATAAAATTGTTTGTTATAGCTTTTCATAAGTTGTGAAAAAAGCCTAAATTTGCTTGAATAAGATGTCAAATAGTAGTTTTTTTAGAGATAAATGTCTAGATTATATTCACTTTAGGGTTCGTTTGTCCATTCATGTTTAAAAAACTTAAATAAGCAAAAAAAAAAAAAAAAAACCTTCAAATTGAAGCTTAAAACAATATATCTTTTTTGGGTCAAGTACGCTAAAAAAAAAAGCTAAATAAATCATTATTCATTATGGTTAATAAACATCATTCATTAGCTTTTTTAAAAGCAAATAAGCTAAAAAAGTTAGATTGACCCCATTTGCTAGCACTTATCATCTAACTTATTTAGCTTAATTGCTTTAAAAAGCTAATGAAGGGTGTTTGTTAACAATTATGAATAATCACTTATTTGGCTCTTCTACCTTATTTGAACAAAAAAAAAACTAAATTATTTTATGCTCCAACGTAAGCGTCTTTTTTTTTTTTTTGTGCTTATTTTAAGTTGTTATAATATAAACTACAGTATAAAGCTACGAGTACAGAATTTGGGCGCACATAAAATGTACAAACTGCTTGTGGGCTCACTTTCAGGGTGGGCCCCACATGAATGATCCGAACTGTTAATTACTTTTAAAATAACTTCTATAGCTGCCTTTCAAAAAAACCAGCTCAATTGGAACAACTCCTAATTAGTGGGGTTAGGTTGGAACGGATAATCAGGCATAGTTCCATAAATCAATCAGATAACAATATAGGAGTAGTTTCTTCCTCACATCCCACCCAAATCCGGGATTTTTTCCCATAAAAACACAACCATATAAAATTGAGGATAATGACATGTTTGAAATTACAGGTTACTCCTTTGTCGTTTTTGAAAGGAGAGGACCACGATGAACCAAATCATTGTATCTAAAATATTCGTGTCGAAGCTATGTATGTCTGTATATCAGTTAAAAACAAAAAGCAACAGTAAATCTTTTTTTTTTTTTTTTTAAAGGGAAAGTTACAGTATGTTTGTGAATCGTTTTACTAGCAAATTCCTAGAAACTTACCTTGTATCGGTGGTATTGATCGACTGCAACATCTCCTGTAGCATTGTTGGGTTCAAGCCCTGCACCCAGACGAAGAATGAGTTTTTGCACAAAGATGTTAGGAACGCGATTATTGGGACACAATATTGAACAAAATTCCTTTACACAGACGTGGGTCCCGCGTAATTAATGTGCCTGGAACCTGCGTGCATGTCAGTGTTCGGTGATATTGTGCTCCTATCATTTTTGTTTTTGCATTTCACTTTTCTACAATTAAAATGCATGTTTAATTTTTTTCTACTATTGTATGTGCAAAATTTTCAAACCAGGAACTTTATATGTGCAAAATTTTCTACTATTAAATGCATCTTTATTTTTTTCTACTATTGTATGTGCAAAATTTTCAAACCAGGAACATTATATGTGCAAAATTTTCAAACCAGGAACTTTATATGTGCAAAATTTTCTACTATTAAATGCATCTTTATTTTTTTCTTTTTATCAGAGCACAGACACAAAATACAAACAAGGCATGGATGGAAAAAGAGAAATAATATGAGGGCAGAAATGGTAATGCGGATTCCCGCAAACAGAAATTGTCTGTTTCGGATACTTCCTTTGTTAGGAATAGTAGGAGTATTTGTTACTAGGTAGGAGTACTAATCAATTTGAACTCATTTTCTTTCCTAGACTCGAAAATCTCCATCTACTACATTTGACCGACCACCTGAATCCAGATCAAAGCATAAATCATTTTCTGAAAAATCCATTAATGAATGAAAAAAGGAAAAGGAAGTACAGTATTTAATTAATTAGAGAGAGAGAGAGAGAGAGAGAGTAGTGTTACCGGGCGTCTTAATAAAGACGTCCCAAATGCTAGGGCCACGGCCGTCCTTGTTGGCCATGCCTTCGACCTGATAAGCCGACGTCGCCGTTCCAAACACAAACCCCTTTGGAAATGTCTCTCTGCTCAAACCTCCACTGTCCAAATCCACTGCTGCTGTCTCCGCCGCCGCATCACTTCCGATCTCCGCCGCAACCACAACACAACTACTACTATATACAACACTAAATAGAAATATTATTCTTATAAGCTGCTGCATAATTAGTACCGACGGCGGCAATTGGGTTCTTCTTCTCATTTTCACGCACCCACTCTCGGACGGAGAGAGACAGTACTACTAGTACTGCATAATAAATAGAGATGGGTAGAGAGAGAGAGAGAGATATATTTTCCCCAATGAGTACCAATAGAAAAGGTTGGTAATATTTTCAACAAAGGCCATGATTGGATGATGCTAAAATTTCAGTCGATAAATAATAGAGGCGATAAGATAAGAAGAAGTATTATTTTATTAATGTGATGTTTATGGAGGAGGGATAAAAAAATAAAATTTGTTGGTGTTAACTTCTAGGGGAAAAAACTAAAATTTAAAATGGTAGTAATAAAGACAGTAGGCGGAACAACAATCCTCCTCCCCTATTCTCTATCCGTAATTAGTAAAAGGTCATTAAAAAAATGGTGTAGTTAAATTTATGTTGTTATATCACACAAAAGTATTAGTACTACCTTCCCCTGATTTGTTTGTTTTTCATTCTGTTGTAATCGGATAAAAAACTAGTGATACCCGAACTCGGGCCGGGCAAAGCCTAACAAACCTAGTAGGCTTTGGGCGGGCCGCAGGCTAATGGGCCAAGTGATGAGGCTTAATGGCAGTACAGAACCATTTCAACTATTTCGACTTCCCACACGTATACATAAATTATATATAGGATTTTGAAGAGTAACAACCCGTGAACAGATCGAAACCCGAAGGAATATCATTATTCCAACCTATATCTGATCGTATGAATGTCCAAATCCGCTCGGTCAACGTCAGGTCGAGTCGGATTGACCGGGTCAGGCGGGTTTATGCTCAACCCTAAAATACGTTGTCCGTCCCACAATGTTCTTTTGGGGATTCTTACTTTTTTAAGTATTGTAAATGCATGTATTCTCTTGAAATAAGCATTAATTTTCTCTATGTGGTTGATTTACATTTATAAAACTATTTTAGGAAAACAATTTTCGCACTTTTTTTTATTATATAAATACATTCATCTTTATGTTTTTTAGTGAAATTTTTACGTAGCAAAAAAGTTTGTGATTTTATCAAAATTCATTAAAAAGCAAAACAGGTTGTGGGGTTTATCAAAAAATGGTGTCAAAATCACTTGCCTTATTTTAAATTATTTATGAAGGTGAAATTTGGAAATCTACACAGTTTTTTACTCAACATTTTAAATATTACCAAAATTTTGAGGCATCCGTAAATAAAATGTCTATATTGCATTACACAACGGTTTTGTAAAATATCCCTCTCACTTGTGTCCTCTATGGCATATTGAAGGGTTGTGATTGATTTTTAAGTTCACGAATCAGTTGATCCAAGGGTTGTTATCACTCCTCAAAATTCAAATCCTTTTTTTTTTTTTTGGTACTTCGGAAATATATTACGAACTAAACGAGAATGTCAAGCTGCATCATAGGTGCAGGGAGTTTAATACAAAACCAAAGCAACAGAAAAGAAACCGTAGTAGTCATAGAAATAAAGAGGCTAATCAAGAAAAGCTCGGAGGTTAAGCCTGTCTTGTGTCATGAATTCCCTTATTTCTAAGGGAGGAGTGTTGGAAACCACGAGATCCTCAGCTTGCTTTGCTCCTAATCTTGCTAGAAAGTCAGCACACTCATTGCGGGCCCGATAGATGTGGGCGATAGTGCTCCTCGTTCGATCGAGAAGATATTTCCAATCATTTAGGATGTTGCTTTGAAGGTGGTTTGCATTTGCTCCTTCATTGAAGAGAATCACTGCAGCTTGTGAATCCGATTCAATATGGATGTTTTTGAAAGACCCTTCTCCAAGATGATCGTTAGACCTCTATAAATACTCCAAATTTCCATTTCCAAACTCAATCCAGCCATCATTTTTCCGTAGTAGCTCAGTGCCCAATCACCTTGATCATTCCGAAATATGCCACCAAACCCAGCTTTTCCATTGTTTTCATACCAACTACCGTCCGTGTATTTAGTTTGAGAGAACCTGTGGATGGGGGAAACCAAGTAGTTAGTCAGTTTTTGGGAGGGCTAGTAGCAAGAGGGGATTTGAAAACTTTCACAATCTCGTTGGCCTAGTAACATAGTATTCTGGAACTTACTTCTGTATTACATTACACAATGGTTTTGCAAAATGTCCCTTTCACATGTGTCCTCCATGGCACATTGGAGGGCTGTGATTGATTTTTAAGTTCGTGATTCAGATGATCCAAGGGTTCTTATCGCTCCTCAAAATCCAAAACCTCTTTCAATCAAACACTTATGAGTCTTAAATTTTTACATAATTAAGAAGATTTTGACCTACTTAACTTTTGTATACCAAACTTTACTTATGGTATCTATATTACATTACATAATGGTTTTGTAAAATGTCCCTCTCACGTGTGTCTTCCGTGGCACATTGGAGGGCTGTGATTGATTTTTTTAGTTCACGATTGAGTTGATCCATGGGTTTTTATCACTCCTCAAAATTCAAAACATCTTTCAATCAAACACTTATGAGTCTTAAATTTTTACCTAATTAAGAAGATTTTGACCTAATTAAGTTTTGTATACCAAACTTTATTTGTGGATTGCACTTATGTCCCTTTATATTTGTCCTTCTGTAAAAATCAACTAAAAAAGTGTGTGAATTTCCAAAATTAGTCCTTCATAAATAATCAAAAATAACTTTATTAGTGAGATTTAATAGGTAATAGTGGAAATGATAGGTCATTTTCTAAAGAGGCATTCATTAACTATTCTTCAATAACTTTAATAAATTTGTTTGTCCCTTTAAGATTAAAATCTCCAAAAGAGACCAACATTAACTATTCTTCAATATTCATGGGATATTAAAATATTATATCAAATATGTACAATTTCCCTGTTGAGCCGATTTTCACGAAGATATCTCAGAAGACAAAATTTATTTAAAAACTGAATGCCTCAATTATTTATATGTAACATGTCACAAACTTATACTTATGTGCACTGTCCATCTATTTGAGGAGGTGTATTGGATGGACTTTTGTCTTATCTTTTTATTATTTATAGCTTTGGATTAACAGTTGTATTTATCTCTTTCATGTTTACTTTTTCTCAAATTTGATCATGCCAACTTTTGATCTCAGCTGTTCATCTCCGCAGTTAATGGTTCAGATTCACAAATGAATTCTTAACTGTAGTTTATCACTTCATCTCATGTATATATCCTTGTTCTATAATGCTAACTGATAAAGATTTGATCCTAATCTCACCATTAATTTGAAGAGTGAGAGAAAAATCCTTCAAACGAGAGGTGTAGGATTACGATGAATTAACATCCATTGTTGATTATGTAGTGATCCTTGACAAGAAATGTGGCCTCTTCAAATTGTTCAAGGGAAAAAATGAAGGCCACTTCAAAGATGAAATATATCGAGAATAGATTTGTTCTCGATAGAGAGAAATACTACTTATGCATGGATGAGCCGTGAATTGGGTGTTTGTCCCAAATAAATTCTGACGTTGGATTCCGAGATCTAACAGTTAGGACTTATGGGTGGATTTTATTCTTTTTAATGTGACATGCCAATAGATTTCTGAACCAAGCTAGGTGAAACCAGGACCACTCTCTTTACATAGCAACCATTCCACCTCCCGTGAGACACAACACAAGTGGGACTAGGGATGGCAACGGGGCGGGTTTTGATGATCCTTGCCCCGACTCTAAAATTCCCTAACCCACCCCTAACCCGCCCCTAACCCAACCGGGTAATTTATGGGTACCCCCACCCCCGCCCCTATCGGGTATCGGGTTTACCCGCCCCGCCCCTATTTTTTTCACATATTAGTTAAGTATATTTTATACTCCAATTAGTGAGTACAAATGATAAAAGTTCACAAAATAACTTTTACAACTTAATCAAAATCTACTATCTAATGTTGTATTTTAGTTGTAAAAATAAAATTATAAGAATAAAAATAAAATTTAATGCATATAAGTGAAAATATATAATTTGATATATACATATAAGAATGTATAAATATAGTTATACATATATATATGTATGTCGGGGCGGGTAATATCGGGGCGGGGTGACCATACCCCTGCCCCTACCCTAACCCTGGCGGGTTTTTCAAAATCACCCTCTGCCCCTACCCGTTACCCAAAAAAATCGTAAAAAACCTACCCTATCGGGGCGGGGTAGGGCGGGTTCGGAGCAGGGCGGGTTGAATTGCCATCCCTAAGTGGGACTGCACCGACACAGATCGAATTGAAACAACCCCATGAATGTCTGCAGCGATAATATTCAGTGCCCCCGGGACCCCTCTCCTCAACTACCCAATCTTTTACGAGGTCCCACATATAACTCAGAAGAGCTTTGTTGAGTATAATAATTACAATGCACCGATATTCTTAGCGCTAAGGCACCCGAATATATAGGCAAAAAACTTCCGATTTTGGTTGGAAACTTTTAATTCGTGTAACTTGATATGGGTAAGTCGCCAAAAAAAAAAAAAAAAAAACCACTTGGTATGGATTCGCAATTTTTCTCAGCTCTTTTATTATTATTATTATTATTATTATTATTATTTGTTTGGTAAGGTTGCAGTGAATTGTTATGCATCATGTGGGGTTACTTGGTAGACCCATTCGCAATATAAAATCTAAACGCCAAAAATTACTGGTAGAGAGAGTAGTAAGTAAGTGATTCTAGTTTCACCATGGATGCCTGTTTTAGCTGGAAACATCACAAAATCCAAAAAGGAATAAACCCCATTTATTCGTTTGAACGACCGACATATAATAGTATTAACTTTACCACCGTAAACTTATTAGTAACTGCGTCATCATATCTTGACAAAACTTATTACTTTAAATATAAAATGGGGGTTATTGGCTACTTATCAAAAAAAAAATGGGGGTTATTGGTCAGTCCTTTTCTCCTTTTGGGGAAGTTTAATTCAGAATCATTAGAATAACCACGTGCAAAATTAAAGAAAAGAATAGCCATGTATGTAATAAGACAAACAATACAATACAGGCTTAATTACTTTTTTGACCAAATAATAGTCATAGCATGCGGCATTTCGTAACATGTGTCGGGTACGTGATTATCGGATCCGAGGACCCTGTAGTGCCCCAAAGTGCTACAGGATTGTAGCCCCCAATCACAGCCGCTGACCAAAAGTGTTTTCAACGGCTTGGGTTCGCAGATGCTTTTTGATTTTCAAGTTGGACGGTAGTGAATCCAGGCCATTGATTTTTCAACCGTCGAAAAGCACACTACAACCCCATAGCGCGAATCCTGGCCATTGATTTTCAAGTTGGACGGTTGCCACGACATTGCAATCTGCTAACATGGTAAACCAAGTTTGTAATATTGTGATCTAAAACTCCAGAGCAAACTCTGTAAATATGTAGCATGGAACAAGCGTGAAATTCATATCTATACGATGTAATGCATGTAAAGTTGTTCCTTCTATTACCGTTTGGCAGCATAGCCAGTGTATAATTAGACATCTGAAAATCAAGCCATTTCTAAACAACGGGCATAACCCTCGTGCAGAGCATGTGGCCTTGTATCTAGTAACCAAATAATGGCTGTGCATAATGTTAGTAAAGATTAAAATTGACACAATTCTTAACTCAAGAACTCAAGGACAGAGTGAGCTTTGATAAATCGTCATTGGATAAAGACATGCGAAAAGTAGCCTACAAACAATAGATTGGGTGAGGATGAAATGGGCCCACGCAAGAAAGTCGGAAGAGCTGGATCGACGGGGCACAAATGAGTGTGAGATCAAATCGGGGGTTGCACCTAGTGGTGCACATTCACTGGGCTGGGCCAGGTTTGGGCCGGGTTTATACTAGATAATAATAAGGTTTGTGCATTCCCAAGCCTGACCTGTTTATGATCGGATTTCATTTAATATACCCAAGCCCAGCCCAATTTAAATTTTAATTTCTCAAGCCTGTCCAATAAGCCTATTTATTTTTATTTTTTTTAAAACATGGTATCACAAATATAAATTAATCAACTATAATAACAATTCACAACCGTAATAACATACTCAAACTCAAAGTTCTAAGTTCTTATAAAACTAGGGCACTATTCTTTCTGAATAGGTGGAGATGAGATGCGCCTCTTCTTCGACTTCATCGAGGTATTCTAATTTCTAACCCTAAACAACTAGGAGTTGTAACATATATATTATATAGTATTAAAATAATCGGGCCGGGCTGGGCCTCAAAACAATTTCCCAAACCCAGCTCATTTAGTAAACAAGCTTAAAATATCAGCCCAGCCCGGCCCTATGGGCCTAAAAATTTATCCCAAGCCCTAAAAAAATGGGCTGGATTGGGCGGGATAGCGGGCCGGTGTGCACCTCTAGTTGCACCCAAATGATTTGAGGTTATTACCAAAATTGGAGTAATTTTTCTAGTTGCCTTATAATTAAAATTAGAACAATTGGATAATTTAGAGGTGACAAATGAGTGGGTTTGGACGGGTTGAAATTGGGCATCAGTTCAATATGGAGTATGGACAGATTGAATGTGGATCAATAATAGAAGAGTTAAATAAGGATGGTCGAATATGGGATAAGTAATACCCGATCCGTTTTCCTTCCTATATTCCCATTTTGTTCTTGAAAGTAGTATAAATCATCATTCTCTATCAACGTCTATCCAACACACACCAAACCTCAAACTACACCCACCTGCATGACACTGAATGATTATTGGTAATTGGAGAAGAAACACTTGGAAATTACTTTGCAACAACCAATGCTGCAGTATCACGCAGACAGATATGTGTTTGGGGTGTGACAGAGATGTGTGTCCTTATCACTATTGCCGAATTAAATCTAACACAACATGATATAGCTGACACACAGAGAGAAATCAGAAGCAACCCATTACAAAATCCAATGTTCTCATACTACTAGGGCCATCTCCAATAATTGAGTTAAAGCCACAAATTAGTCAGTTAACTAACATTTTCTCTTTTTTTTTCTCCCCCACAATAGTATAACTAAGGGGTAGTTAAAGTGTGTTAGAGGAGGAGAAGAGTTAGATCAGAGGTTAACAGGAGGTTCTGTGCTAGCAACAAAGAAGAGGGAGAGGGAGAGGGAGAGGGAGAGAGAGAGAGAGGATGGGAAGAGATGAGATAGAAAAAAGGGGCAAACATGTGTATACACACATATATATGTATGTGTGTGTGTGTACTTTTTTACACTTTAACCACCTTTTAACAACACCACTGCAACAATTATTAACTTAATAACACATAAATGTGACCCACTTTTTACACTATTGTGTTATATAACATACATTTTAATTCCACCACTGGAGATGGCCTAACAAACCATGTAACTGCTATTATAAACTGACATCCGACACATCGCCATTGCACACAGAGGATTCCCTCCATCTTCGATGCCTTCAGACCTCACTGGCGATGACTCAGAATTGATCAAGGTTCTATTTCATTCAAAATCTGAATGAATTTTGAAGAAAAGTTGAACAATTGAATTAACCACTTGAACTGTGTGTTTTTTTTATGAGTTGAAACTCGTAAAGTTGTTTTAAAATTAACGAACAACTCGAATTACCTGTGTGAAATCGTAAAATAGACCCCACACATCCATCTGTGCGCTCATTGTAGGTACACCTAGAATTTCGCTAATTATAAATTGTCCAATCTCTCGTTAGGGCATCCACAATGCACTCTCTAAATTTGGCTCCTTAATGACTTCTAAACTAGACGCATAATCAACGGTGGGTCTAATTTTGTGTGTTAAGGATTTGCTAAAATAGGAGTGTGAGACTATTCCAATGACTCTAAAATAGCTCCTAAACTATGTCCTAAAGTTTATTTATGCACAAAAAAATGTAAGTTGGTCCCTCATTCCCTCTCTCTCTTCTCTTTCTCTCCCTCTTCTCCACACTCTTAATTCCCTCCATAAATTTAGCTAATGTGATAAGAGCCATGTTAAGAACCATTCTTAGGTGCTTTTATGTGAAACCTATTAAAGATCACAATTAAACAAATAGGTACTAAATATTAAAAGTCTTACTGGGAGCTATTTTAAGAGCTCAGCCAAAATTCAAATGCATGCACCGCCTTACAATAAACAATGGGATAAGGCTAGCACACCAGGACACATTTTCCCACCAAAGATAACGTAGTTTGGGGGCCACTATGCATACTGCATAGGTAATAGCCAAAATTAGAATTTGTTTCACTTGGTTAAGATATAATTAGTTAGGTAATAAAGTTATGTGAAGTCCATTATGAAAAAGCTAAAAGGTTCAGTAAGTAAAATAACAACATCCAATAAAATCCCACCAATTATATTATTTTTTGGTTCCCAGCAACTAAATTTGATCAACTTTTTATTTTGTCAAATCCCAAGATTCCCAACAAACGGTAACACTGCTCTTATAATCGGTTGCGAGAAATTATATTTGTTGTGATCAAGAGGGAAGCCGTTTCCAACGGATTTGGAGTGGGTGTTGTCCCTGCTCGCCGACCATAGCTGTCCGTAGTCGGCCATAGACGACTCAGATCACATCTTATCCAAACAATCTGAACCGTCCACTACCAATTTGTTGGGAGGTAGCCAACACTTTAAATTGGCTAAAATTAACTCATTCACTAACCTATCAAATGCAAGATAAAAACACTCAAATATATAGATTACAGGACTAACAATCATGAGAACCATAGATATGTCTTTTGGATATGGGTGAACATCACATTCCTCCTTATTGGTGGATATTGTTGGTTCAAATAACATCCCAAGAGAAAATTAAAATTGGGTTTCTCACAGATTCGGGCGACTCACGCCGGTTATGGGTCCTCCACCCTCCTTGAATTTGGGAACATCATCTTCCCAATGAAGGCAAGTATTCCTTTGTCTTTGTGTGCGGTCAATGAAATTATTAAGATTGGATTTTAACTTTTACAATGGCGTGCGTTAGTGTTTGTGGAAAATCATATCAACAGAAGTTTGGGATTCTCAGTTTTCTTAACCACACTCCCCTTTGATCAGACATTAGATTCTACAATAAGGAACTTGAAAACACCTCCTCATTTTATGTAAGCACTTATGTATATACATGAGATGATAACACTTTACAGGAGCATGTGAAAAGATCACTACCCTATTCCACTTTTCATGTGATTTTGATGGTCTGTTTATGAAATCTTTTTATTGAAGGTAAAAAATTGTATATTGACACATCTGTGGCGTATTAAGCCCTAAACTTGTGAAGCTATGCTATGAATCTTTTATGCCCAACAGGTAATTCCTGGCTTACACTTACTCATGAACGTATGATCTTTTTGGGAAAATTACACTTGACATTCCAAAGTATTATTAATTACAAACAATTCCAATTTGGTTGGTGGTTCTGTTCGTTTCTAAATCTCCATGGCTTCAATTTTTGGTCCCGAATTACTTCCAAATTCGCTGTAATAACCCAAAATTTCGTAAATAAAAATTTTGATTTATTAATTCGAATATTTAATTTTAATATCGCTAAATAAAATGATTTATTATTTAGTTTAAATAATTTGAATAAAACTAGATCTAGTTTGTTTATTTCCTTTTATTTATTTTTTCCGCGCCGTAAAATCAACGCGTGCACACCGGGTATTTCACCACATCGCGTCCGGAAGCCTTACTAATTCCCCCAACTCCTATTTTGTCCTATTATGGCTAGCCTTATCCTATTTAAAACCTAAATTAGGCCTATTTCTATTTTTGGAAAAACCCTAATTAGGCATGTGCTCAATTTTGACTTTTCTACCAATTTTGACTTTACTTTTACTAAACCTAATTTGTCTTTTTGTGAGTTAATGAGAGGAAAGGAAGGAGGGAGGAAGTTTCTTGGTAAACTTGTTCACTAAGGAAAGGAAAGGGGAGAGTAATTGCTTCCCTCGCCGTATAATTTTACGGGCGTATATCCGTACGCGCGTTCGTGCACGTTTCGGTGCCGTTTTTCTTCTAAATTCCATAGGATTATATTTTTGGATTCTCTTAAGTCTATCTAGGAATTTCCTATCATATTTATTTATTTTCTTGAAATTAGTAGTTCTCTAATTATTATTCGCGGTAAACTAGTTTGTATTTTTCGCGCACAAGACCAACCGTACGGAGCATTTCTCGTCCCAACGGTGGGGAAAATATCTCCCAATTAATGGGGGAACATATCCTATCCTATTATTGATAGCCTTATAGGCCTACTATTTATAGGTTTACTTTTTCTATAAAGTGCATATATGTATATATGTATAGTTATATACGTATTATACCCCGTGGCTAGTTTCGTGTGTATAACTAGTACCCAAAACTACCCAACTACGCCCTACTATAACGAACCTAGACATATTACGTCATATCCTATGTATCTAGGCACCCTTACTTGAACCCCAAGCTTGAATCTAGTGGGGAAATTATCCTTATCCTAAAACTAGCCATTAAAGGCCTACAATTTTACTTTTACAAAAGATTTTTTGGACACTTATGGGAAGAGGAGATGGCTGGTCCTTTTGGGGGAGGAGAGCCTCATTGCTTTTTTCACTATAAATAGCTCACTCACCTTGCTTCATTTCTCACACCAAAACCTCCGAACTTATCCACTTTGTGCTTTCTAGTGTTCTTGAGTGAGTTATTGAGTGTTCTTCCATATTCAACCTTCCACCACCACACTCCACCATCCTCGACCACCCCTAGATCTTAGAAAGGTAGAATAAATTAGCTAGAAAGCGTTTGAGCGGAGGTCGACTAGTCGTTACGCCGCCGGAATTCAACTAGCTTATCGGCTTCCGACTAATCATCGGAATTAAGGTAGATACTTTATCTTAACTTTAGATTAGTAGTTACTAGTTCATTTTAATTATGTTATTATAACGCTTAAACGTGCTTAATTATGATTAAACATGATTATATTGGTGATTAGTGATTTTATGAACAATTAGACTTTGAAAAACACAATTAGTCGTTACTATGCACGATTTGAGATTGACTTTTGAAAATATCCAGTTATAATGCCCGATTGACTTTTGGAAACCTAAAATATCCAGTTATAATGCCCGAATGAAAATCGACTTTTCAAATTTACGCGGTTATAATGCCCGACTGATTTTTGGAAAGTAACCGGATAAACTTTTTCTTAAAGCGACTTCAAAATGTTTTGACTGTACCTGGACTGCTGAGATTAACCCAAGGCTAACACCCTTGAGGGTCTGTCAAAAAAGATAAGCCTAGCGTTGTCTAAGAAAGGAATGGTGCTAGTAACTGCATTCGTGCGGCCATCCAGCCTGGGACTCTCCTGGTTATCTCATTGTCTAAAGAAAGTCACCAAATGATATTTTTATACCTAAAGTAATACAGTAATCGTGAAATGATTTTTAAATGGAAAATTTATCGTGAAACGATTTTTAAACGAAAGATTTTTATGAAACTATGGCATGTGCACGTTTTCCAAGACGATACGACACGACACGTTTTTCGAGAAAATGATCGATTGTTTTCACAAGAAGAAATAAAGATGAGAATGAAAATGATAATGTGATGAGAATTGAGACGATATTGCCATTAGAGTCCCGCCTCAGTTCCCTGGGGTGAACTGGTGGTCAAAGCTCAATGGAACTATACGGTAGTGCTGTTTATAGTTTCTCCTCAAATTCCGCGGGTGAATTTGACGGTCAGAACTTACTCAGTACAACACATAGTGAACGGACTTCATAAACAAACTGGTGGGGATTCAGTGATATGGGTAGCCGGGACTATGTCGTGTGTGACGCGGAGTTAACGGACCTCATACTGCAGGAGTCAATTTATGGGTGGCCGAACCTTCGAACGGAAAGGTTGGTGACCGTTAGATCGAATTATCAAATGGGCCAATAACTTTCGAGAGATGTGAGATGTTGATATGATTGAAATTTGAAGAAGAATGCTATTATGAGAAATTGATACGAAATACTAATATTGCACTCTGATTTGAAAAGAAACAGGATACTGATTTTATTAAAGTTGCACTCTGATTTGATTTGATACTGATGCTGATGCATTGACATGCATGAACTTACCGTTTTGATAAATGACTTTACTATTTACCTGTCACCTACAATATTGTTCTAGAATTGTTAGATTAAGGTTGGGACAGGATATCTATTGAGCGTCCTCGCTCACAGTGTTGTACTTGTGTAACCTTGACATAATATAACGATGTTGCTTCGCGACTCCGACGTATTATGTCAGACTATGTCGACGAACATGAGTAATAATATAGCACCGGAGGAGTTGCCAACATGGAGCATGATCAGATCAAGAAACGTACGGAGTCATAGAGTCCACCCGGTCTACCTTTTTGTAATTTGTGAAGGATAGATCATCTATATGTATTTTTGGTTATTATTATTACTGTTTAAGATCGACTTTAAATTGTAATAATAATCCATAACGTATCCCAAAAATGTGGGGCGTTACATTCGCCCTCCTTTCTTACCTGCCTCACTCCCTTCCAAGTTATCTGAGAAAATTTGTCTCGTAAGCCTGTTCTGATCTGATTTGAACTTCTGATGCGAGTAGAATCATGGCAAACAACAACAGTAACAACGACAATCTTTTGTGTAGACATGAAAAATAAATATTATTTCATCATAGGGCTTTCTGTTTTCATAAAAGCAGTTGTTTTTGGTTGTCATTTGTCAAAATTGCAAATTTGGTCATTGACATGACGTTCGTCTAAGTATTCGTTCAAATTTGGGAAGACAAAGTCTATTAGTTGTTGAATTGGTTCAATGTAAATATTTGTTGTTAAGATCATGTTTGACGAAATTTGTATTTGTTGTAGTTATTAACAAAGTTGAAGTACAGATAGCAGTTTGACAATAAATTATCAAACCAGAATTCCTAAACGAAGTAGTATAATTTAGAATACAAAACTAATTACATCACAACTACAATCATCTACTTCTTATAGCTAGGTAATGAAAAAAACCAGCAGAGTGAATGCAAACAAATTAACATTCGACATCGTAAATTAATTGATCAACTTATATAGTAATTTCTAACATGATAAGGTGAGGTTCCTCTGGTTTGCTTTGGATTTGTAGCTCAGTTGGATAAGTAAATGCATGCACTGTGATATCAACCAGAAAAGTAATCTTCAACCCAAAATCTATGAGTTGCCTCGCTCAGAGCCAGATCCTAGCTAGCTAGGAGTAGAGTTAGAACAAGAGAAAAAAGTAGGCCAAGATGGAGGAGGCAATCCTCATAGGACGTTAGTACATTTGTACATGGAAATCCTGTTTATATTTCGTATAATAATATTCTTGTCATAGGAGATCAATGTCCAGTGGACCCTTTCTCTATTTTTGATCATTTTCATTTGCATCTAACATATGGCCGCAATCAAAATAAAACTACTTTTGTTTATCAATTAGCATTGTGACTATTCGATACATGGGACCAGAAAAAACACCAATGTGATTTTTTTGTCCCGTGTATTGAACATGAACAACTCTACTATGTTGAACGGGAGCTAGTGATATGTGAAGGGCTTACATAATAGCGATACAAAGATTAAGGGGGTCTACTAGGAGTGAGTTCACGTTGTATTTTTTGTGAAAGTATTTTTTACTAAAACTTACTTTTCGTAATTTTTGTTTAGCTTTTTGTCTTAATTTTTTGGATTATTTGTTCGCTTCGATAAGAGGAATAAGAAAAGTATGAAAAAAATTAACCGAATATGGAAAAAGTTCGTATCATCTTTTTTTTTTTAGTCATAAGATTAATTGAGGTCTGCAAACTTCACAAATACCTGATCAGATAGTTTACGATCTAATAGATTGTGTCCCACGGCCCAGGAGGGGAGGAAACCACCTTATGCAGTTAAGCACTCGCTGAACATGGGTCAGTCATCCTCTTCGATAGTATTCCTAAATTCATTCCTCATTTATCCCGATCCATAGCTAGCAACTTTGGGTCCATCTCAAGCGCAACCATCACTCCCACACAAGCACCTTTGGAGCTTTCTAGGCTTTGATGGGCTCACTCTTCTTTTGAGCTTGACCGGGCTCAAAGAGCTATCAGTTAGAGACCTCATAGGATATGGCTTACGGGCTTAGACTTTATCGAATATCAATCAATAATAAAGAAAGTTTAAAAAAATCATAAGAGAAGAAAGGTAAATTTTTTTTTTAACTTTTTCGACTCATCTCATCGAGACAGATAATTAATCCAAAAAATAAAACGTGAATTTAGCAAAAATTCAGAAAAACATGAACAAAAAATCAAAATGAAAAGTCCAACATAAAAAATAGGAGTATCTAAAATATGGCATGAACTCACCGTTGATCACTTTTAAAGAAGAATAAGTGACATCGAGTGATGGTTGAAGATGTATATGATATTTACCCAATTTTTTATTTTGCTTGTTTCATAGATCCTTAAGTAGTGTTAAAGAGTATTGGAACATCTGGAAAGAGTTAGGGGCCGTTTGGCCGCCTCTTTATCAACTTATTGATTTCTCCTTTTTGCATTCTGGGTGTTTGGCAGCAACACCCAGAAACTACTTCTCCAGAAATCGTTTTTCCATTTTTCCATTTAGAAGCCAGAAATCAAAAATAGGTTTGGAGGTGTTTTTTGATTTCTACTTCTCATTTTCCCTTCCAAAACACATTCTGCACATTTCTTCCAAACACTCCTCCCACATCCAAAACTCATTCTGACCAAAAGCCAAAAAACCAAAAAGCCAAAAAGTCAAAAATCAAAAGCTAAAAAGTAGGCTCCCAAACACCCCCTTAATCGGATGGGAGCATGTCAGCAAGCTACGAATTTATAGTTAAAAGCTTTACAAGTTCAATTTGCATCGCCAATTAAAAAATCTTTTGAGACTATCGAAAGATGTGTTGGATTCATAATTTTATGATATTCAAGGTGTATAAACTTGACTCAAATAATAAAAAAAATTGGTAGAAGTGCGGGGCCAATACGAAAATAATCAAACGTTGACCCGCAAAACATACACTCCACCCATCTAAAAATTGATTATTTTACGGGTACCGATTGCGTGGGTATCAAATAAACATCTCAAAATAGCGTACATTGTTTACCATAGTAAGAAAACCAACCCAATCCAAAAGGCGTATTCGAATCCAATCGAAAACCAAACCCAAAATGGAATTCAGTTCCTTTACGTTACACTATTCATTTCTCAAAGCAACTCAAAATGGAAAGTAAATTCATAGTAAATTTATTTATTTTTTGGTTCCAGCCTGTGCTATCCTGTTGCATTGCGTTGCGTTGCGTGCAAGGGTGAATTAGGAGTAGTTTTTCATTTGCTAAAATGGGAATTTGTTAAAATCAAGTGGAAGATTTTAGCAAATGAAGTGGGGAGGAGATTTTAGCAACAATGAATCTGGACATATGTGAAACTAGGCCTTAGCCGATTTACGTTTATTTTCTATCTTTATTAATTAAAATGCAGGGTTTTTTTAACTTTATTTTTAAAATACGTGAAATTGGGTTTCCGAAACACGCTTTTAAAGAAGCATGTTACTGAAAACACTTTTCGCATTGGTTAAGACGGATTAAACACGCTTTTCCAAAAGCACGTTTTGAAAACATGATTTTAAGGAGGATCTCCGTTGCTCTCCTTTTGGATGTTTGTTTTCACTTAGTATTCTTTATCTCCGTTTAACGATCATTTTTTAGGCGTCTTGCTTAACAAAATTGTTTGTTTCCTGAGAAACTTAAAAAGGATCAAAGAACAAAGAGGAATTTTACTCTATTTGAGAACCCAATATTGATTTAAACATCAAGTGAACCACAGAAGTAGAGAGCTTTAAAAAGATTTGCTTTTTTCACCGTATGGGTTGAGAGTTCTTCTGGGCGACCAAGCATGGTCCTTTTGATTGTCCTTGTTTACTTCTTCTTCTTTTTTCTTTTCCCCCTTCCTATGATCTTTGTTATTTGTGGCTTTAGGTGTGCAACTATGTTGAATCTCTATGTATGTCAGTCTTGTGTCGTGTTATCAATTTCTAAACGTAGTGGAAACAAGTCTAGGATGTTGGGTTGGATCTTCCATTCATACATCTCGTGGTTCTTGGAACAATCACTGACTTCTAATCAGAAATTTGATTGAATAGGGTCGATGAACAAACAACATCCGTTCAAATCAACTTTCATAGTCACAGATATATTGTAATATGATTTGTAGCATTTCCTATAAAACTGATCCACTTGCTAAAATTAGATGTAAAATCAACAAGATGAGAACATTAGTAGTACAGGCAAAGACAGGTCCAGGTTTATGCAGTTCAGCGTCAAAACAGACCTAAGAAAACCGAGTTAAGCCTTGTCCAAACCAATGAGACTTAGAAGTTTTAATCTATATACGATTTGATTTGACGATAACTTTTTTTCCTCTCTTTTTTTTCCTTTCTTTTTTGACGTGTTATAGACATGGTTAACATAATAACCCAATATTGAGGAATTTTATCGTGACTTGTAAAGCAATTCATATGCTTTCTTTGGATTTTTACACATGAAAAGTAGACTTTTGACATATAACATACTCTGAAGCACCGAAAAGAATAAAGAAGACATATGGCATCCCCTGTGAATTTGTTGCGAACACATTGCTATACCTCCTTTTTATCAATGGCAATTTTCAGTTTTGGAACTTATCCACTGGGGACTGCAAAGTGCAAACCAATCAGCAAAAGACACCGCAGTGAACTTTCGCTAGAGTTTCAATTCCTTTCTTTATGTACTTAATACTTTGCCATGGAGGACTTGAATCCAATTTGTTAACTTTTTCTTGTATTATGTGCAACTACACTACGGTGGAATGTTAAATGCAAAGGATAGAGAATTATTGCCCCTTTTATGTTGTGACCCTGCCCCGCAATACAACTAAATCAGATAAAGACATTTCCACTACATTCGTTTGGTTATGTTAATGAGTTATGCTAATTTGTTATTTGTTGGTCTAAATGCTACTGTGTCATGTCTTTACTAGTAAGGACCTGATTAGCATCTTTCCTGTTGCATTTCTGGTATGGTTGTCGTTTTTGCTATGACTTGTCTGATAGTACATCCTGTGGGCATGTGGAAGTAATGATGGCCCACTGCGCTTACCTATTACCATACCTTTCTATGCGAACCTCCTATATGTGTTCTGTTCATGTGGATGTTTAATGTAAGCTGGAATGTGTGTACATTGTCTACTGTATTCCTGGAATGTGTGTACATTGTCTACTGCATTTCTTATTCCTGGTAATTGCTGTGGTAAAGCTGTAACATTGTCTACTGCATTTTTTTTTTTGTTTGGGACGTTAATATTTTACTTGCTATGAATGAGTACAATTAGCACTTCATTTTTCTGCCGAGTACTGATACTGTTCTACTTGTATTATGGACTTGAATAATAGATCAATAACCGAATGGTAATGAATTCAAGAAGCACTGTGGCGTCTGTTGTTTCCTGTAAATTGGGAAACAAGAACGACTTCTTCTTCTCGATTTCCGTCTGTTTACTGTCAAAGTTCTTCAAGACTCCGACTGCAAACCTGAACTTTTCTTTTGATCAAGGACGTCGAAACTTGAAAGGGCTCCTACAGCAATACAACAGTTGGAGCCCCATTTAAAGAGCTTCATCCGTCAGGCATCAGCGGCTATCGATGTTTGACTTCCTTTATCTGTCATTTGATACTAGTTGGTATGATTTCCTCTCAGTTACCTATCCTTACCGAAGCTCAGACGTTCAATTCCTTCCAAAACCACCTAATTTTGCCATTAACCATTCCCGATGTTGTTCCCTCTGATACGGTTGACTTTGACTTTTCTGATATATTTGGTCCTTTACCTGCTCAGATCTCAACTGAAGTTAGTTATGTTGACATGGGAAATTCAGTGCCTACAACAGATGTAACTGAGCTTATCTATGATGACCCACCGGTCATTTACACCCAGTCACATTCTTTGGTTGGTCCCAGTATTTGTGTCAGTCAATCTGTGAAACTGAGCAAGCTCACAATACACGAGTCAGAGGATCTAGTGGAACTTGTGGAGAGTCTCAAGCAAGAGACCGTGAAAGTAGTTCATGAACTTTTGGTTGATAATTCTATTGCCGAGGAGTCTCTTAAATATGCTGATGATTCTATTAAGGCCCAGAGTGTGGGGCTTGAAGATTTTGAGGTTATGAAGCTTGTGGGTCGGGGTGCATTTGGAAAAGTATTTCAGGTGTGAAAGAGGGGCACAACAGAAATATATGCAATGAAGGTCATGCGGAAGGATAAGATATTGGAGAAGAATCATGCTGAGTACATGAAAGCGGAGAGGGATATTTTGACCAAGATATGGCATCCCTTCATCATCCAGCTAAGATACTCATTCCAGGTGATTTTTGCTCAACAATACTAAAATGCTTGATTTTTTTTTTTTTTCCCTTGTTTTACTCTCTATCACTAGTTTCGTATTGGAGTGGTTCAAGCCTCAAATCATATCTGATTTTTCAACTTCACAAAATTTCCTCATATACCGAAGTAACGTACATAGCTGATAAGTTTCCAAGAGCAAGACAATGAATTTGATTTGCTTATTTTGGTGATTTTACGAAGACCTTATGAATGTGTTTTTATGCCTATGAACGTTGATATACATGTTATATGACCTGCAGACCAAGTATAGACTTTATCTTGTGCTGGATTTTGTGAACGGGGGACACCTATTTTTTCAGCTCTGCCACTAGGGACTTTTCAGGTACCTTCTTTCATTCTTCCTTTATAAATCTCTAACGTTCTAGGTATGCTCAGTTATTAACTCTTGAAATATGTTTCAGAGAGGATCTGGCATGCGTTTATATGGCAGAGATTGTCTTAGCAGTGTCTCACCTGCATGCTAAGGGCATAATGCATAGGGATCTTAAACCCGAAAACGTCCTACTGGATGTAGATGGCCATGTACTCTCTCTCTCTCTCTCTCTTAGGCTATACAAATTGTATGTTTAATTCTTGTTTAATTATTATTGGTTTTAGGCCATGTTGACTGACTTTGGCATGGCAAAGCAATTTGACGAGTATACAAGATCAAATTCGATGTCTGGAACAGTTGAATATATGTCGCCTGAAATTATTCTTGGGAAGGGCCACAACAAGGCTGCAGACTGGTGGAGCATTGGGATATTGTTGTTTGAGATGCTAACTGGGAAGGTTAGCACCTTATATTTACTTCTCGTCTCATGTCTGTGTAAGCCGCTCATAGTTGTCTGCCGTAGTGTATGGCTTTTGTGATAACTTTATGGTTTTTGCAATAGAACTTTGAAGCGTTGAAATGAAGTATAATCAGTTCCTGCAAGTTTTGGTTCTGTAGTTGCTTCAATGGAAGTGAACAAACCTTAAAAACCAATTTATCAATTAAGGGCATTAGGCAAGATTAGTCCAAGTTTATTTACTTGTAATTCCCTTTGCATTGTCTGACTCTATTGTTTTGCTTTCTGCTGATGCAGCCTCCATTTATTGGTGGGAATCGTGAGAAAATTCAGCAAAAGATAATAAAGGATAAAATCAAGCTACCATCATTTTTGACTAGTGATTCACATTCTTTATTGAAAGGGGTAAGCATCTAAATATCCCAGCCTATAGTTTCTTTCCACAATCCCTCTGACCCAAATGAATGTTGAATTTGGTCCTATCTGAGTTGAAGGGATACTTAGATACTGTTAGGCGAAGTGTTATTTTAAGTTTAGATGGAGTATTTAACCATTTCTTGTCGTTCTTTCAGCTTCTGCAAAAAGAGCCAAGCAAGCGGCTAGGCAGTGGACCAACAGGGAGCGAGGAAGTCAGGGCCATAAATGGTTCAAGCCTATTAACTGGAAAAAATTGGAGGCGAGGGAGATCCATCCTAGATTCCGCCCTCAAGTTGCCGGGAAACACTGCATTGCTAACTTTGACAAATGCTGGACCGATATGCCAATTCAAGATTCTCCAGTGTCCAGTCCGAATGCAAATAGCAATCACTTCCACGGCTTTAGTTATGTGAGACCTGCAGCCTCCCGTCTTCACAAGAATAATCCAGTTTGCTAGTATGGTTTCAACAAGCTAGAGCATTTAACACTTTCCAGAAGGCGGTGACTTTCCTTGTTTTATTATCTTCTTGTTGTGATGGTTTATTTAGGATTCTTCACTTGATAATATTATTAAACTTTTCTTGGCTAGTGTTGCCAGAGAAGGTAAACTAATGAGTTGGGCAACCAACCATTTTGTGATGTATTATTATCTTGGTAATATCAGAAGTCTTCTTTCCACAACATTGCAATAGTTGACTTGATTACAAGGATTTTTGAAATACAAATCCATCTAGATTCTCTGGGAAGCAATTGGAGTCATTTTTTTTCTTTTACTTGTTAATGTTTGGGTGAAAAGGAATTGCATGTCTATTAAACTCGGGCATTTGTTCATCATTGTTAAACTGCGCCTACCAGGTATTTTCGAGACTTGTAAAAAAAGAAGTTACTCCATTTAGGACAGGTTTGGCGTAAAAAGTAAAGCCAGATTTTGGCTTTTTGGTGCTTCAAAAATCCAAAAAAAGTATGAAATTTTGGACTAAAAAGCTACACATAAACTACTTTTTTCGGCCAACAAAATGGGTGCCGTAATCAACTGTAAAGGACCATTATGACCTTACCTTTTACTCAAAATGCCCAATCTACCCCTCAACTTTAAGACTTGCAGCACTAACTGTTCAAGGGCATTTCCGGAAATGGAACAAAAAAGTTGATATCACTTGGATGACAGTGGACCAATAAACGTTTTAGCCCAAAAAGGTTACTTTTTGCCTCAAAAAAGCAAAAAAAGAGAACTCGTACAAATTTTTTAGGTCAAACCTCACCTTAGTCATGTCTCGTTCTCCTTTTAACTTTTTGCAATTTTTGGTTTGTGTTTTTATTAAAAAAATTGCATTTATTAGTTTTACATCAAACTTTTTAAGTTCCATAATTCGTCAAATTCTGGTTTAATCTTTGGATTTGGGATTTTGTCATCCTCATGATATTTGCAAATTACAGGCCCCCAAAAAAATCCTTCACAAGGGGTAAAGGCATCAATGTTCTACAGTATTAGTTTTTCAATAAAACATGGAGGAGTAGTTGTTTTCCCTCCCTCCACACATGCCCACCTCAATTGAGGATAAACCAAAGGGATTGACGTGGGAAAAAACCAACCTTTTGCTGACACTCTCTTTGAGTAAACCACCTCCCTCGCTCCATAAGCTGTCTTTCTTGATGAGTATCCATGGCTTCTCTGCTATCCTCAACTGCCACTATTCTCCCACATAACAATCACAATCACAATCACAAACCCACTTTGTTCTCTCCAACAAGAATAATTGGCACCCATTTTCATAGAACCCAAGTGAGGTGCAATGCATTTCTCGACAACATACCAGAGAATGTCCTCAACGACAACTCTCTTCAAATCGACAAATCTCTCTCTCTTCTCCCTGTTTTTAAATCCGGGTATGCGCAGTTTCAGAGGGTTACAGCGGAATTACCGGAGACGGAGAAGTGGGGGATTCTTGTTTTTGGTGGGCTTATTTGGATTTACTTGACTGCTAGGCCAGGAGTTCTAATTGGCGCTATTGATTCGTATATTCTCGCTCCTCTGCAAATAGGGTTGGACAATTTGTTAGGGAGGAGAAGCTTAAAGACTAGGGATTTTCTGATTGGAGATAGATTGGGAGAAGGTTCTTTTGGTGTTGTTTATTCTGGTGTGATTGTGCCAAAGAATATGAGTGTGGAAGAGACAATACCAAATAGTGGTCGACGAAAAGCCGCAATGAGGGATGGACAGTTCAAGCAGAAGGTTATTCTCAAGAAGGTAAACTGTCAGTTTTGATCATAATTTCCCCTATTTTTTCGTTCACTAATAGGTAAACTTTGTGCTTTGATCATATTTCATATAGTTGCTATATTCATCTGTTGCTCTTCTTGATTCTTTTTCCCCCTTTTGAAAATAAAAATAAAAATGCGTTTTTTTTTTTGTTTTTTGGAAAGTAGAGATGTATTAACCACCACCAAAAGGGAACAACAGAGCGAGGATATATCCTTGAACTCAAAACAATCGGTCTAATACAAAAAAGCACTGCCCAATTGGACAGAAAAGAAATTAGGATCTAACTATTTTTTTACACAGATGGAGGAACTCTCCAAGACTCCATGATCCTGACATTCACCATAGACTGCTCAATACGACGCCACCCACACAAACCCCAGACCACTCCACGCCATGTTGCTTGAAAATTCTGTTATTCTGTTCACCCCAAAGATGATAAATGGAAGCGGCAAGCATCAGCTTAAAAATAGTACCACTAACAGACTCTCCTCCGCAATGAGTGACACCCCAAGACACCTCCTCCTTCAAAGGTAAAGGAAGTCTGGAAATGTGGCATTTTTGTGGACCTTGACACCATACAGCAGCAGAGAAAGGGCATGTAAAGAAAAGGTGACCATGAGATTCCTCAGAACCACCACATAGAACACCACTTTGATCTTGAATGATCCCCCAGGAAAAAAGCCTGTCCCTTGTAGACATTTTCCCATGGAAGGCCATCCACTGAACCACAGCCCAGCGAGGGATATGGTGTTTGAACCAAACCGCCATGCCAATCAACCTCAACCCCTGGAGCCCTCAAGCCAGCCCAAGCAGATTTAGAAGAGTATTCACCATTCGGAGTAAGAGACCAAACTACTTTGTCCTCGCAATCAACATGGGGAATCAGGTCCATTGGAGAATGCCGTATGATCTCCTTGGTGATTGCATTCCTAGCTCTAAGCCACCTCCAGCAACCATTAGAAATAATAGAACTGACCTTAGCCTCCAAAGATCTCCCAAGAATATAAACAACTCCCTCCCCAAACTTTGCACAGAGAGATCCCAGGTGGTGCCAGTTATCCAGCGAAAGATGAATAGAGTTACCATTGCTAATGAAGTGTTTAATAAAAGGAAAAGCCACAGCCCTAAGGCCCAAAATTTTCCTAAATGTCCAAGAACAATCAGCAGGGGTATCCATATGCCAACAACATTGTTGCTTAATCATAAAACTATGGAGCTTTCTCTTCTCCTGACATTTGAATGGGTTATTAGTATTGCTTATGTATGAAAGTTATCAGGTGAAGGTTGGAGTTCAAGGTGCTGAGGAATGTGGAGACTTTGAGGAATGGTTCAATTATAGGCTGTCAAGAGCAGCTCCTGAAACCTGTGCCGAGTTCCTTGGAACTTTTATCGCTGACAAAACAAATTCGCAATTTACAAAAGGAGGTAAATGGCTTGTCTGGAAATTTGAGGTACTAAATCTATTTTTGCAAGCTTGTGTGTGTCCTATCAGTATCCCCTAAATCCTTTCTGTAGATTACTGCACACATCACTTATATAGGGGAACTCTTATGTGACAGGGAGATCTTGACCTTTTGGATTACATGAAAGATCGGAACTTTCCTTTGAACTTAGAGTCAGTCATGTTTGGTCGTGTTTTGCAAGGACTGGACTCGATCAAACGAAATGCATTAATTATCAAGCAAATTATGCGCCAGATTATTACTTCTCTGAAGAAAATCCATGACACGGGCATTGTTCACCGAGACATAAAGCCATCAAACTTAGTGGTAACAAAGAAGGGACAAATTAAGCTCATTGATTTTGGGGCAGCCACTGATCTTCGGATTGGCAAGAACTACGTACCCAACCGCGGCTTGCTTGATCCTGACTATTGTCCCCCTGAACTGTATGTACTTCCAGAGGAAACACCTAAACCACCCCCGGAGCCTATTGCTGCCCTTCTTTCGCCCATTTTATGGCAGGTATCAGTCTAGTCTTACCTTTTCCATTTTGGAGGTGAACTCCTCAACTCTGTATGCTTTCTAGGAAGTGGAATATATAAATACCATGACTTATAGGATAAAAGTAAAAATGAGATTGATAAATCTATCTGCAGATCACTTGGCGTAGATCCCATTTGGTTTATTGAACAAGACACCTAAGCTACAGGGCTTCCTTGAATGGTTGTCTATTGGATATCGCAAGGCTTTGAAGGAGTGCTGTTTTCATAATCGTAAATGCAGAACTGTTATAAGAATTTGATTAAAAAAAAGAAGGAAAGAACTGTTATAAGAATTCTTTAACTAATAGTTTTCAAAACTTCGTCCATGTAAACATTTTTGAAAACAACCAATGTTTTAGGAAACCTCAAAGATGTTTTCGAAATTGAACTTCTAATGATTTCCCGTAGAAAATGACTAAAATTGGAAATCGATGAATATTTTCGATTTCGAGAACCGTTTCTAAGATAAGTTCTGTAATGTCGGCAAGACAGCAACCAAAAAAGATTGTAGTTTTCGTAAAAGATTGTTTTAGTTGACAAAGCTTGTTTGACTTAACTATTGCCACTGCACATGACTTCGTTCGAGTTTCTTTTCCAAGGCACAGCAAAAGAAAGTTGATTGAAGTACAAGCTAATCTGTGTTCATCATTCTTTCAGCTAAACAGTCCTGATCTGTTCGATATGTACTCTGCTGGGATTGTACTCATGCAAATGGCAATACCAACATTAAGGTCAGGTGCAGGCTTAAAGAATTTCAATACAGAATTAAAGACTGTTGGATACGACCTGAAGGAGTGGAGGGAGAAAACTCGGTTGAGGCCTGACTTGAGCATTCTTGATCTTGATTCGGGTAGAGGGTGGGATTTGGCCACAAAACTGATTTCAGAGAGAGGTTTCCAGCGAAGGGGGCGCTTATCTGCTGCAGCTGCTTTAAGGCATCCTTATTTCTTGTTGGGTGGTGACCAAGCAGCCACAGTTCTCTCAAAGCTTAGCTTAACCAAGTAATGAGTTGCTTTTGCTTGGTAACGTTAGTAGAAAATCTCTTCACCTCCTTGTGCTTTTGAAAAATTTTTGAAGGAAATTTTCGCTAAGGTATTTATAGGTGTTACTGACGAAAGAATCAATTCTCATTCCATGTTATACGAGGACGAATCTATTATTTCATCGCGTAAGAGACCAACTGTCTTCTAAAATGGTTGAAGAAATGCAATAGCATGACACTAATCATGTTGTAATGCTGATTTCGGATGAGGACTCCTTATGTGATGTTTGTTGACAAAAACCAGTGACGAGTTTCGAGAACACAAAAGCAACAGCCACTGAAACTAGTATGCAAATCCATGCCAAAATGCTATAGAAATTGGTTCATGAAAGTATGGAAGTTGAAGACTGCCTAGACAACATGATGTGTAACGGTCACCCACTATTTAAGAAGTAATAACTTCAAGTCCTCCATTGTACAATAAGGGTGCTTGCAAAATTTCATATGTACATACATGGTATGAGGAAGTGTAAGCATTCTTCTATACATCACCCACATTATTCAAAGATCATCATGGTAGACGAAAGTCTCAAAAGGATGCCTTTTCTTGCAACCCCAGTGACATTTCCAAGAACAAAACGAGTTGAAGCTCATAAGCCTTTTGGACTGCAGAGATATAATGTCTGAAGTAGAAGGAGACTTTGAAAGAACAATTGCATACCCGTCGTCCATGTAATCTGTCCCTTCAGGAAACAGTTGCCACAGAAGGCTTCCACCCCCACTGCCTCCTTTTTTACTGGAATTCAAGATGGCCTTGTAAACTGTACTGACAAGTGTGTTCCGGAACGATGTATTGTACCCAGGGTCGTTTGTTGATACACCAAACTCACCAAACATAACCGGCATGCCAAGGAAATTCTCGGCATCTTCAATGTGGGATTGCATCCATGCCTTGACAAATGAGATATGATCATCGGAAATTGCTTCCGAAATCCTTCAATTACCAGAAAATTTCTATCAGAAGCTGCCACCCCGATATAAGAGGAAAAAAAAGAAAAAGAGGAGAATAAATAAAACCATAGCAATACATGTCTTTCCTTGTCCGACTTTGCTTCACAGAGTGAAACCAGGAATAACAGATGCCGGAACGCTTGGTTATTCAAGTAAGGTGACATATACATGTTACATCTACTAAAATGAATCCAAAAGTCATGCCTACAGAAGAGACCATGTACGCATACTCAAACATACAATGCACTTGTACATATGCAAACAGTGTATCCAAATCCATAACTAAGTCATAAGCATTGAGTATTGATATTAACCTGAAGTTAGGATATAAGATTCCAATAAGGAAATTTTAATGAAGAGTGCTAACCAAGTGTCTGCATAGATATGGACTGAAGCAAAATCAACACCAAGAACCTGATGGTTCCTGATAAAGTCAGTTCCAACTTGTTGAGCAAATGTATCTGGGTTGAATTGAACCCTGTTAGGGGTCGAGGGACCATAAAATCCTTCCAGCCCGATCTCCACTAAGTGTTTCGGATCGATGCTCTTCACATAGACAGCCATTTCCTCGATCCATGCCTACAAACCAACCACATCAAATTTAGCGGTAAATTAGTGCTCTTCAGAGAAGATATTTCCTTAACAGTATGGTCTAACAAGTACAAGCACAAGATATGTAGTATTCATTTTATGCCATTGTGATACTTTAGTGACAAGTTTGATTATTGCATAACATATCCCTGAAACTTACATGTAGAATCCTAGCTGGCAATCGAGAAGTAAACAAACCTGCAATTTATCCCCGGAAGGATCTGAGGCGCACCGTGGCTCATTCATTAGCTCCCACGCGAAAATTGTTGGATCATCCTTGTAAGTAAGGTTATTGATTGTATTCACTCTATTAAGCACTGTCTGCACCATCAAAAGAGCAAACTGCAATTAGACTTCACTGAGAAAACACAGCGTCTAGTGATCTGGCTATTTCCACATACCTAAGTAGCTGGCACATATTGAAGAATGTGGCATGTCATGCTGGATGCCGACTCTCGATGGATATGGTGTCGGACACTCATCCAAACATGTCCCTTAATCTTTTAAATTTTTGGAACTGGGAACTCATCAGACACTTGCAGGGTCACAAATTTCCAGTAATCGAACATGCATATTAAATAATACAACAATAACATAACCCATTTAGTCCCCAATAATTGGGGGTATGGGCGGGGGAAGGATAGGAGACAGACCTAACCTTTGGCAATAAATGCACAAAGTGGCTGCTCCCAGAATACCACTGAAACAGATGGATTGGAGACAGACCTAACCTTTGGCAATAAATGCACAAAGTGGCTGCTCACAGAATACCACTGAAACAGTGATCCCCCTATACCGTCGCGTTTGCTGCGGAATCATGCCCTCAAATCAAAGCCGAAAGGCATCAGAGAGGGCAGACCCAAGAATCATTTTGATTTATGTGCACATTACCATGCTTCTTTCATTCAGCATCCAGAGCATTGGCGTTGCACAGTATGCATATTAAATAATACTGGTATAAAAGGAATAACTTGGGGTAGAACAACGAAATCAGAACCATGTGATCCTCACCCTTCAGGCTTATTAATGCTAGGAAGTTTTGCTGGAAGCTACAGGTCTTGCAAGTATTGATTGATAGAAGAACTTTGTTTAAACGTTATATACTTTAGCTCTTTATTTTCATATAATGCAATTGCTATCTTGATGATATATTGTTCTTTTAGCTTATTGAATATATGACCTCCTTAATTTTAGCTATAGTTATGTTGCATTTTTTCGGATAAAACATTCATGCAAATTACATATAAGGCATACGTGTCATACATATATTAACATGCTCTTGGAGAGTCATGTCCTACGGTTTTTGAAAAATCCAGTGTCAGCATGTCCATTTCATGTCCCTGTCTGAGCTACTTAGCCACATACAAAGACCTCTACATTGCAAAGTAATTGACTGAAGATGTCTATAAAAAGCTTAAAAGCAGCTAGGAACATGCCTTAACATTGGCCTTGTAGTAGTTTTTGATAGTTGGATGACTGAAGAAGTCATCATCTGAAGTCAAATTCAAGCCAGCCACTTTACCCCATTTCACGTATTGCGCCTTGCCTCCGTATTCATCCCAGTTGTTAGTTAATGATAATATGAGCCTGATCTTGTACTTCTTTGCTTCACTGACCACGAAATCCAAGGCCTGCAATTCCATTGTAAAAACTAAATTGACATACAGGATAAATGCTTACTAGTTACCTACATTCATTGGACGTGATGCATTAGACATACATACTACTCTATCACCAAGAAAGCAACTTAGGCTAAACATAGAGTACTATAAAAAGTTAAAATCTTTCCTGCTCGGTGGTAGTTTTAAGAAACACTTTCAGTAGAACAATAATGAGAAACTGTTGTTTAATTACTTTCATATGCAATTCCTTCAAAGCTGGAATCGTTTTCGACGATTTGAAAGATCTAGTATGTTTTCCGAAAAAGGGTTCTATTTCAAAAAAGAATATCCTGGAAAACGACTTCCAGAAATGAAAATTGATTGCGAAACACCAATTCTTCCATAAGGATGTTGCTAATGAACTATTAAGCCAAAGGCACCAAAGATGATACGGCACTCACCATTTCTGAAATAAAACACGAATGTTGTGTATGTAGATTTCAAGGGCATTAAAATTTTACAACTTAGATGGGATCACCTTGAAGACATCTTCATCATAGACAGACGGTGATTTTTGAAGAGCTCGCCATTGACCATCATTGAAAGCCCAGGTACGACAAACTGTTAGACCTACGGAAGATGCATGTTGAAAGACCTCACTGACTTTTCCTCTTGTCGATTGATCCACGGCAAATACCATCAACCAGTAAGTGTTGAATCCGTTAACATAAAATGGTTGGTCATTCACCACAAATTGGTTCCCCTTTTTCTGCACCATGCCCCATGCATCATCTTCCACTCCACCAAAATCATAAATCCTACCACACACAAGTAAACACATTACACAGTGTGTGAATACCAAGAAATTTCTTTAATTCAAATAGAAATGAAATTTCTCATGAGTACCCATCGTCTATGTTACAATATGCTAACCGAGCGTCTGATTTATCCACAGTTTCATCTCCATTGACCCGGAAATCAAAGTAACTCAAATTTGCAGTAAGAAGCACAAGTACCACAATCCAAAAGGCGTTCTTAAATCGAAACTTTTGCTCATGATTATCCATGCTTTGAGCCAACAGTCATAATTCATAATTGTTTTCTCGAACAGCATATATAAGCATATGGAGATCCTAGTTTTCTGCTATGCGGGGAACACTATTGTGAACCAAAAGAGAAGTTAAATTAGGGGGGCCCTGCTCCTGACTTCAAAGCAAAGAAACTGTACTTTCTTATCACCTCTTTGCATGTTGTTCAAGAAACTGAATCTCACAACCTAATTTTTTGTTTTTGTCATTTCGATCTTACCTTCTTTTCCGTAACTGAAGTTTGCGTTCCATTTAACGGAGACCTAACCTTCTTGTGAAAAAGAGAGAAATAGAGACCTAAAATGCAATCACACATTTTTCTATGACATACTAGATTTGTGAATGGGGAATTAAACTTTATAATAGCTATGGTTTGGATGTCTCATTCACTCCATACACTGGGTAAATATCAAAGAAAAAGGGCCCAACTCACACATCTGGGTTCTTGGCTTCAAAGCATAATAACACCCAGAATATGACCACAATTCAAGAAAGAGAAGAAACATAGAGTTGCATCACTAATTCATCACTACTATACCAAGCAAACAAATACGTATACAACAATGCTATAGGTACCCCAAATGCACACCATCCTAGCAAGTGGGGAGAAGCCCAATACGGGGCTCACCCAAAAAATGGGCATATCCTCACTTGCCACGTTAGGGTGGTGTGCATTCGGGTACACAACCATAAAATTTTCCACATACATATTTGCCACCTACCTTCAAATCCTCAAAAGTGCAAGCCAGAATTACGTACTGTATTATCTAAACTTAAGGTTTTTCACGGCAGAGGGAATCTGTTATCAGGATGGGAGTTCAATTGAAAAACGAATCTCGTGGTCAAAATACCTTGGGGGTAACCTGCACGCATCTCTTCCCATTTCATTCAAGTCTTCTTCTCCACATTCCATTCCTTTGAAGAATCGGAAGGATAAGCGGAGGGGAGAAGGAAGGTGGTGTCCGCTGAGAGAGAGAGAGAGAGTTTGTGGGGGTAAAACACAACGCGGGAAAGGTGCCATTTAGTTGCCCCACATCCACAAGTAGACAGCAGCCACCGCAGATACAAACTGCCACCGACAGATAAATTGGCGACTTCTCTTATTTTAGCCAGTTTATTAGTATAGGAAAAGTAAATGAAGCCAAAAAAGAATAAGATACTCCCTCCGTCCCAATTTAAATACTCTCTATGATTATGTGTGTTTTTTTAAAACTCTTATAGTTTTCATTCTATAATATATTTATATGCAATATGGATCTTATTTGATAGATCTCAATTAGTTCTATAAGGAATTTTTTTTAAAAACTTTGAAAACCTAACCAATAAAAAGATATAGACGTTTGAAAATGACACAGATATACGTAGGAGGCATTTAAAATGGACGGAGGAAGTAAGAAACAGAACACTTTCTTAGTTACGGAATATTTCTTCCTTCAGTGAGGTTAACAGAATAAAGAGAGATTAACAATCATTCCATAAAAATGAAGAAAACTCATGATGAATTTCAACCTAGAAAAGCATGAAGACAAAGAAGTACAAGACTTTATTCAATGTTTCTCGTCTGGTTGAACATAGAAAAAGAGAAATTACTAGTATATTTGTATTCATTTACACCTATTTGTATTCATTTAGACTTCCGTCTCCTTGGTACCGAACGTTCCTTACCTTTACCTTTGGTTCTGCTAGGCTTAGGTTTGGTATCATCCTTATCCTGAAATTTTCTTCTATACTTCCTCTTGTAAGGTTTAGAGGATTTGGATATAGTCTTCCTATGGTGTTTCTTGGGATAATTGGTTGGGATGTCATAGGCAAATTGCTGACAGAATTCACCAATTTCTTTCTTACCTGTGAGATTCTGTTTCTTAAGCTGATACTGCAATTTCATGTCATTACAGATGGATAATCCTACTTGGACACAAACACTGATAAGGTGACCATAAGTATAGCTAGTCCACTGAATAATATTGCCAACACTAAGGTCCATAAGTTTCTGACGAACCTTTTGAGCAAATAGTGGAGGTAGACCATCTATGAATTTGGCCTTCCAATGTTCTGAATTAGCGTCTTTACGCTGCATAACCTTGGTGATAAAAACATCCTTATACTATCTAAAATGGTCAAAGAAGGACATCTAAGGTTCTACAATAATTCTCTATTACGCTCTTGGCATTGGTCTACTGCTCCGATAAAATGAAGAATAATAGCTTGAACTAAAGAATAAACAGCATCAGGAACATTAGTGGTTCGTTGCTGTGTTACTGATTGTCCAGAAGCTTGATCTACAGCCATATCTGTGACTATTTCCTGTTTAACTGCTCCAAGAGTCTCAGATTGTTGGGCTAAGGAAAGATAATTATCCCACCAGCCCTTAAGGCTTCCGGTAAAACCATTTATTATAAAAATGGCTATATCACGATCATTATTTCTTGCAGCTTTGCAAACACTTGAATACATAAGCATTTTCTGAATATTTTCATAAATCTGATATTCTGTAAAACCATCTATATTCCAATCATAAATGGTTCTAGCACTATATGCTACCTGATTCTGAAAGAAAGAAGATCTTGAGGGGTAGGCTTCTTATAATAGGTCCTTCGAATATTTTCAGTACCGTATTCAACTTTGTTAAGAACCATATCCTGCATATTATGCAAAGAGTCCTGAATAGTCTGAATTTGATGAGAAGTTAACTCATCATCAGAATTATTGGTGTTGCTACCATCTAGGCAACTAAGGGTACTGATATGCAGCTTACTGTCCATACGGTTTATAAGTTGATCAATGAACTCAGAATTCTCTTTCTGGTCAGAGAACCTAAAGTTTTTTATGGGCATAGGTGGCTTAATATCTGGTTTGGTATCTTTCCCTTCCAAAGATTTGGCTAAAGAGGAAGAAGAGGTAGATCCTACAACCTTCTGATTTTCTATGATGGCTTGAACATCATGCTCAATACGGCTTAACTGCTGACCAATAGTCTGCAAACTCATATTAGTGAAATTATTCTGCTTAATGATGCTGACACCTTCAGGCAAATATTTAGCAGTAGAAGCTTTACTAACATCCACATAAGGAATAGCTTCCAAAGTATTTTTACTTTTTCCATTTTAATAGGTTCTGGAGGAGGATGAACAGATTTAACAATCGTTCCCTCAATAGTGCTCCAAACTTTTTGAAAGTCATGTATAACAGCTATGTGATACTGATTTTGATACCAATTTAAAAACCATCTTTTAAAAGGTATAATAGTATGCTGATATTCCAGATCCTAATAAAAATGGGTTTTGATAAAGTCTCTTTCAGATTCATCAAATTTAGAAAAATACCAAGTTCTAAATTCCAGATTTTCAGAAGACATAAAATCTTTACTGATTAATAAACGTATAGGAGAATTGGGTGTATAATCCATAAAAACTTATATATGAAAAGCCATTTCAGATGCTGTTGGTGAGTCATGCTTTTTACTCACACTACTACTGCTATAAATTCCATGTGGAATCTGTTGTTCTGAAATACAAAGTCTTTTTATATGGGTTTCCAAAGGTTCTGTTGGAACTTCTGTTGGAGTTTGATCTGGTATCTCAGACACAGAGTGTCTAGAGGCGGTTGGGTAGGATACTTTATAAGGGGGAAAACTATTTCTAGAAGAAACACTTCTAGGTAAAGAAATACGACTAATAATATCAGGAGTAAACCTGATCTCAATATCCCCTTCAGTGGTTTGAGTGATTTGATCAACCTGACTACTGATGATTGGTTGAGGTTGGACTGCATGAGGGATAGTCCAAGAGGTTGGGAAAGTAACTTCATCCCAATCAATCAATCTGGGTACTGCTACGTTCGTGGTTAAGAGGTTACTCTCAACAACTACGGTTTTTTCTGGATCACTACGCAAAATAGCGTTAGGACACATAGTATTAATAACTTTATAATGAATACGATAAATTACTGCAACAGTTTCTGATCCTGGCAAGAAATTATATCCCTGAGTTTGGATATGCAAAGTTACTGCTTTAAACAAGTTTCTATCAGTCAAAGATAGAGCAAGATTAGGATAAACATTAAAGTATACTGGTCCATGACATAAGCTAGTCTGAACAATCCCCATAAGAGAGGATTTCCAATCATTACATCTAGCATCGCGCAAATCAGCTTGAATACTGGAATTCAATCCTGGTAAAGTCAGAGGCTTGAAAGCAATTTGAATCAAAACAATATGTAAATATTTATATCTATGCAAGTACCGCTGAATATCTTTTAAACACAATAATTTGATTGTTTTATCATTGTGTCAAGTCAAATAGTCTGCTCAGAAGTCTTAACAGCATTTTTACTGATATAATAAAAAAGACCCAGTTTGTAAATTCTTCTGGGTTCTACTTCTGGTATTGTCCACTGATTTAGTTGTTGAGCCTGTGTGTACTCAACAATTTCTTCATTTTTTACTGATACAGAAGATCTATCCAAAGATAGTGTATTCATTTTGAAAACGTTAATTCACATATGAATGAGGATAGAACGGACAGTTTCATAAAATAAACCTTGTATCATCGTTGTTTATTATGTTTACATCAGATTCTTAAAATGGATCTCAGATATACCCATCTGTCAACGGTTTACGAGTCAAGGCCATCAATACCCTTCCCGGGTCCTAAAGGCACACAAAACCTCAACGCGACTTGGGTGAGGAACATATACCTCAGATCCATCAAAGAACCTTATTAAACATAACAGACAAAGAGATCCATGATTTAGTAAAGAACTATCTACACCTATCTGTCCTCCTCATATATGAATACAAATATATTAGAAATGAATACAAATATACTAGTAATTTCCTATACCCAATATTGGATTCAAACATTTCACCTGATCTTCAACAAATCAACTGGTTAATCAAGTGGAATGGTACTACACAAGCTCTTGAGACCTTCGAGAAAATAGTGACATGTGAGAGTTCCAAACAGGGATCTCACGAGCAGTGGCGGAGCCAGAAATCAAAATCGGAGGGGGCCAGATTATGAAAAAAAAATTCGTATGATGATTTTTAAAAACTAAATCGAGTTTTAAAGGGGTGATTTAGGGAAATTAAAAAATTAATTTCGAGGATTTTTGTTATCATATCACTCGACGAAGTCAGTAACATTATCGCATTGTATCATTCACCATAATTTAGTGTTCTCAAAATGAAAATTGCTCTTACTTTAATTATTTTTGAAATTGTATAATTTTTTTAAGAATAACTAAAAAAATATATGTAAAATATACTCCAAAATATGAAATTCGGGGGGCCGGGGCCACCCCCGGCCCCCACATAGATCCACCGGCCCCGGCCCCCACATAGATCCACCCTTGCTCACGAGTAACATAATTAATCTGCATCTGATTTTCAAAATAAGCACAAAATCTAGTCATGGTGGCATGCAAATAGTACATCAAACAAATATATGGGCCTCTCAACATTCTCTATCTATAGCGTAATAAAACTACTAACAGCAAGCTATAGATTGATCGACATAAACCCGGTATCTTTATTTCCAAGGTCAAATAAGAGAACCAAATTCACAGATGTTAACCTGTGTGTGTGTGTGTGTGTTATGGCATTACAAGTGACATCCGACAATAGACGCTGAAACGAACAATGAACAACGCAAGACAACCCCATCAAGTCCCTGCTTTCCGACGCCCAACCCGAGCAACAAAACCAGCCTTGATTGGAGCTACAGACCGCCCAGAGCCACACTGCAAAAGAAACTAGACAATATATCAGAAAAACCATTGCAATGAATCTGCATGATGTTCCAACAAAATAAGCATGGCTATGAGGTCCAGCCAAAAGCATAAGAATCACCAAAAGCACGTGAATGACCAAAGAACTAAAAGACATGCAGGCAAAAAGGACGAAGGCCCCAGATGCAAACAAGACTATTGTGTAACATCAAAAACCCCTCCTAGATTCAAAAAGAAACAAAAAGTAACCACTGAAAAATTGTACATTTTAAGAATTCAAACCCCCCCAGCAGATGCATCCTTCAGTTAATATACTTGATTTACGTTTGCTTTGTCATTAGAGCATTGCTCCGAGTTAGTGGACATAGAATTTCAAAAACAAGGTCTCAAGCATCCATTGCATGGAAGCCACCAGCCATGTGTTCATGGTATGGGATACTATGGCAACATTACATTTCAGTGCAAAGTTTGATGTTAAAGTTTAGATGACTTTACCTGTTCACATCTGAGAAAGAAGAGGCGATTCTCTTTGGAAAGGATTGTATCCGGACTTTTGCAGCCATTACATATGACGTACTCATCTGGGTTCCCAAAGAAATGTTAGAGAAGAATTCCTTATGGCTAAAAGAAAACAGAAGGAACATTGCACAAGTATGGCTGCTTGACCACGAGCAACCAACAACATATCAAGGACATAATACAGTTTTACAAGGAAAAGCAGACAAGCAGTTCCATGTTTTCAAGCCCATCCAACAAATTCTGAATGCTAGGCAGAAATGCTTACCTCACAGGCCTACATCATAAAGCTCCAACTTCCTAACATCAAAGGGTAAACAAGAAACTTACTGATGTATCTACGCAGAATCCCTTCAAAGTTTTTAGGAGCAAATCTGCCCTTGATAACCAATCTCTGCTGTCCATCAAGAGATCCACTAGTTCCCATCTCAGCGAGCAAGAAAGTCATGACATGCTCTGGCTGCCTGTGCATTCTGAAATGTACAAAACAAATTGATTAAGAGTGAGAAAGCTACATACGCACATCTTTAAACGATGTGAGACTTTCCACACAAGCATGACCAATTATGCCAGAGAGATCATCACCGAAGAAACTGAGTACCAGACTACCAGGAACAAATTTTCCAAAGACCAATAAGGGAGTTCAAGAAAATACAAAGTTACACAAAATGATTATGACAACCAAATTTCAGAAATTTTTGAAACAAAAAAATGAGACAGTGCATAACATAAATTGCACTTTATCCGCCAAAATGAGCAACTGTAAAAATGCAAAAAAAGGTACGGACAGAGAAAACGTGCTAATCCAACAAATATATTTTTTCTTTCCTGACTTTGATTTTGCCTTTCAGTAAATGGAAACCCATAAGAATCTAAACATACGTCTTGCACAGATCCATAAAATTCACGAATACAGTCTTCTTTGTGCCTTCTCGAAGAACTTGTGGTGGCCTCATGACAGTTCTACGCCTGTCTCCAGCAAGCTCTGGATTGTTCTCCCGGAGGATATGGAACACTCTGCTTAGGAGCTGCACACTCACATGAAGCATAGACGATATAATAATTCACTGAGGGAGGAGAGAATATCAAATCACAAGAACTTTGAACAAACCTCCTCATAATCATAATCTCGGTCACTTCCTTCCCATGGATACTGTTGCCTCAAAACGATTCCATCCCCTTCTTCATCCTCACCCACGAGATTTTCGTCTAGCACAATGTTTGACATATTTTAGGTGCATCTGCTATAAACTTTTTAGCCTAGCTACTTGATAGACAAATATTAGACCTACAAACTAATACCATCTAGATCCTCTTCGTTATCAATGCTCTCATCATCCAAGGGGTTTGTTTCTACCTGCAAGATGATTCAAGGAATCAGTTTCTATCTGCCAGAAGCAGTGCCAATTTCTTACTAGCATATAAGGAGATGCAGTTTTGTGTTAAGCTATGAGCTTCATAACTTACTGGTTTCTTCTTCTTCTTCTTTTTCAAACCAAAAAAAGCATTTTCAACCCCCTCAGAAACTGCAAGGGAAGAACAAAATACGGCTCTGTAAGAATTAGGGCAATAAGTGGATAAAGTGTAAGACACCAGCAAGAAAAAAAATTCTGCTGATTGTGAAGGAAAATGCATACAAACAAGAATACACATGTGAGAGGACCCGAGAAATTCGAGCACATATTCTTGCGAGCCATCTCGAACTTACTTGATAGGTTTTCTACATTCTCAGCTAACTTCTTGGTGGTATCATCCCCAACATCCTGTATAACTGGCTTCTTTTTCTTCTTCTTCTTAGTAGGATCAAATGGTGCAATCTGAAGGAATAGTAATTCACAATACGATAAAGCATGAACTATAAAAAATGATTTAACAAAATTGGATAGCCAGAACAAAAATCAACTATTACAAAAACAGAAGATAAAGATCAACCCAGCTCTCTTGATCCCTTCCAGGGTATCTGGGCTTTCACAGCTTTTAACAGGTGAAACAGTTTCATTCATAATTTCGTACACATAAAGATGGAAACTTCATCAAAATAAGAGGAAAGACAGAACAAACAGGCTCTGAAACTACAATTAAAAACCTATGCGTCGCCTAAACATGGCCTCACTGGATGATGCGCAGTATAGTCATTGCAACTAAATTACAATTATAGCTGCCGATACTATACGTAACAATTGCAAATATGAAATAGAAGATGTCAAGAAAGTTAATTACCCTGATTTCCACTAGCATATACACACAGACAGACGCACATATCTACAGATTATACTGATATATGAGCCAAAAGAATACACGTTTATTAACAGTGAGACGGAGACTCACTTCTGGCAAAGCTTCTATGGGAGTTTCTTCTTCCATAACTGATTCGAATCCTGCAAGGAGATGTCTCTTAAATTCTTCGAAACCCAGAACAAAACAAAGAAACGATCAAAACATGGTTTGAACTTTAAAGTAGTACTATGAAGTTGAGTTTGCCTCTTCCTTCACAGACTTCCCTCCCGAGTCCTACAGCTCTTCAATGCCTGTCACTGACCGTATCGTAGAATTGAATTGACTATTGAGCAGGGTCTGGATTGGGCCCTCAGTTGGCGGCCCATGTTATAATTTCCGTGGGCTTGTTTTAAGGCCTACAAATTCAGCATAATCCAAATCCGTAGACCCATCGGGCCTTACAACTTACGAGTAAATTCTTGGGGGCTCTCTCTTCACTGTTTTTAGAATGGTTAGTCGACTATCGGTCTAGAAATTGGCTGCCCCGTAGTTCCCATATGAATTCCCACAATATTTTTCAACTCACCAAATTTCCGTGTAATGTTTTGGGTTGTATCGGGTTTGTGTTGTCTTTTCATGTCAAAAAGTCCTATTTTTAGCTAAATTTTTATTTTTTTTAACTTGACAATTCATCAAATTAATGTCTAATATATAAAATTACACATAAAAATATTTATTTTTAACTCAATTATATAAATATATATTATTTTTCGTGTTGGACATGCCCACACCTAATTTTTTAACAGTAGTAATAAGTGTTTTAGATCGACATGAGGCTCACATGGAAATATAGACCCCTAGTAAAGATCCAAAATACCTGCACGGGTGTAGTGCAGTCCAGCCCATTAACACACCGGAGTCTAATAACTCCACTCCGTCAATCTAACACCAGAAGCCAGCACCAACACAACTGGACATGGGCCCCTTATCAACAAACCTAAAGGACAAGTCTGGATTTGAAATCCCCGTAGTGAGACTGTGCGGTGCACACTACAAGGGTATATGTTTTTCTGTACATGGGATGGGAACAACGCTAGCATACATTGAACACGAGATCGAAAAAAAATTAGACTCTTTTAATCAATCAGCCTTGTGTCCGCTTGATGCACGAGAGCAAACCGAGTGTTTTTTTTTTTTTGTTAAATGGGGAGAGATCTCCTAGGGACCCCTGTCCCCATATTCAACGCGTTTCCATGTTCTGTGTTTCTGTTGGAAGGATATGAATTGGTAAATCAGCTGTCATTCATTTATGGGCAAAATTCACTTACCTCCCCTAAGGTTTCTGATAAATACGGAGACTTTCGTTATACTTTTTAAATTCCATTATACTCCCTTACTTTTTAAGTTTAAGGCTAATGGGTGTTAATTCAATATACATTCTCCATCATAAAAAAAAAACTTTTAAAAAAAAACTAGAGTTAAAAAAAAGGTTCAAAAAAGTTAAACCGTTTTTCATTTAAAAAGTTGAAAATAAATTTTTTCCCAACTGTATTTTCAGATTTTTGAAAAAACACTATTTTCAAAACTTTATTTTTTAAAATAATGGTTTACCAAAAACTAATTATTTATCCAAAAAAAAATTCAACACTTTCGTATTTCAAAAAACTGTTTATAAAAAAACTTTTTCCAAAATTAGTTTTTTTTTTCCCATGGAAAACTATTTTCAACAAAAAATTTCAAAAATAGTTTTTTTTTTTTGAAAAAAATTCTCTTTGATACTTATTGTTTACAAGTATTTTTTAAAAATGAAGAACAACTTAATTTTTTTGAAAAACTTTTTAAACTATATATTTTTTTTAAAAAAACTATTTTTTAGGGTGGAGAATATAGTAACGGTTCTCTAGTTATTTCATGCAAAAAAATTAACAAAGTTAGCCTTAAAGAAACGGCAAGGGATGGTAAGTGACAATTGGTTTGAAAAAAGTAAGAGAGAACAATAGAATTTCAAAAAAGTATAGGGGAAGGTTTCTGTATGTATTAGAAACCTAAGGAGGGGAGGTAAGTGAAATTTACCCTTTCATTTATTGATTTCGACTACTGTGTAGGAGTATTTTCCAGTTTTGGCCTTTTGGGTCCGTGAAAGAATGGCAATAAGTATTTACGCTAACGACCCAAGGATACCTTCGTCATTCCAATTTTAATTTGATTACTACTCCATGAGTTACTCTTGGACCAAGAAGGAAGCGCCAGAAGACATAAAAGCGGCCAACTTTCTCCTTCTAATTTTGGTTCTTGCACTCTTCCCCAACTTCATTCTCTCTCTCTCTCTCTCTCTCTCTCTTCAGCTTTATTTACAGTAAAATTTTGGTAGCATTTCCATTTCGCGGAGGTGTGGATTATCTAAACCAACTGCTTGAGTTCACTCAGCTGGATCTCTCTGTTCATTTCTCCAAGGTAATGTATCTACGCATGCAATTTGCTTTCCTCCTAACCTATGCCCAAATTTTATTTCCATTTTTGTCTTTGGCTGACGAGCTTTTTTTCCCGCCGGATCTGGAAGCCTTTTAAGCGTAGCTTAACTGTATGATGATCTGAGGAGATAAATTATTAAGCTTGTTTCATGGTTATTTTAAAAGGCTAAACTGGGGGGACTCTGATATTCTCTTCTTTGTCTCTATATTTTGTGCTAGATTACCTATGTTAAGGCTGCATTTGTGCTCAATTATACCTATGTTTAGGCTGCATTTGTGCTCAATTATTGGTTTGATATTTTTGTTTGTCTTTTCTGAAATTTTATTACATTTACGTTGAATTTTTTGGATTAATAATATCCTAAAGATTGTGAAAAAAATTTAAAGAAAAAAAAAGAGTTTGAAATAGTAGTTGTTTTAATTTTCTTTAGCATCGTCGTATCTGGAGTGTGTTAAAAAATCGGTCTAATACTTTTGTACTTCTGTAATTCCTCTTGTTGATTGATTGATTCCAAAAATTGCGGCGAGAAACTGAACAGAAGATCACTGATGAAAGTATGTCTGAAAAATTAATTTAGGCCAAACAGAACCTTAGTCACTTGTTATTTCTACTGCTTTTTTCCTGGCTGAATTTGACTGTTTGAATATGTTATTTGACTTACTCGTATAATTAATAATGGGCTAATGTATTCCTTCTTCTTTTTTGCCATGATGAATGTCCCTCCCAGTCATTTTGGTCATAACACTTGAAATTATCTACTCTATGAAGAATCTCATTGAATTCCGGGGATTTGGGGATCTTAAATGGATTTCTAATTTCAAACACACACACACCTATTATGTTATACACATGGTTAGCATTTTTCAGTACTTGAAACTGATTTTGTGTTGCAATTACTTTCAGAAGAATCACAGAAGATATTCGATGAGAACAGCAAGTAAATATGTCTGCTATCCGATCTTTGGATTTCTCTTGTTGGCCTCTCTGCTACATTTAATCTCAGCTGCAGATTATGTTCCAACTGATAGAATTCTCCTGAATTGCGGGGGGGCTCCAGAAACTACTGATGCTGACGGCCGAAAATGGACCTCCGATATAGGCTCGAAGTTTGCATCTGCTGGTGGGAATTCATCCACATCAACTGCTTCTACCCAAGCTCCTTCTGTTCCTGATGTCCCTTACATGACCGCTAGGGTTTTCGAATCTCAATACACCTACAGTTTCCCTGTAGCTTCCGGTAGGAAATTTATCCGCTTGTATTTCTATCCTGCTTCATACTCGGGGCTAAATGCCTCAAATGCCATCTTCTCAGTTAGTTCCGGGCCATATACCCTTCTCAAAAACTTTAGTGCTGCCCAAACAACACAAGCTCTGAACTTTGACTTCATGGTTAAAGAATATTCTATCAATGTGCCCACCACAACTTTGAACATAACCTTCAAACCTTCTTCCACTGCTCCTAATTCCTACGCCTTTGTAAATGGGATTGAGGTAGTTTCTATGCCTGACATCTATAATACTGCTGGTGGGAATGCCTTTATTGTGGGGCAAACTACAGCGTTTATTATAGACAACAGCACCGCTCTAGAAAATGCATACAGGTTGAATGTGGGGGGCCAAGACATTCCGCCCTCTGGTGATACGGGGTTGTTTAGAACCTGGGATGATGATGCACCATACATCTTTGGAGCATCATTAGGGGTTACAGAAACAGCTGCTCCAAACATGACAATTCGTTATCCTTCAGGCATGCCCTCTTATGTTGCACCAGTTGACGTCTATTCTTCTGCTAGATCAATGGGTCCCGATCAGACTATCAACTCGAATTACAATCTAACTTGGATCTTCAGGATCGACTCAGGGTTTTCTTACCTTGTTAGGCTGCATTTCTGTGAGGTCGAACAAGACATATCAAAACTTAATCAAAGGGTATTTGATATCTTCCTCAATAATCAAACTGCTCAGAGTGGGGCAGATGTGGTTGGTTGGGCACACAGCAATGGGGTTCCTGTTTATCAGGATTACGTGGTCTTCGTTCCCACAGGAGCTCCTCAACAGGATCTGTGGCTTGCGCTGCATCCAAACACGGCCTCCAAGCCAGAATACTATAACGCGATCTTGAATGGAGTAGAGATATTCAAAGTAAATGATACTCTTGGAAATCTAGCCGGACCTAATCCAGTACCAGTTCCACCTGAAGATATAACAGACCCGTCATCGGCTAATCGCCCAGCTACTTCAACCAAGTCAAATAAGCAAAAGGCAATCATTGGTGGAAGTGTGGGAGGTGGCATTGCTGCAATCCTTCTTGTCAGCTTACTTGTTTGTGTCGTTTCTCGTCGTCGTAGGCAGGTGAAGTTCTCGAGCCCAAGCGATGGGCCATCTGGGTGGCTCCCTCTTTCATTATATGGAAATTCACACTCTGCGGGCTCCGCAAAGACAAACACCACAGGAAGCTATGCATCCTCCCACCCTTCAAACCTTTGCCGCCACTTTTCATTTGCTGAGATCAAGGCTGCCACGAGCAATTTCGATGAGGCTCTTCTTCTTGGGGTCGGTGGTTTTGGCAAAGTCTACAAGGGAGAGATCGATGGTGGGACAACCAAAGTTGCGATCAAGCGTGGGAACCCCCTGTCTGAGCAAGGTGTGCATGAATTTCAAACTGAAATAGAGATGCTTTCGAAGCTTCGACACCGTCACCTGGTTTCGTTGATTGGTTATTGTGAAGAAAACTGTGAAATGATCCTTGTTTATGATTACATGGCTCACGGAACCCTTAGAGAGCACTTGTACAAGACCAATAAACCTCCATTGCCATGGAAACAGAGGCTTGAGATATGCATCGGAGCTGCTCGTGGTTTACACTATCTCCACACCGGTGCCAAACACACTATTATCCACCGCGACGTTAAGACAACCAACATCCTATTAGACGAGAAGTGGGTGGCCAAGGTTTCCGATTTTGGCCTGTCAAAAACAGGTCCTACACTGGATCACACTCACGTCAGCACGGTTGTTAAGGGCAGTTTCGGGTATTTGGATCCAGAGTACTTCCGGAGGCAGCAGTTGACTGAAAAATCCGACGTCTACTCGTTTGGAGTAGTACTCTTCGAGGTCTTGTGTGCTCGACCGGCTTTGAACCCCGCGCTTCCGAAGGAGCAAGTGAGTTTGGCAGAATGGGCTTTGCATTGCCAGAAGAAGGGCATTCTCGATCAGATCATCGACCCATATCTGAAGAGCAAGATTGCACCGGAGTGCTTCAAAAAGGTTGCGGACACAGGGATGAAGTGTGTGGGAGATCAGGGGATTGACAGGCCATCAATGGGCGATGTGTTGTGGAATCTCGAGTTTGCTCTCCAATTGCAGGAGTCTGCGGAGGAAAATGGAAAAGGGCTTGGTGGAATGGACATTGAAGAAGGTTCATTTGACAATGTAGCCTGTAAAGGAAAGAAGGATCCAGATGCATCCCCCGGTTTTGATAGTAATGCGACAGATTCAAGGAGCAGTGGGCTTACTATGAGCATTGGTGGCCGGAGCTTAGCTAGTGAAGATTCGGAAGGATTGAATCCAAGCGCTGTTTTCTCACAAATTATGAACCCAAAAGGACGTTGAGATGATTAGAAGGCATATTGGTTTCTGGTAAATGGCAATTGTGCTCTTTCAAGTGCTGCGTAACCATCACATGAATATGTCTGTTTTCTTTAACTAATTCATTTACTTTTTGATGTGGTTTTGGGATCTCAAATATGTTTTTTGGCACTAAAGAGTGAAACAGTTGTATTTCTCAAGGAATGTAAGTAATTTTCTTTAATGCAGTTTCCATTACAAAACAGGTATTTTAGGGCCATGGTGACATCAGGAAACCGCGTCAATAATGTTCCCTACATCACTATGGTGTTGTTTTTATTCAGATTTCGTGTTGGCAATTGTTTGACGCACATACTCCATTGCATAGATACTATCAAGAAAATTAATTGACTTGGCCATAAAGGTAAAAAGGGATATGCTTATTCTCAGTGCAAACCAAAAACCAAAATAAAGTGATGCCTATTGGAATAGTCGTGGTTGTTCTTTTCACAAAAGTAGGGCAATTGACGAGCCTGAACCATTAGGTGGAGAAGGAAATGTTTTGCCATTACTTGGTCGTCTTCAATTTCTAAATGGTCAAAGAAAGTAGATTAATGGAAACAGAAGCAATGACCATCATGCATCTCATATGTTTGATGCAGAAATAAGGTCTCTCCAATTGTAAGCTTTGATCCGTATAAATGGTGGTGCCACTCTCCCCGATCATACAGCACAAAAGTATACATGATATGTGTGTAATTTTGTATCTTTAGGTCCTACCAAAAATGATGTGGGTTTTGTGTTTTCTGGGAACAAGGCAGAAGCGGAGGTAAAGGAGCCGTTTGTTTTCGTGACGGGTGGAGCTTGGAATGTGGAATCAATAAAGGGCGTTACGGCTTGGGTCAGGATTGATGGGGGAGGTGGAGGTATGGAGCAGCAAACTCTTCAAGTTGAAGCATCATCAGCCAACATGGTGAAAATCAGAGCTGGTTTGCTAGTTCTGGGATGGGCAATTAGCTATGGTATTTCAGAAGGGGAAAAAAAATGATGCTAGAAGTAGTTCCAGCTTTTAACTTCGGAACTCATTTTCACCAGCCACAGTCAGAGACACAGTAGAATGTTGCACAAAATTTGGCATTGGCAAGACTCTCGGAACAAAATCATTCCATTTGGGCAACTTTTTCAAATGGGAGAAAAAGAGATGAATGACACCACACCGCCTGTTAACTAGTTCGAGCCCCTAAAAATCCCCGAGGGTTCTCTCACCACACATTCACTAGGAACCAAGGCTAAATGTAAAGATCCCTCGCAAACGTGCGGTGGGAAAGAGACTTGAAGCACTATGTTGCCGAGGGCACCAAATAGTCTGTCAATTGAGGGTATCACCTTGTATGTGCGGTGGTAAACGACAAGGCAAGAAATTTACATAATAGAAAACGTAAACAGCTGTTTTTTTATACCCATGTTGTCTACTAATACGCCAGCCTTCTAAGAGCATCTCCAGCAACCTCTCTACTCCCAGTCCGGAGGAATTGCCGAGCCAACGGCCAAAAAATGGGACGCAGCAGCCTCGCCTCACCTTGCCACTTCCCCTACAACTACAGTACCTCGCCACAGGAGGCAAGGCTTGGCGAGCCCGAACCCGGAACCCCCCACCCCCGATTTGAGACCAGAGTTGTAGGTCTCGTCGAGGCGATGTCAATGGTGTAATAATGCCAAAAGAGGGAAATTTTTGGAGCATTCCCCCCCCCCCCCCCCCCCCCCCCCCCCCCCGCCGACCACCACCATTGCCTGCCACCAACCACAAAATCAACACCTCCGAACACTTCTCGTTTCCTCAAATCGAAACCCTCTTCCAAATCCGGCCAAAATCCGACCAAAATCCACCAAAATGAGACCACCACCACCGAAACCCACTGCTTGAAACCCATCTCACCGTGGAAGACGCCTGAAACCCAACCAGAATCACCGTTGAAATCAAAATCGCCATCAAATTTCAACATCGAAGCAGGCTGGCGGGAGAGAAGGTGGCGAGGCTATAGTACCTCAAGATCTGTGGCTCGTTACTTTAGCAAATATTAGATGGCTAGGGGAGAAGAGAGGCTGCTTAGTGTGGATTTAGAAAGCTTTCTCACCAAAAATGGCCAGGCCAGAGCTTTGTTGAGGCTCTGGAGATGCACTACCATTGTAACATACCAATTGGCCGAAAAGCTAAAGTTGTTAGGAAAGGGTCCTAACAAAGTATATTTTTCAATAGAAGTTAGGCAAGAAGAGGCTTGAGAGATGAAAGTAGGCAAAAAGCATGGGCACCCGGGTTTAAACAGCCACGTTTCAAAGCAGTGCCTATTTACACAGTGCATCAGTTGTTGCTTGAGTTTATGGACCAATTTGGGGGAGGATCAATATTTTGCAACTGCTTTTCAGGAAGAATCAAAGTGAGAAAAGAAGCTACTGAATTAACTCCTCATAAACAAAACCCTCTCCACATTCAGGATAATCAACTTTCTCAAAATCTTATTGCCAAAGATACCCAGGTTTAAGCTCCTGTAATTCTCAAAAATACGGGACACTTGTGCGGTAATTTACAAACAAAGGCCAAAAGTATATACTAATCAGACCAGAATCACACGGAAGAGAGAATTGACAGTGCCCTGACCACTCATGAATGCAATGGGAAACATGCAACAACTATGCATGAAATGGGTTCACCGAATCTACAACTGCAGTAATCTTCCTCTGTAGCTCCGGTTTGTTGGCTCCAACTAGCTTGTCGACTTGCTGCCCATCTCTAAGGAAGAAGAAGGTTGGAGTGGCTTTGATATCCCATGATGTGCTGAAATCCTGCACCAGTAAACAACAAAGGGTTTATTTCCCATATGTAACACTTATGCTACAAATTTGGACAATCCGTCCACACAAATTTTAATTTTCTAAAGACACAGTATCTCAAATAACTTCTGCTTAAGTGAGACGCAACACAAAAGGGAAAGTCTTTGAATGAACGAACTCACTGTCAATGTTCTCTTTCACTTTTCAAGTATGCAACAAGTTTTTCTTACTTACAGTTAGTTCATCAACATCAACAGTTAGGAACATCAGAGAAGGGTATTTCTCAGAAAGCTCGCAATATAAGGGCGCAATCATTCTGCAGGGACCACACCATGATGCACTGAAGTTTGCAACCACCTGTTGAAGAATCAGCTCCAGTTAGAATGAAAACCATGACAGAGCTCTTCACAAACAAACAGAATCAAATTAAGAATAAAAATGTCCAAAGAAGCTTAGAAATGATAGTTAATCCATGCCTAAAGTTCATGGGGAGGAGGGAGCTCATTTTTTTTTAAAAACTTCTACCTTGCAAGAGAATTTGGCCTATGAGGGAAATGAGGGGGGAAATATGGCCAACAACTCTCCCAAAAAAAAAAAAGCTACACCTGTTCAAATGGTGCGGCATTAGATTGAACTTGATTTATAAGCTGCTTTTCCTTACATACAAGACAAACCACATTTTAGACAAACAGAAACTTCATTTCGAAGTTTCAACAAAGGACCTCCATCTCAGCAGTTTTCCTAAAAACAGTACTTCTCGCCATTAGATGTCATTATTCACGACATAAAGTGCCATTGTCCTTGAGTAACAAAATACAAACACAAAAACCGTATTTCAAAATTACTATGTAGAAGAGGCCATCAATCTGAATCCTGACATGTATTCTCTCCTAAAGGAAGTATGGGTGTGGTAACAATTATCAAGTTTCTCATCCGAGGTCACTTATTTCTGGTACTGGTAATACAGAGACTGAAAGAAGGAATGAAATTGAACATCTCCTTGTGGACTATAGAGATAAAACCACCACCAAATAACTTTCTTGTCAAACACCAAAAGGGTGGCCATAGGATTGGACTTCCACTGAAGAGGCTTTTCGTTGGAAAGTGCCAATGAAATCCAATGGTTAGCATATTAACTTTTCAAGCTCTTCCACCCATTGAAATAGTAAATAATAAATACAGCTTAATTAGGTGTTGCATCATCATCTTTAATGTCAACTCCAATACCCAAAAGGTTCTCATTGGCAAAATATTGGCAACGAAATTCAAAATATTCCAGACTGTATGCAGCAGGTGTGAATTCTTCTATTAATACCTTTCAGCGTCAGAAAGGGAAATAAACAGGGTTCAATTGCAGTTGCTATAACACATTCTCGTGCCAAAATATTATCACACCAATATACTTACCATCTTGCCATCCTTCCTTGCTTGTGACAGCTTCTCATCCCAGCTTTCTTTGGTCGTGATGAGGTGCACATTCCCACCAGCAAACTCGACATGGTGCTCAGAGTCGTCGTCGTTTTGAGGCTACAATATGAGTCAAGGACTCAAATTACAACTTCTATCCCAAATATGTTGAAAGGTAAATTAACTTCTCAGAATGACATCAACTAAATGATGTTTTGTGAGGAGGAAGGTTTCCCAAGTCCTCCTTTTTATGGGGGCTAGAGCACGAGTCGGTAATTAACTGTCTATTGTAACCACTATGGTAATTGAATCAGCCATCTTTTGGTTCCATACCCGTAGCCTTAAATAGATCATCACAGAGTAAGAAAAATCATACTTAGACATAAGTCCCTTAAACAAATAATAACCATTCTGCGGATATGAGCCCATGGTACACAAAAACGAAGCACAAGTAGTAACCTCGATCTGTTCATTCGTAATGTTTTTTTAAAATTCTTCTGTGGCTTAGTAATTATACATATGCAGAAGTACCAAACAACCAATGAAAAGATTTTCATCATTCAAGAACTTATTTGAGCCACAGTTATCAAAACCACACCCAACATCCAACCAATGGAGCTCGTTCCAACTTCAATTGTTAGCTGCTGGGTCAACTAGGTAAACCATCTACAAGAATACAATACGATAACTAGTATATCTATCCCAAGCATGGGTGGTGGGTTGTGACTGCTCGCAGGTTTTAGAATACTGACCATCTCATTCTACGTCTACGTTAAACGCTTAGTTTGAGTCTCATAAGGCTAATTATCATTGTTTTACTTTCTTCTGAGGAAGCAGACATTAGATTGACACATTCGACTTGAAACTGTCTGTTTATCTTTATCAGTTATCACTGGTCATGTGGTTCAGTCCAGTTCACCAATAAAACTAATCAAGATTTTGAACCATGGTTCCACCCCTACTCAAAGTCAACAAAGTTCAAGTGGAAAACCACCAGCAGCCAAGCCTGTTTTTTACTTTCCATTTGTCCTTGAATTGTTATGGCATGATAAAAAATTGAAGCATATTATAAATAAAGAATTGTTATAGGGTCCATTATAGCTTTTTATAACACCTCTAGTCCACCTAATGTTTTCATAACATCTCTAATCCACAAACCACTTTTTTTATTCTCTTAGGTCCATTCTATTTTTTTACTAGACAAATGTACCCTTACATTAAATTTAATACATAATATACATTTACCGGAAAAGTCGCCGGCGCCGGAAAAGTCGCCGGGAAATTGGACTTCGCTGGAAAAGTTCGCCGAAAAATCCTGCTGGCGCCAGAAAAGTCGCCGGAAAATTGGACTTCTCCGGAAAATTGACCGGCGCAGATGTGGTTATCTGAACTATGTCATTTTTTTAAAAAACCTACTTAGGATCAGATGTGGTTATCTTGACTCGCAAGAGTTGGTTATCCGTACTCATAAGATGTGGTTATCTGGGCATATTTTTGTTTAAAAAACTTACTTGGGATCAAGTCCTCAACCACCCAAGCACTACAAGGTAGCAGCACAAACCCTCTGCTTTTAACATAAAATTTTTACTGAAAATTGAATAAAACAAAAAAACTACTTTTTCAAAATGGAGGTGGTTATCTAAACTCATAAGAGGTGGTTATCTGAACTAATAAAACAGAGTACATTCATCACAAACTCATCCAAACAATAGAAAAATAATTCAAAAAACATATTTGATTTTTGTTTATTTTCTACTTTTACTTTTTGAACTTTAAAAATTAAAAAAAAAAAAATGCTCCACGTGGTTAGCTGTACGCCACCCTTATGTGTACAATGGAAGTAAAGCCACCTGGGGGCTTTAAATAGAACCAACTGATGGCAAAATGTAAAGCCACCAGTGCATACTCCCACGTTCAGAATCCCAAATGGAAGACTGTAAAAATCCCAATTAGCGAAGGGAGTATTTTATAGAGAGAGAGACATGTTCTTCCTCGTTGAAGAAGCCGCCAAAGCCTCTGGGCCGCGTCATCGCCGATTGCCTCTCGTCGTCGTCTCACCAGATTTGCTCGATTGGAGCATGTCTGCACCAGAAACACGTCGCCGGACACCGACGACCACCGGCGAGTTCTGCTGTCCCGTCCTTGTTCTCTTGTGAAGCTTTTTTTGGAAGCTCTGGAGTCTTGAGAGACTCGATTTGCACCAAAAACACGTCGCTGGACACCGACGACCACCGGCGAGTTCTGCCGTCCCGCCCTTGTTCTCTTCTGAAGTTTTATTTGGAAGCTCTGGAGTCACGATTATGCTCATTGGCCGCGGGTAGTCGTGTCTTTTGTTACTCTACTGGACCTTATGTCTTAGAGAATATTTGGGTGGACCTTACACTATAGGAAATTGCTATGGTGGACCCTATACCAACTCTCCCTATTATAAAGCAATGAAAAATTGAAGAATAGAGGAACTGTCATTCTATTACCTACCCGCAACTGGGTGTATTTTCTGAAGAAAGGAAAACCAGTAAAACAGAATTCAACAGGAAAAAGGGGCAAACGCACATAAAAGTACCAAAATGATTGGAAAAAGTTCAACAACCGCCACCATATACTAGCAACAGAAGCGAAGAAAACTGGGTGATATTCATAAGATAAAGACCCACAGCCTTCCATATGTTTAATCACATGTTGTTTGCTTGAGTTTTCTTTTTCTTTTCTGCAAATCATAACCCGCAGTTAGTGTTTTAAGAAGATTACCTTAGAGAAGCAAAATCCCATCTTCTTTGTTCCGTGGAAGATTGTTATGCTAAACCCAAGCCGCAGAACCCTGAAATTTAGAGTTAATTAACGAAAATGATGAGATACACGTTAAATTTTTTGAATTAGAAAAACAGTAAACAACAAATTGCAGCCCCGATTCTAAGGAAAGACAATGAGTTAACTTTCACTAACTTATTCCGAAACAATGGAGTGCATGCACACATCCTTTCCCACGACAAATATCTGTTTCTCAATTCTTATGCATGCATGAAGTGTATCGGTCTTCTCTTAAAACATTTCTACAGCTATTATAGGAAGATATCCAGTTAACATAAATGTAATTTCTCTTAAAACTGACCACAGCTACAGTAACACGACCAGAAGAATTTAGTACTAAAGGTAAGAACTTTACAACAGCAAATCGCATATTCTAAATTGAAAGTAAAAACCCAGAAAGCCCATTAAATTTTGTCAAACATAAGAACTTTTTCGACTCCAGATATTAAAAAAGAAAAAGTGCGAAAGATACACCAATCAATCCATATCTACTCTGGAATCCCAATTAACGAATTTCTTCAATTGACGTGCAAAAGACAACCAATAAAAAGAACAGATAGGGAAAATCAACCTTGAAATCGAGCGTGTAGGGAATCGATTCAGAATCAGTCGGTCACTCCGGCATAAAAGGTTGCAAAGATTCGAGAAATAATGATTCAACCTCTTAGCTTCGCGATGACTTCTTCCTCCTCAGGTGTGCGCTGTCTGGGCTAGTACTATTTGATGGATTTATTGCTTCCAGATTGCCGGACAAGACATTAAAAGAAAAGCAAAACTACAGAAAACCCCCTTAAACTAGTTCCTTTTTTCACTTTGCTACCTCATTATTTAAAACTCAACACTTAACCCACTCAAAATATAAGCATCGCAAATGCAGTTGACAATATTTACGGCAGTATGTTTGTCTCCCTCCGAGGACTATCCTATTATATTCCTAAACTACATGCAATATGTTTATCTCCCTTTCCCTAATAACCCATTAGTTCTCTCCCAACAAAATCACCCTACCAATTCAACCCCACTTTTGGCCTTACCTTGGTATCATTGGTCTATCAAAATCCCATTTTCGTTTAAACTAGGTGTTCGAGCCAATTTACACTCACCTTAATCACTCATGGGGCCGAATTCCACTGCTCACTTGTAGGGAGGCCAATTAAAGTCATAGCAAAGCTCTACATGAATTGGTTTCCAAAAAATTGATAGCACCTGAGAATTTTTAAATCTAAAACCTAAGGAGGGAGCAATTGCTCTCTCTCTTCTCTTATCATTCTTCTTTATCTTTTTCGTGACTTTGTATGGTTCAAGTTAGTGAAACTCGAAATCTTGACATTAATTTTTTTGCCTAATAATCCTTTTGAATTAGTAATATTTTTTTATTTAAAATATAGCATTTGCTAGTGTTGCAGTATTTTTTTTTACAAATTACTAGTTCATCTTGACAAGAGAAATAAATAAAAAATACAAAATATGGACCAAATAAAAAAACATGAGTTAAGACACATAATCCAAAAAAAAAAATCCAAATTCGCTAGTGGTGAACATGTGATGGCGATCAATGAAGATAGTAAAGGAAGCATTTGAAGCAGCAGTGATGACAATCAGATTGATAACAGAAGATGTGTTGGGTGCTAAGTCATATAATGCGGGTGCGGGAGCATGAGCGTGAAAGTATCTTTGAAAAACCTCTCAAACAAGTACAATTCGTAAGTTCAAGAATTGAGAGCAAGAGTGTAGAGCGAGGATTGAAAGTGTAAGCAAATGCCATTTCGAAGGATTATGTTAATGGTGATAAACAAGACATTTTCGGTCCAAAACACAAAACAGATTGGTATCAGAATATGATAAGTGCAAAAATCTAAGTACTTTAAAGGGGTTTAGTTGTGCAACTTGGAAACAAGTCATAGTCTAAGGAGGTATAGTATAATTTACCCCAAAAACAAAAATACGAACGCTGTTTTGGTCATTGCCCTGGGAAATATTATTGAAGGGTATTGTTGTTGGCATTTTTCATAGTTTTAATGGCACTCCAAAAATGGGAGTGCCAATATCAATCCATGTCATTAACACTTTAGGAGTGCCGATATCAATTTATGTCATTAATATTTTAGAGAGTGTCAATATCAATTCCTTTAGGCTAAGGCTTAGTTTTCCATTTGATAAAATGGAGATTTGATAAAATCAAGTGGGTGATTTTAGCAAATGAAGTGGGGAGGAGATTTTATCTCCAATGAATCTGGACAAGTGTGTGTCCAGATTCATTCGAGATAAAATCTTCCCCCCACTTCATTTGCTAAAATCACCCACTTGATTTTAGCAAATCTCCATTTTATCAAATGGAAAACTAAGCCTAAGTTCTCCAAAAAAATTTAGCAACCAAGTTGCTAAAATCAAGCATGATTTTATCTTTTGAGGTGGGGAGGTGATTTTATCTCCAATGAATCTGGACATATTTAAGGGGGTGTTTGAGAGCCCCTTTTCTATTTTTCATTTTTACATTTTTGGGTTTTGGATGTTTGGGAGACTTTGGGCCAAAATAACTTTTAAGAATATGAGTTCTCAATTTTAGAAGAAGTGAAAAGGAGGTGTGGAGGAGTTTTTTGACTTCTCATTTTTTACTTTCCCATTTTCATTAACAAAAAGACCCACAAAATATATTTTGTACATATGCCTCAAACACTACTCTTATTGCAAAATTCATTCTACACATTCCTCCCAAACACTCCTACCAAATTCAAAATACATTCTGATAATAACCTCAAAAGGAAAAAAACCAAAAAGTTGAAAATAAAAAGCTGAAAATGAGACTCCTAAACACCTCCTAAATACTAAAGTGAGGTTACCAACAAGAGGTTAACCAAACAGTTTCTTAAATCGTTTTGTCCACCCACTTCGGATTGCTCTACGTTTTCACAAGACCAGTACCGTATTTCCTGCCCAATGCACCACTGGTGTGTGGTGCGTCTCGGTACACCACACCAAATCTCTCTCTCTCTCTCTCTCTCTCCACACACACACAGAAAAAACCAATTGAATGAATCCCACAATTTTTTTTAGAAATGACTTACTGGATAAGCTCCCTTAGCTTAGCTCCCAAACATTGAATTGTGATTAGCTCTTTTTCTAAACGAAAGTGATTAGCTCAATTGTTGTTTACTAGATAATTAGTTCTTTTAATAATGGAATTCTCGTTTCAAGTCAACCTTACGGACATCCCAACATAAACTGATGGCGGGGTAAGATAAACAAGAGGTCTCTTTCTTGGAGACAACTAGTTCATATTAAATTCTGTGTGTTAAATTGATACATTTGTAGACTGTTTTTTTTAGTATTTTTGGGTGCAAAAAGTATTAACACAGTGAAGAACACAACTTCGGATATTTTTGTGCTCGGAGCCGTTTGATGTATATGGCTTTGTGTGCATTGAACAGATCCAGACATATCTCGGTAGTTTAAAGTTTGGAAGTGCTATTGTGCTTTGCACAACATCACCAAATTAACCACAACTCCAACTGCAACCCTCTCACATACACTGGAGCCTACACATAGGGATATGGGGCCCACACTGAGTGGAACCTACATGGATGCGAGAGAGTTGTGATTGGAGTTGTGGTTGGTGGTTGCGTACCTAACAATACTTCTCTTTGAAGTTGTTTAACTTCCTGGCATTACTTTTTTGCTGGCTCCATTGTATCAGTTGATTTGTCGCCCGTGACATTTCTTTTGATTTGGCAAAACGACTACGTAAGGATGGACAATTGGAGGAACAATTATAATTAGCTCAACCTCATCATAGAATTCTTCTCAATATCAAATACTACTATATGTAAGGATGGCCAATTTGACTACTAGCATGGGCCCAGTTGGCCAACCAATGGAAGCTTGAGAAGACAAGTTTGGCATGGGTTTACCCACTCAATTGAACCGACGTATGGAGTATTAAAATAGGCAAATTGTAGCTGGTTTGATTCGTCTCTCACTAAACTAACTTCAAGAAGATGACATCATCAATAAAAATTGATCTTGGCTACCTAAATCACATGATCCATTTTTCTTGTATTTTTTTCCATCAAAAAGTAGGAGTTGAAAAAAAAAAAATGAATTGCCCAACCCTACCAATATTACTCCTATATGGCTGGTAGTTCACATCCAGACAAATTACACATGATTTTTTGGGGACTCGTGCAACTTGCATTTTCTCAAGAGAGAGTGATTTTTCCCCCATAAGACTGGCCGACCTTCTTTGAGTAAAAAACCGGTCTTTGGTTTTTTAGTTTTTCATTTGTCTTTATTCAAATTTTTTTTGCATTCGTTAGTTTTGCATGAAGATTTTATGGTTTCTGGATTCCTCTCTACCAATAATCCACCTATTTTGGCTTTATTCAAAAAAATATTTGATTTGACCATAAATTTATATTTGTTGATTCGTCTCGTCGAGAGGAATCCAGAAACCACAAAATCTTGATGCAAAACTAACGAATGAATTTTTTTTTTTGAATAAGGACAAAATTGAAAAACCAAAAAACCAAAAACCGGTTTTTTACCCAAATACACTACTACATTCACAACCTTCATCTCCCATGTCACCGATTTCGAAGTTGAGGTCTGGGGTTAGTGATCAATCTCTAACAACTAGAGCACTTCAGAGCTTTGCCTCTCCACATGCAAGTTGCCCAGAATCAATAGATTGATGGACCAGGTACTGAAGAATATACTATCCTAAGCACCTTTCAAATCTTACAATAGACCAAATAAGAACGGTTGGATTTGTCCCACATGGGTTCTTCAAGCCACCCAAACTTGATGAATATAGTATAGACTTTAGAGGCTACTCAACGTACAACCAATTGGCATTTAGCCTCCAAAACTATAACAATTACTAGGGGTGAACCAATTGGTATTTAGCCTCCAAAACTATAACAATTACTAGGGGTGATTTGGCATGGGTTTACCCACTCAATTGAACCAATTATAATTCCGACCTAGTAGCAGTAGAAGTGTACCAAGATCAGTATGTTTCGAGAACAAAATTCCAACCTTAGAGATGGTAAGAGCATGGTTCCATGGCACTTTAAGGATATCAAGACAGATGCTCCTTATATATATATACACACACACCGGTGATTGAGTCAAGGATCCCGGATTGAAGATTTTTGGGTGTTTTGAAGGTTTTAAAAATTATTTTTGCATAATCCGAACCGTCCAATGTGTTTAAAATGTGTTTTTAAGGGTCCCCGCAAGAAATCATTAAAAACAATTATCGGGAAGACTTTGATCCGAGCAGTTTTTCACAAAAACTATACATATAAAGTTTTGTGAAAAACCGTTTGGATCGAGCCCTTCCCGGTATTTTTTTTAATGATATTTCGCGTTGACCATTAAAAACACATTTTAAACACATTGGACGGTTCGGATCGTGAAAATTTGATCCGGAACTATGAGTCCCGGACTTAGGGATCTCGGACTAGATCGGGACTGTATATATATATATAGGACTCCGGACTTCCGGACCTCCGTGATCAAAGCATTTTTTTGATGATTTATTTACAGTTTTTGCCAAAAACTGCTTGGATCAAGTCCTTCCCAGTATTGTTTTTTTGAAGATTTCCCGTGGGGACTCTTGAAAATACCTTCTGAACACATTGGACGGTTCGGATTTCCCAAAACAATTTTTAATGTGAAAAAATTACATTTTTTCTTATTTTCGGAAGGTCCTTACTAGAAAATTTGACTATATATATATAGTGCAAAAAACAACAAAAAAAGAAGCTTATTCCGAAGGTTAGATAGTAACCTTTTTCTTTATTAATCACAAGTGGCTCCCCACATGAAGTCCTACATCCCCTTAACAGAACCCACATTATGATTTCAAATGTGAAGATTATTCAATGCTCGGGGAGAAATACTGGCCGGGGACTCTCTTCACCGCACATTGGTGATCTCCAAGAACGATCATGATTAAATTTTCATGTAATATGGCAATACCATTAGAAAGATGTTGCGTCATGTGTGCAAAACATGTAAAACACCTACGATAAGAATGTCTCGTGCAACAAGCATGAACTTAATTATTCTAATAAATCATTTCACCACAAGTCCACCCAAAAAGAAAATGATGATCCAATCTATGACCAAAGACCAAAACTGCACGTTAATATCCCATCTTTAAAGAAATTTGCCTCGGGACTAATAGACGACCACTAGCCACTCAATAAAATTGGATCCATTAACCAAGTTCCACCAACCGTATTATAATCCTAGCACTCATCTTATTCAGAACTTGAAATAATTCAATTATCAGTGTCAATGTAAGCATGCTATCTGGGCTATTCTTATTATCCAGTGATCACTAGAAATATGAAATAACAATAATAAGCTTTTGAAACACATGCACATTCCTTGCGTTTCTTTCTTCATCATATATATCATTGAGACATATGTTAATTTTGGGAGAACTAAAAAATATCAGAATAATTTAAACATCCAGAAAAGAAACATTAAAAAAGAATATCTTTGAAGGCTTGAAAGGATAATCAAGAGGGAAATAGTAACTAAAAATCGCTGACAAGAAAAAAAAAATAACTACAAATACACCAACATTGACTATGAGATTGGTGGACAAAGAGATTCAAGCAATCAAGAAGGAGGACACATGGGAGCTAGTCAATATTTTGAACGGACACAAAGCGATTGGCATGAAGTGGAATGCTACAAAGCAAGACTTGTCACCAAAGGATACAAGCAACGAGCTAGCATTAACTAGGAGGTATTCGCTCCCGTTGCTCGTTTCGAAACTATAAGATTAATTATTTCTATAGCGGCTCAAATGAAATGGAAAATCTATCAAATGGACTTTAAATCCACTTTCTTGAAGAAGAAGTTTGTATGGAACAACCTACGGGCTATGAGGTGAAAGGGCATGAAAATAAAGTTCTAAAACTAAAAAAGAACCTTGTGTGGCTTAAAACAAGCACCAAAGGCATGGGATAGTAGAATTGATAAATACTTTCGAGAAAACAATTTTTCCAAATCCTCATGGACATGCTCTTTACACCAAATTGGAGAATGGAGATATTTTGCTTGTTTTCTCTTGTACGTAAACAATTTGATCTTCACCGGCAACAACCCAAGAATGTTTTACGATTTCAAGAAAGCAATGGCTTGAGAATTTGAAATGATGGATATTGGACTCATGTCATACTATCTTGGAATTGAAGTAAAGCAAAGTAAGGATGGCATCTTCATCTCTCAAGAAGTTTATGCGAAGGAAGTCCTAAAGAAGTTCAACATGGCTAATTGCAAACCAATTAGCGCATATAAGGAGTCAAGTTGTCAAGGCTTGATGATAGAGAAAAGGTGGATCCAACATATTTCAATAGCTAGGTGGGAAGCTTGCGTTACTTGACATGCACAAGACAGGACACTCTTTGGAGTTGGACTTGTGAGTCAATTCATGGAGGAGCCAACTACGACGCACTTAAAGACGGCCAGATAAGTGCTGTAATGTTTATGTATAGACTTTCTAAACTATACTTGTTAGTGATATTTATTGGACATATGATACTTGTTTAGTCTCTTTTGTATTTATAGGTTGTTCGAGCTCGTTGCCGAAGATTTTGGATAAAAACAAAACTGAGAGGAAATTGGGATCAAAACGCCAAGTGTTTCAAAGAAGGATTGTTAATTCGATATATTACAAGAAGCCCAAGGGACCTTCGATGTAATTATCACATTAAAACCCTACCTAGTATAATTTCCCATGCCTGGATCAGTTTGGAGGGGGGTTTGAACGTGGAATTAGCTTTGGCCCTGGACTTTAATTGGAGAAGCACTGACGTGCGTACGAAATTGAGCAGCGGCACACGGTGGAAAAATATTAAAGGGGAAGAATTCGTTGATTCATGAAACATGGAGATCACTTCAACATCATTTGATTCTTTCCTCTCCATGAGCAACTAATTCTTTTCTTAGGGTGTAGATGAAACGACGGGTTGTATAACTTTGAGACTTATTTTTATGATTCAATTTTATTTTTCCTATCTAGTGGTATGTGCTTGCTTTCTGCGATTGCAAATACATATATAGTTATGCAATAATTTTATATGTGCATGGAATTATGAATTAGGATAGTCTATGCCTAGGAAAGACGAGTCGTGCCTAGATTAATTAGTCTTAGAATCGAAGACGATTCGTGCCAACCGAAGATAGGTTATGCTCGGTTTTCAATTGCATGCTATTTTTCTTGGTTATATCACTAGGGCTAGCGAGTTATTGTTGTTTCGGTAATTGATTTCTCTAAATTAATATAATTACTTAGTTGCCAAGTTAGGGTGGATTCGAAACCCTAAGATCTTTTTTCCAAATTGTTTAATTCACCATCTTTCTTACTTTTAATTATGTAGATAGTTTTAGAACTCAAACTCATATCTCTTCTTCTCGAATTAATTCAGAAATGGATTGAAATAGTTGCAACTTAGCCTTTTAATCCCTGTGGACGATACTCGGAATACTTACCACTATTTGTTTAAATAATAGTAATTATTATTTTTTATTATTTATTTTTGGTGTGAAAAACGACCCACCACAGCCTAGAGGATTCTCCATTACATAAAAGCTACACTTAATTTCGGCTTGTTTTTATTCACCACCATCTAACAATTTTTTAGCTTGTTGGATATAGTGCCTGTGATTGGGTTGGAGACTTAGACAAATCAAAAGAGTACAACCGGCTTCTTGTTCTACATGCGCGCCACGGCCTTTACATAGATTTCAAAGAAGCAAACCATTTTAAAGAAGCAAACCATTTTCACCCTTTCCACTTGTGAGGCCGAACATGTCGTCGTGGCTTCATGTGTATGTCGTGCGATGTGGCTAAAGAACTTACTAAAGGAGCTTAATTTTGCTCAAGAAGAAGCAACGGAGATATTCGTGGATAATCAATCGACGATAGCACTATCAAAGAATCCTGTCTTCCATGATCGTAGCAAAGACATTGATACAAGATATCACTTTATGAGAGACTGCATGGCAAACAAGGAGGTCCGAATGAAATTCACAAGGTCACGAGATCAAATTGCTAATATCCTAACCAAGCCGCTCAAGCATGACGTCTTCTTCAAGGTAAAAGCTTTTCTAGTAGTTACTAAATCAAGTTTGAGTTAATTAAATAATCATCCATTTTTTAGACACCGCGTACGTTTTCATCCTCCTCACTCTTCGGGGTTATGTTTCCATCCTCTTCCTATTTTATTTAACAATATTGCCCTTATTATAACATACATATATATCCACATACAATCGGTTCCTAATTTTTTGGGAGTTTATAGTGGGACTACATAATAATAGGGATTATTTGATATTGGCAGGGATTCAAAATAAGTTAAGATCATTTTATTCCCATATAAGAGTATAACCGAATTTGATGATTTCCGAGATCGAAGGAGTTTTGAAATGGTGACATGATTGTCAGATGATTTCCCATATATAACAGATATGTGTAGTGCCGAAAATTAGGGAGTTTTTGAAATAATGGGATTCAAATACAGTTTACCAAGAACACGGGCATTTGAGTGAGTCAATAGTTTACCAATGGCAAGTTCATGCATGAACTCTCTCTCTCTCTCTCTCTCTCTCTCTCTCTCTCTCTCTCTCTCTCTCTCTCTCTCTCTCTCCCCCCCCCCCCCCCCCAAGTAAGTGAGTCACTGACCCACTGATCTCTCCCTCGGTATCAAACGACTAAATCGCAATTGGCTCTCTTTGATCAAAGCTATAGTCAAATCATGCTCTGTGCTCGTTTCATTTTCCGAGGAAAAAATGGTAAAGGATTTGTTGGTGGTTGGGCTGATGTGACGTTTTTTGCATTTTCGCCATCGCTTCTCTGCTCATGGGTTGAATTTCGATAAGTTCATTATATTTTTACCATATTTTTAGCATGGTTTTACCATATTTTTAGCATAATGTTTTAAAATTTACCATGTTCCTTGGATTTGTTGCTGAAATTTATCATAGCTCATGTATTACTATATTTTTACCATATTTTTAACATGATTTATCATTTTTTTTTGTATTTATTGTTGAAATTATCATAATTTTTGTATTATATTTTTACTATGTTTTTTAGCATAGTAAAATTTACCATGCACCATGTTTCATGATTTACTATGTTTCAAGTATTTATTGTTGAAATTTATCATAATTTTTTAACTATATTTTTACCATGTTTTTAGCATGATTTTTTGGCAAGTACATGAAAGTTTGTCGAAATGTTTGGTGTACGAAATTTACAAATTTACCATGTTTCTTGCATTTGTTGTCAAAATTTATCATAATTAATGTATAATAATTTTACCATATTGTAACATGATTTTCCGACAAGTTCTTGAGTTTGTTGCTGGTTTGATTGGATTTCTATTAGTTTATTCTATTTGTGATAAGTTTATCATATTTATGCTCTATGATATTTTCATCTCAAATTTTGTTTTAAAATTTTATATGGGAGAGAAATTTGGGGAGAGAGATTTGAGAGATAGAAGAGAGGGAGATTGAGATAAATTAGAGAATATTAGGAGAGAGAGAGAGAGAGAAAGAATTGGAAGATAAGGAGAGACAAAAGGGTAGTTTGGGGTTTATTTGAACTTTGGGATGAAAATATAATTCCCTAAAATAACCGGGATGAAAACATAAGTTATACTAGGTTGGAGAACTAATATTTAAGTGCCCTATCAAGTTTAAGGAGGGATGTCAGAGCATAAACTTGATTTGGTATTTGGCCCAAGAAAAATAAAGCCCAAGACAATCCCAATAAAGAAGCCCAAAATTGAAGATATTATTGGAGCAGATACAAAAATCTAGTTTCTAGAAGCTCTAGATGTCTAGCTTCTAGAAAAGATCTAGAATATCCTTGTAAAGTATCTATATATTTTTGCAAGAATAAGTGATCACATGTTTAATTCTAAAATGTACCAAAAATATTATTTTGTAAGAGAAATATCTCTAAGGCTATATAACCTTCTTTGGAGAAGTATAAATAGGGGTGGGTTCTAGCAATTTTGTATCAAGCCAAAGCTTGAGTCTAAGTGTAATTCAAGTGCTTTCCTTCCCCACCCTTGTCTCAAGTTTTTCTCCCTCTTGGGGCACTTGAAGTTTTAGCATTCATCGCTCATTATAGGGGAAAGTAATTGTGTTTTACTTACTATCTTCTTATTTCTTTGTGTTGGGGTCAAAGACTGATTTCCACCATAGATTTAGCTCTGCAACGAGTTCTAAAACACCAAAATAGATCATGGAAAGAACTTTTGAAGATTAGTTCATAGACAATAACATGAGGGAGGTTCGCCTTTCGCTACAGCCCCGGCTAAAGTTTTACGATAGGCTGAGAGGGTCTCACGGTTTACGATTCAAGCAGTTTATTATTCTTCTCAAGATGGGAATAGCAAGGTCAAACGGCAAGGACAAAAGTATGTACTAAGAGATGATACAACCATCAGGGTTATCTTGATTGATAACCCCACTACCTCTTGTTGATCTCATCCTACCATCGATGGCTGTCTCTATCTCTTAGCATATATTTTTGTCCTTCGCGTTTGACCCAGCTAGTCCCATGTGGGGTAGGATAATAAATTGCTTGGATCATAATCACAAGTTCTTTCAGCTTATCGTAAAATTCTAGTCGAAGGTGTTGGGAAAGGTGAGCCTCTTTCATGTGATTGTCTATGAAACGATCTTCAAAAGTCCTTTCCATGACTTGTTTTGGTGTTTTCGAAATCGTCATAGAGCTAAATCTATGGTGGAAAACAGAAAGCAAAACACAATTACTTTTCCTTGTAGAGAGGGATGAACGCTAATGGTAGTGGTGATGGTCCTTTGGCGGCGATGGTGGTCCAATAACAAATCAGATATTTTTGATCAGCCTCCCGATCGATTTTGTTGGGAGGGTGTTTTCGGTTCTGTGGCCAGTCTATGTGCTGAAGGCATGGTGTACAAAACTCCTTACAACTTTTTGAGTTGTTGGGTTTGGATTCGCTTATGGTAGAAGGGGACTTGTAGCAATTGATATAGATTTAAGATAGCAAAAGGTCTTGCCCTACGAAAGTGGAAGTTGTCATCGAAGATATTCGCAAGAAGGTGATCGGATTAGGATTTGTGATTTTCTTTTTACTCGTAGACAGATAAATGTAGTTGCACACACTTTGGCAGTTTCGGGTTTGCAAGGCTTTGTTCATTTTCGGGAAGCTAGACCTCTTGATTGGTTATTGGATCCTTTGTGGAATGATAATCATCCTCTTTGATGTACTGCTATGCTTCTTCTTTTTTTTTTTATCAATGACATTTTCCTACCAAGTTGACAAAATAAAAAAAAGTGTTTCTATAAATGTGTCTTGTGCGAACGAAATTGTTTGATAGGAGTGTTAGTCTATTAGAACTCAAACAAGGGAGTGAAAAACAAATGAGAGACTAGGAGTATGGCTCATAAACAAGGGTAGCTCCTCCAGGATTTGAGGGGTTCAAGCAAACCATCTGAGTTCAAAAAACGCACTAAAAAATTATATTTTCCCATGTATAATGTATTTTTTTTATGTAATATTGTCGACACTGTCACTAATGTGAAACCAAAATAAATGAAAATTTACTTAGATTTGCGAGTAAGTTGATAATATAGCTCCCAAAACAAAATATATTAGCCCTGATAATTTTCAACGAAAATAAATATCTTTAGTGCTTTTTCTACAAAAAATTTAACAAAAATAAATATCTTTAGTGAATATAGTGCTTTTTCTACAAAAATTGTTTAATACATTTTTGTTAGTTGTGGAGCCGCCCCTGCTTATAAACCTAGCAAATTATTTAAGTCCGACTTCTAAGTTGCAGGTTCAAAGTTTGTTTTGGGTGCATCGTTCAATTACCAAATCATATTTTTTTTAATGCCCACTATGTTTTTAAACCAAGTTTGAACCAACTATGATTCATCCCATTCAGGTCATGATGTTTAAAAAATTTAAACTACTCAAGATTTATTACATTAAAGCTTAGAGAATTTTAATTTGCCATCCTATTACAAAATTATCCTTAGGATGCCACCCTATGAGTTTTGAATCTTTATGATTCAATCCTGTAAATGTAAATTGGACCATTGTGCCCTTACTAAATATTTTAGTAGTATATATTTCTATTAATGGTTTAACATTTTCACGGTAACTTTTACTACTATATTTTGGGAAGATCACATTGATTGCTTGAGATTGAAACAGTTATAAAATCCCTATAAACATGGGATTTCCAAACTCTATCCGGGAAATAGGTTCGATTTTCTCTCTAATTCAAACACATTACTAATCACAAGCCCATAAAACCCTAATTCTCTAGAAAAATGTAAAAGCATCACGGACTCAAACTTATATTGCCTATTCTGTCAAAAAGGAATTCTCTTTTCGTAATAGAAATCATCCCTCCCCTGTAGCAATCCCATCAAGTGAAATAGATTAGATGGTATTCTTCCACTTCCGTAATTTCCATTTCTACCGTATGTTGTAGTTCGTTTAGCCAAGAGTATCTCCTTTTAGCTCCCGTCTCTCTCAAACCCTACCATATAACCTCCCTCTCTCTCTCCAATCTCTCCCACAAACCCAGAAAAATTTCAAACCGGCCGCCGCCCTCTAATCAAAGTCCACCATTAACGCCACCATGAAGTCCCACTCTCGTCAATGCCCGATGCATCAACGACATCCCCACTAACTGATGGCATCATCTCAGTCACCCACTCTGAATGGCAACAAAAACCCATTCGTCCCCGTTCACTAGCCGGTGATAGAACTCTAAAATCAACCACTCTGATCGGCAACAAAAACCCATTCGTCCTTGTTCACTAGCAAGGTATTGTTGTAGTTTTCCTCTAAGACGGGTTCAAGAATCATCGGATTGAATATGGAGTTATTTAGGTCTCAATTCGAGATCTGATTCTGAGATTTAGTCTCAACAAAGATTTGTAAATTTTCAATGATTTGTGTGTTTTTGGTACGAATTCAGTGAGTTTTTTTTTTCATGGTATATTTGTGTAACCTTCTGTTTTAAGGTTTTATGGTATCAATTCCAAGAAAAACATGGTTGATTTCATGGTAAATAGTTTCACCATGATAAGAGTTTTCAATAATCCATGTTCATCCTTTAAAAGATGATTACTTCATACGGTGATTATAGTTTATTGATTTACCATGTTGGGTTGAAATTTTTTTCTTTTTGGTTTTTCCATGGTATATTTGTTATAACATTCAGATGTATGGTTTCATGGTATCAGTTCCATGAAAAACACGGTTGATTTCATGGTAAATTGTTTCACAATGATAGGAGTTTTCAATTAACCATGTTCTAATTAGTATCTTATACTTAAATATGAAAATGGGTACATATATGGTTAATGAATAATCCATTTTTATGGTGAACATTAGAGTAGTAAACAAGGTTAATCAATAAATAATCAGTAAACATGGTTAATCAGTAAACATGGTTCATTAGTTTATCATGTTATTTACATAGTCTAATATGGTTCAGTAATTTATCATGTTTTGTTTGTTCGTTGACATAAGAATTTTTTTATGTTTGGTATTTATTTGCGTAGTTTTCCTGATTTAGGAGAGAATTTAGGACTGAGAGAATTCAAAAAATAGGGAAAAAGAAGATTTGAAAGATAGGAGATAGAGATTGAGATAAATTAGGAAAGATTAGGAGAGAGAAATATTAGAAAAATTAGGAGAGAGAAATATTAGGAAAATTAGGAGAGAAATATGAGGAAAATTAGGAGAGAGAATTATAAGATTAGGAAAAAGATAGATTAGAGGGAGATTGAGATAAAATAGGAAAGTTTAGGAGAGAAATAATAGGAAATTAGGAGAGAGAAATATTAGAAAAATTAGGAGAGAAATATTAGGAAATTAGGAGAGAGAAAGGGTATTTTCGGGTTTATTTGAATTTCAGGATGGAATCATAAATATTTAAACTCTATGGGATGGAATCATAATGATATTTTTGGTATAGGATGCCTAATTAGTGATCGCGAGTGCGAGGATTTAGAGCATGAACACGAATGCAGTACAAGAACCGAGAGCGCGGATGCAAGACATTTTGAAAGATTATGTGACCAAAGACAAGGATTAAGGATACGCGCGGCCACTGCTGTTCAAAAAAAAAAAAACTCCCTCCAGTCCAATTTAATTGCTCCCTACGGTTAGGCATTTTTTAAAACTCTTGTAGTTTTGATTATATATTGTATTTTATATGCAATATGGATCTTAATTAATAGATCTCAATTAGTTTTATTAGACAAAATTTTTAAACACTTCAAAAACATTGCCAATAAAAATATATAGACGGCTGAAAATTGTATGAATATTGGTGGAGAGCATTTTAAAATGGGACAAAGAGAGTGTAGGCGGCCACATGGGTCGGATGATGAGAAAAGGATAGGCGGCCACAGGTGTTGGATGATATCAACCGTTGGATGCACTCAGTATTGACCCTCAGATGAAAACAGAAGAAAACAAAAATACTCCTAGGGAGTAGGGATAGGGAGTGCAAAAGATGCTGCTATAATCTGTTTCGAGTCGCACTCACTTCTCCTCCCTCACAGCTTCGCCTACTTCTGCCATGGCCGTTCTCACCATCGACTCAACCAAATCAGATCACCACAGGACCATGCCTCGTACGTTACTCTCATTTCTAGTTAATCGGTCACCCCTCCTCTCCGCGCGCGTGGTGATGCAGCTTGCACATGCATGCTGTGGTGCGAGTGATTCAGGAATAATATTCCTTGACCATCCATGTAGTGGAAGGTGGTGCGAGAGAGTATTGTTACCTGCCTGTCAGTGCTATAAAACTTCAATCCCTCTCTCAACCCTCTCATGTCATACCTTAACCCTCCCCTCATTTCATTTACACAACCCCTCTCACCCAGCAGAAATCGAATCAAATCGCAATGATGAAAACCAGTTTTCTCCACCTGACTCCCTCTCTTTCCTCTGACTCCGACTCCGACTTTCCCCCTGCCACTACTCACCGCCGTCCCACTCCCAACACCTACGACTCTGTTCTTCTCCTCCCTCTCTTGTTACTCTGGTACCCCAGCAGCTCCGACGACGACGCCTTTTATGTTCGTCGTCTTCAGCCCCTTGCGTCGGTGGTGACGGTGACAGTGACTTCGATCGCTTCGCAGAAGCGGTGAAAGATTTCAATCTCTTACCAATGTACAAGATGATGTCCAGTGATGAAATCGATCCAGATATAGCGTACATGCGCCTCATCAGAGACGACGATCCTCTCTCTCCCTCTTTCATCTCCACTTTGCCTTCCTCCAATGTGAGAACACCCCTGTCCTTTTTCTTTTCTTCTCGGTATTTTCCCTTTTTTCTTCTATTGTATTTGTGTAACTTGTTATACAACTTGTGCATTTAATTTGCGAGCATCGATACATGTGAAACAGAAGCCAGATCTCATAGTTAGTTTTTTAATATTATTGTCTTTTTATCATTTTTTTTCAATCGGAAGAAGAATTTATTGATCATTTGATTTACGTAATTTAGTATATTTCTCCTTTTCTTTTTCCTTAAAAAAAAGAGAAAAAAAAGAAGAAAAACACACACACACGCACACACACTATCTTATTACTCGTTATGTCGTATCTTTTCAAAATCTCACTGCTACACTATTGATATTGCTGATATTGTTGTAGACAAAGGTATTCAAGTCGTTCTGCATGCAAGGGTTTGTTGGTCATTTTTTAGGGTCAAGCGCATTTCGTTCATCTCAATATCAACTACTACACTGTTGATATTGCTGATATTATTACTGATATGGCTTCTGTTTCACATGTATCAATGCTCGCAAATTAAATGCACAAGTCGTATAACAAGTTACACAAATACAATAGAAGAAAAAAGGGAAAATACCGAGAAGAAAAGAAAAAGGACAGGGGTGTTCTCACATTGGAGGAAGGCAAAGTGGAGATGAAGGAGGGAGAGAGAGGATCGTCGTCTCTGATGAGGCACATGTACGCTATATCTGGATCGATTTCATCACTGGACATCATCTTGTACATTGGTAAGAGATTGAAATCTTTCACCGCTTCTGCGAAGCGATCAAAGTCACTGTCACCGTCACCACCGACGCAAGGGGCTGAAGACGACGAACATAAAACGCGTCGTCGTCAGAGTTGCTGGGGTACTAGAGTAACAAGAGAGGGAGGAGAAGAACGGAGTCATAGGTGTTGGGAGTGGGACGGCGGCGAGTAGTGGCGAGGGAAAGTCGGAGTCGGAGGAAAGAGAGGGAGTCGGTGGAGAAAACTGGTTTTCATCATTGCGGTTTGATTCGATTTCTGCTGGGTGAGAGGGGTTGTGTAAATGAAATGAGGGGAGGGTTAAGGTATGAAATAAGAGGGTTGAGAGAGGGATTGAAGTTTTATAGCACTGACAGGCAGGTAACAATACTCTCTCGCACCACCTTCCACTACATGGATGGTCAAGGAATATTATTCCTGAATCACTCGCACCACAACATGCATGTGCAAGCTGCATCACCACGCGCGCGGAGAGGAGGGGTGACCGATTAACCAGAAATGAGAGTAACATACGAGCCATGGTCCTGTGGTCATCTGATTTGGTTGAGTCGGTGGTGAGAACGGCCATGGCAAAAGTAGGCGAAGCTGTGAGGGAGGAGAAGTGAGTGCGACTCGAAACAGATTATAGAAGCATCTTTTGCACTCCCTATCCCTACTCCCTAGGAGTATTTTTGTTTTCTTCTGTTTTCATCTGAGGGTCAATACTGAGTGCATCCAACGGTTGATATCATCCAACACTTGTGGCCGCCTATCCTTTTCTCATCATCCGACCCATGTGGCCGCCTACACTCTCTTTGTCCCATTTTAAAATGCTCTCCACCAATATTCATACAATTTTCAGCCGTCTATATATTTTTATTGGCAATGTTTTTGAAGTGTTTAAAAATTTTGTCTAATAAAACTAATTGAGATCTATTAATTAAGATCCATATTGCATATAAAATACAATATATAATCAAAACTACAAGAGTTTTAAAAAAATGCCTAACCGTAGGGAGCAATTAAATTGGACCGGAGGGAGTTTTTTTTTTTTTGAACAGCAATGGCCGCGCGTATCCTTGATCCTTGTCTTTGGTCACATAATCTTTCAAAATATCTTGCATCCGCCCTCTCGGTTCTTGTACTGCATTCGTGTTCACGCTCTAAATCCTCGCACTCGCGATCACTAATTAGGCATCCTATACCAAAAATATCATTATGATTCCATCCCATAGAGTTTAAATATTTATGATTCCATCCTGAAATTCAAATAAACCCGAAAATACCCTTTCTCTCTCCTAATTTCCTAATATTTCTCTCCTAAACTTCCCTATTTTATCTCAATCTCCCTCTAATCTATCTTTTTCCTAATCTTATAATTCTCTCTCCTAATTTTCCTCATATTTCTCTCCTAATTTTCCTAATATTTCTCTCTCCTAATTTTTCTAATATTTCTCTCTCCTAATCTTTCCTAATTTATCTCAATCTCTATCTCCTATCTTTCAAATCTTCTTTTTCCCTATTTTTTTGAATTCTCTCAGTCCTAAATTCTCTCCTAAATCAGGAAAACTACGCAAATAAATACCAAAAATAAAAAATTCTTATGTCAACGAACAAACAAAACATGATAAATTACTGAACCATATTAGACTATGTAAATAACATGATAAACTAATGAACCATGTTTACTGATTAACCATGTTTACTGATTATTTATTGATTAACCATGTTTACTGCTCTAAAATTAGGAGAAAGAATTATAAGATTAGGAAAAAGATAGATTAGAGAGAGATTGAGATAAAATAGGAAAGTTTAGGAGAGAAATATTAGGAAATTAGGAGAGAGAAATATTAGAAAAATTAGGAGAGAAATATTAGGAAATTAGGAGAGAGAAAGGGTATTTTCGGGTTTATTTGAATTTCAGGATGGAATCATAAATATTCAAACTCTATGGGATGGAATCATAATGATATTTTTGGTACAGGATGCCTAATTAACCCTCCCTAAAGCTTATTAGCAATTGAATCGCTTATAAATAAGTCAATCTTGAGCATATCTTTGGAGCCCACCAACAATTTTTTTCAAAATTCACTCCTCAACTTGTTCAGCTAGTTTGAGGCATATGTAGGAGTTAAGAAGTGGTGAGCCTGTTGTTCTTAATGGTGATTTGGGAAGAGCGTAAAGTATGTATAGTTACATATTTTCTTATTGAGAGTATAATTAAGGGGGAGTTTTTCAAAAGTGTTAAAAATAGTTGTTATATGTTAGGAGAATGACCTATCTCGGAATCCGTATTTTAGCCCTTTTTAATTTCGTCCTTATAGTGATATGTAGATTTCAACTCGGTTCTTACATTTTTTAACTTTTCCACTTCGTCCTTAAGGTTTATGATTTGTTTCAATTTGATTTTTTATTTTTTATTTTTGTCATTACAAACCAATCCTTCAAGTTCATATAATTATGCATTATACCTCTAAAGTTCATACGGTTATATTTGCTTCCCTAAGTTAGTTTTTTAAGCACTCTAATTTTTTTTAAATAAGTTAGAGCAGGTTTCCCCTAACTGGTACATATAATTTATACGGTGGACAAGTTAGAAACTACGCTCTGATATTAAAAGGGGACCTAAGAAGAGATTATTAAGAATTGTAATGTGCTTTTATCCTAGTTGATAAAACTATTGTCCTTATGGTTGTACTTTGTAATTTGACGGATATTTTTCCAAAGAATTTAATTGACTCAAGTTGAAAGATACAAGGGACGTAATCAACTCAAACAAAATGTTGAAGACAAAATTGAAACTTGATTAAGTCTTGGAGGCCTAAATCGATTCAAATGAAATTATAAGGACCAAATTGAAATCTATCTATAATTACAAAGACTAAAATATTAGATAAGCTGCAATCAATCAATATCCTATAGAAATATGTTTTGCCTACAAAATCTTCCAAACCACCAATCCTAATTTTCTACAATTTTCACTTATTTTTTCCTCCCAAAATACCACGGCCCCTAAAATTACTCCTTCAGAACCCCACACCCATGTATGTCCACACTTCTTTTTCCCACACCCATACAAGCCACCTCCCACCCCAGATAATTTATCCATTTCTCCTTTTTTTGAACAGCATCTCTCTCTACTTCTCTAACTCCCCATGTATCTTTCCACTTCCTTCTTTTAAAAACTCCAGTTTCTTCCTTTTAAAATCATAGTTGTGGTGTTGGAATGTAAAACATGACATTCAACATTTTTACACTAAAATGAAACTGGTGGTCAAATAATCAATGGGTTAATCTGAGGTATTGTAGTGATTTGAAGTGGAAGTTAAGGATAACGTCTCTTCCATCTCTCGGTCTACTTGCACTTACAGTTCAAACTTTCCCCTGCTCCGCAACTACATTTTGGACCCAATTTACTCTCTTTCTCATTGAAGGATAAAAAAAAGGTTTGTTTCTAGAGTATATTTCCGTTTTTCTCTCTCTCTCTTTTACGTAACTCCACTTTTTGGTTAATTATGTAGGATTAAGTTCTGTTCCAGTTTTTTTTTTTTTTAAAAAAAGGCTCAATTCAGATTACATATAAGCAACCAAAAAAGGTATGCTTTTTCGGCCTATATCTATATTTGCTTTTTTTTCAATTTATCTATTGTTTTTTAGATATCATTGTAGTCAGACGTTACTAGCGTTGTGTCAGTTCGATGCATGTGATAACAAAAAAAATTTGATCAATGCAAACTGTTTTTGTTATCTGTGCATCCATCAAACACAACGCTAAAAAGAATGATATTGTAGAGTTGAGCGGAATAAAAGGGAAATTTAGGGATTGTTTTATATTTGCTAAAATCAATCATTTGTCCAAATGGGAAATAACCCCCAGTGGACTGTGAAACCAGGAAAATTATTTTTCGGTCCCTTAACTTCTAATTTAACACATCCATAAAGCTGAACCTGACGAAAAACGTTACAACTCTCTCTCTCTCTCTCTCTCTCTCTCTCGTATATATGCATGTCTAATGTCTTTCGTCTCCTGTAGAAAAGTCTCTCAATTTCAGGCACAGTGCGTCTACGAGCACTCCCAAGCTCCAACCTTTAGTTACGACGTCACTACAATCTGATCTCTGGTACGCTTCTTAATCCTTTGTATTCATTTCACGACATGCAAGTTGGGATTCTAAAACTATTTCACAGCGGTTTCGATTACATGTTTTTTCACTTTAATTGCCCTCTCTATACATTAATTGGCTTAGGTTACCGGTACAATCACACCACCCCTTTTTACATTTCTGTTGCCCAAATTTATACTATTTGTTTCTGGTTTCTGGTCTATTGGAGGTGAATGGGTTAAAGCCGTTTAGATCTATTGATCATTTGATTGATTGTGCATTCGCCTAATTTAGGATTTGATGTTATAGTAGCTTTAAAACGCCAAAGATTAACTTCCTATGCTGACATGGGATTATATAGATAATAGATCTAAAGCTGAATCAGCTATTCCATATAGGAAGATCCTATTTTTTGGGTTTTAGCATAGACTGAATGAAGAGAGGTTTATTTCTTTTAGGAGTTGTTTGTGTCATGGATTTTTGTACACACACACGAATGCCCCAGCCCTAGGGCAAGGACAAAGAGCCCATTGCCTCGGGCCTCCCTAAACAGTCAAAACTTGTACCCCCGATAGTATTTGGTCCTACGCTAGGTAAGGGTAAAGAGGCCCAAATTCATTAAGCCTAACCGGATATCAAGTAATAATCTTGGGTTCTTGGAGTGATATGTAATTTTTTGTGGTTGTGTACTTTTAATTTCTTATAATGACAAGTGGTTTTTGTACTTCTAAATTCTTATAATGACTAGCGGTTATTTCTTGAAAATGTAAAGGGCCCATTTTGTTGCAGGTGGAAAAACTGGGGTACCTTGTCATTGCCGTGACACTTTTGCTGGGTTTTGAAGGAGTTTAATTTGTTAAAGCGGCTTTGAGTGCTAGAATTTGAGGCGACAAATGGAGGACGAAAAAAAGAAGAAGAAAAACAAGAAGAAGAAGAACAAGCAAACCAAAACACCAGGAGATGTCATCCATGGTGTTGGAGAATCCATTAATACTGATGAGAATCGCGTCAGTGAAGAGAATCCTGAAAATCACCTTCCTGCAACTGCAGATGGTCAAACTGATGAGCCAAAGACTGATGTAGATGTGGATAGCTATGGTGCCAATGGTACTGATCGTGTAAGTTTGGTCTCAACTGAATCTATCTTTTGTCTGAATTCTGGAGGCTACTTAAATTAAGCATTGTTACTCTTGTATATGTGTGAAATTGTTTATCTTTAAGTTGGTACAGCTGTTCATTCTAAAGAGAGAGAGTCTTGTCATTAACCTTTCAATGGGAAATGCGTTTCTAACATTGCTCTTGTCGGTGAGCAGACCTCTGATTCTCGGTCAGTTATGAATGCTTAAAACTTTAATAAATGACAGAAGTCCTAAGAACACTACTGTATTTAGAATACTATTGTATTTAGAAGAACTGTTAGGATGTTTCAAATTCCATGAAAGGTTTGATATCTTGTGGTGCTGTCATGTTGTTTGGTTCTTTTGAAGCCCGTGAATATGCCTTAGAGGACAAGAGATATTCAGTTTTAGGTGGATTAAAGTGAATTGACATAGCGTAAAAATCACACTGCTTTTCTCGATATTAATAGTCAAGCCATCTCCCTCCCCTCTTCCTGTTTCTCCCTTTTCTTTTCTCATTTCTATTGCTAAAACTTCTTCTGTCCTTCTTCCTTCACTCTTTTTTCTCTTATGATATCTTACTCGCGTCTGTTGTTTCTCTTTATATTCCTTGTCACCCTTCTATTGTCTAACCAAGTTATCGCAAAAAGAAAAGAAGGAAATAAAGGACTTAAAAATAAAATACGAAAAGAGGAACAATGATAAACTATCCTTCAAGATGTGTGATTCTCTTTGATTTGGGTGAGCTGGCATGCAGTTATAGATGCATTCTTCCAGCTGCATTTAAAGAAGCATAATCATGCTTGCAACTTTTACTCAGATTATGGATTTGACACTAAGCTTGCAACTTAATATACTTCAGTAGTTGCCTTCCCAAAATAAGCATACTACTATACTAGACTAGCACAAGTTGTCAAATTTTGTCATGTTCATTTAGGATATGTTTCTATTCTGATTCTCAGTTTCTGGGATCTTTTGGTGCCCATATGACTTGCCACTTTCTATTTTTTTGGGGCTTTTCTAGAACTTTTAGTTACAGTCTGCATTAGCTGAAGCAGAGAAGCTGTACTAGATGGAAAGAGAGGTGGTTATTGTTTCTCAACTCTGCATGATTATCCTCCTCTTTCCTGTATAATACACGGACAATATTTCATTTTTTACATTTGCGTTGCACATTTGGTTTTCCCTTTCTTTCCATAGGCTGGCTTGGAAGAAAGGATCAAAGAATTACAAAAAGAAAATGATGTACACATACAGAAAGAGGTAAATCTTTGGTAGGAGGAATTGATTGGTAATGTGACATGGGACATGTTTGTCTGGTTGGATATAACACCTGTTATGTGTTATTACTAATGTATTACAGGCTAGTTCGGAAGAGACACTCCTTAAATTTCAAAAGGACAATGATGAACACAAACAGAAAGAGGTAATAATGTTCTTTTTTGGATAAGCGGCATCTTTATTCTACTCATCTTATCCCGCCTGTTATCTGATTGTAGAAAAATCCATTCTTTTGTATGACGTGCAGGCTAGCTTGGAAGAGACAATTGCAAGATTGCAAACGGAGAATTGCGCTCAATTGGAGAAAGGGGTAATTGAAGTTCGATTTTAGCAGGATAATAGTAACAGATTGCTTTGAGAATATAGTTCTTTTTTCCCTTTGTATTAACCTGCTTTTATCTGACTCACTGATCATCCGTTCTATTCTATGACTTACAGGCTTCTTTGGAGATGAAACTTTTGCAATTACAGAGTGAGAAAGATTCCTGGCTTCAGAAAGAGGTGCATTTTCTATGGATGAGGGATATCTCAAAGTTTGAGATCAGGGATGTCAACACATTCTATTACCATGTGTTGACCTTTCAGAAAGTTTTTCCTAAGCTCCTGCACTTTCAAAAAGAAAAACAATATCTAGCTTTACATGAGTACTGCACAATAGTCATTTCTGCTATTGTCCTAAACAGCCATTCTCCTTCTGGAAACTTCAATCATTTTTATTGCATCTTGAAACCAGAACTCTGAAATTTTTATAAGCTTAGCTTTGTTATATACAGGTTGGCTTTGAAGTGCAAATTAGTCAGTTGATGGAGGAAACAGCTGGCTTGAATTTGAAAGGGGTAATTCCGTGTCTACTCAATGATTCCGTAGTTCCATCTTTAAGAAATACTCTTTACTCTTGTATAGTAACCGCTTGGTGTTTTTCTATGTGTTGCATTTGTTTGGTGTTCTACCATTTCGCAAACCATCTAGGGAAAATATGTATTTCATCCAAACATGAACTTGTAATTGTTTGACAGGTCAGCTTTGAGGAAAAAATCAAACAATTGGAGAGAGAAAGAGTTTGTTGGATCCAAAAGGAGGTAATCACTTTAACCTTTGTCATTTATAGGGTACATTAGACTGACCTCCCCTAAGTGATGGGGACAATCCAAGAAACCTCATTAGTTTGATGTAAATTTACATAGTTGCTCTCCCTTTAAAGATTCTTTACGACCAACTAACAAAAACGGCAACCATATCCGACCATTGTCTTCCTCGTTATTGCAATCTGAATCGTACTTTGCCAACCTCTGCACTTTTTTTATTTGTATTTGGTTGTCAATATATGCTGTGCAACGCCAATGCTCTGGATGCTGAATGAAAGAAGCATGGTAATGTGCACATAAATCAAAATGATTCTTGGGTCTGCCCTCTCTGATGCCTTTTGGCTTTGATTTGATGGCATGATTCCGCAGCAAACGCGACGGTATAGGGGGATCACTGTTTCAGTGGTATTCTGTGAGCAGCCACTTTGTGCATTTATTGCCAAAGGTTAGGTCTGTCTCCAATCCATCTATTTCAGTGGTATTCTGGGAGCAGCCACTTTGTGCATTTATTGCCAAAGGTTAGGTCTGTCTCCTATCCTTCCCCCGCCCATACCCCCAATTATTGGGGACTAAATGGGTTATGTTATTGTTGTTGTTGTTGTTGTGGTTGTCAATATATACACTCCGAGCATAAACCCTTGTTGAATTAGCACCAGGTGCAGGAACAATCATTGTAGCTTCGTCCACCACGTTCTCTTTCTTTCAGCCACTGCCACACTATATCGATTATATGTACATCCATACCTTGTCATCTGGCAATAATAAAAAGTTCAAAACCTATGGATCAAGCCGCATCGCCCCTGCTGCCAGCTCCCTCCCTGTTAGCCACCATACCATATTCAGGTTTCTCTGGCAATATCAGTTATTCAAACCTTCAAACCTCACCCTGTCTCTCCCTCCCTCTATCACTCTATATATATATGTCTATATACGTCGAAGCTGTTCAAAGCTAGATGATATATTGGTCTGCTTGCTGTTATACAATGCATCATTTATCATTTATCTCCGTGATAAAAGTTAAAAACCGCTCCTCTCTTTCCAATTACGCATGAAATTCCAGCAGTAGTACTTACTCTATGTCTATTTTTTGCTTCTCCTCTTTAATAGAATTCAATGGAAGATACAATTGCTAGACTGAATGGTGATAACACGAGACTGCAAATTCAGGTATGTACCTCCAAAAGCCAGAAACATACACCACAAAAACTCTACCGAACTTGGTTTGTCAAGATGAATGCTACCTGCATATAGTTACTTGGTTCTACGCCAGACTTCAATAAATCAAACTAGACGTAATTAGAATAAGAAATGGAAGTTACTACATAAATTTGCTGTACAAGCCAACCAAATCCAATTCAATTGCTTATTGAAAAAGATAAAGGTAGGATCTCAGCTGTTTTGGGAGCATACATGGAACAAGTTGTACCCTAACAGCTAATAATTTTGCTAAATTTTGTTCATAAATGATTGGGTATATTGTATATAGAAACATAAACTGGTTGATGTCCACCTTCAACTTTTACTAAAACAAATTGTAGCAACATCTTGAGCATAAGACCATATCGTTACTTCTGTTGCACCTATGGTGGATAGAATTAGATCTCTGTTTTTATTTTTTTGCTTGAGGTTACTTTATGTCAGCATTTCAAACGACAGTTATCTCAACTTATGCCTTCCTGTATTAGTTGTGCACTTTCTCACGTACAAGCTGCTGATGAGGTTAGTGAAGACTTAAGTGTAAAAATCCATGGGATTCCACGATCTTTTTATTTTCTTTTTGTTTAACTATTTTCCTTTTGTCCGCCTTATATTGTGATGTCCTTTCTTATGCGGTTATTTTATTTATGACGGTGGGGAGAGAGGATGTTATAGATGGCGCACGACTTACACCTTTTTTATAAACCATCTAGATCAAGCTGTAGTATTTGTTCTGATACAGATATTGAAATAAAAGCCTGGCAGGTGATGGAGTTGGAAGAATCCCGAAACTCTCTCTTACAAGAAAACTTGCGGCTGACAGAAATCGTGTCTGGTATGCAATCCCAGATCCAAAGTCTGGAGAAGAGTATTGTCTCTTCTTGTGCGGTGCCTGTAGCAACAATGGTATCTTTCTTGTGTCCTAGCTAATTGGCATATTTGGACTGATCATATTTTATCACGGTGTTCTGGTGCATAACTGGGGAGTTCAGGGTGTTCTCTGAAATTTGTCACATTCATGTTGGCAGAAGGATGCTTCATTTGCCCACTTCTATGTCTCCTCCCAAAGTTTGCAATGCTGCCTTCATGTTGGATTTTTGGCTGTGTCTCTGTCCTAACGTGGCTGACCATGCTCTTGGGGGTTGTTTAGAAGTTTCATATAGATATATGTCTGCCTCCACTTGTGTCCCCCTCCTAAAGTTTTCACAAATGAGTGTAGTATGTTGATAGTAATACGACAGTTGGCTAAACCCTGCTCCCAGATTATTCTCTGAACGAGACGCGTTCAGTTATAATCTTGAGAGACCGGCAAGGAATATTTTTACACGATATCGATTATATCATCTATAGTTGGACTTATCATTTACCAAGATAAAGGTTTCTTAACAAATGAACAATTTATTCTGAGATATGTTATTACCCAGTTTACCGTCTCTGTTCTTATGCTGATAATATCATGTACTTTTGTTTGTTAATGTAGAATGATTCAGGAAGTGAGGACGTGAATTCTCAGATGGAAGCAGCAAGTCAACTGGTTGAAAAATTAGTTGCTGAAAATGAAGAGCTTGTAGAGAAGGTAATAAACCATCTTTTTTATATTTTAAGTACGGTAAAATGAAAGAATGAATGGTAAAGAAAAGCTCAGAGTCGGTGTTTTATGACCGACTCTATATACACAGTTCTTACATGTTTTCCTCGTCCTTCTTTCTATATACACAGTTCTTACTGTGTATATATAAATTCTATATACACAGTTTGGGAGGAACTTCTAGTTTGTTTGGATAAGGGATAGTCGTATGTTTTACTTGGATATTCCAGACGCGTGAACTGTTCTTACACGTTTTCATCGTCCTTCTTTCTATTATTTTACACAATAAATGAGTGTATTAAAATATGGTTTAATTCTTTCATATACTTTGTTTTGATTTGTTTGACTTCACACTCGTGATATTTCTGCTTCAGGTGAATGAATTATGTGTTGAGCTTGATCTACAGGGTGTAACAGCTGAACCATCTCCGGCTGTTGGATCTGTATCTGAATTTAGGGAGACAACAGTTGCACCTGGTGACATAATAGATTCCAGAAAGCATATTCCAATTACAGATGAGAAGAACGGAGGGGATAATATGAATGCCAAGGATATTCCCGATTCCATATCTGAATTGAGTGAAAAAATGTTCCTATCAAGCGAGAGGATCGAGTCCCGGGGAGATGTTTCTAGGCAAAATGGTGAACTTAGTCACGCGGGTGCTTCTGTAATTCAGAACTCTCCACCTGATACCATTGATTCTGAAGAAATTGTGCAGATTCCATTGGACGAGAAAGAAGTTGGGGATCCCCAGATGCTGCCCACCAACGATGATGAAACGACTGGTGTTTCTCTCACAGATGCTCCTCTGATTGGGGCTCCTTTTCGGCTTATATCTTTCATGGCTAGATATGTTAGCGGTGCTGATTTGGTAAACAAGAGATAGACTAAAACCCGCTTCTAATTTGTGATAGCATGTCCAAATTGGTTTATTGACATTGATTTTCTGATTCACATGATAGTTTTTTCTAGGAGAGGAGATGCTACTAAATTTTACATGGCATTTTTTTGTCATGCCTTGTACTCGGATGTAGTTGTACAATTGAAATACAAAGGTATGAACTTTACTCAAAGATGTGAATTGATGAATTATCAAGGATTGCTCGGACTTTGGATACAGTGCGAGTTTCAGGAGTCGAGTCATTTTCTTGAACCATTACTTAAACAGTTCTTTTCATTCCAGACTAATAAGAGAAGCCGAAGGGTAATATGTTTGTGTATATTAGACATAACTTTCCTAGGTCAAAAGAACTAATCCAGGATGTAACGGCGAGTTCTAACATTTTGTCACAAACTGATCAGTGTAAGTGTGTGGAAGTGATCAGTGTATGTGTGTGGAAGTGAACACTGGGAGAAGACAAAAAAAAAAAAAAAAACTATTAGAAAGACGGAAAATTGAAACCAAAAAATGCACCACAAGATACAAAAAGTGTATTGGAAAAGGTGAAAACCAAATCAAAACGTGTAAAAGAGCATTACTATCGGTAAAACATATATTAACCGTGGGCGGTTAGAAATTAGAATGACTGAAAACGAGTAATAAGAATCCCAGTGAGAAGCTGGTTTCAAATTATGTATTATTGGAGAAATACTGTTATTGCTAACTACTTAAACTGGATAACAAATCCTAGTCTTTTGGATACATATCAATGGCAGACAGAACTTGAATAATGCTGTGGATACATTTTCACTGTTGCAAAGAAGTTAAAGAACTGTAAAATACAAATCCTGAGAACATGGAGTAGCAGGGTTACAGCAATCAAGGCGTCTGAGTAGCTGGGCTAACTGTCTTATTATCCTCCGAGGATTCAGATGGTCGAATATCCTCAATCATCTTGACAACTTCTTCCATCTTAGGCCTCAAATCCGGCACTGTTTCCACGCAGGTCATTGCAATCTGAAGCATCTGGACCATCTCTTCTTCGATATTTTGATACTTCATCAGATCAACATCAAACACCTCAGCTGTCCATTCCTCTCTAACTACAGAATGGACCCATCTTGGGAGATCGATTGCATCATCATGCCCGGGAATCTGAACCGGTGATTTTCCTGTTAGCATCTCAAGGAGGAGAACACCAAAGCTGTAAACATCCGCTTTCTGAGTTGGTTTCCTAGTTTCAATCACCTCTGGGGCTCTATAACCGGGAGTTTTACTGGGGACAGTAGGGAAACCCATGAGAGGAGTTAGGCCAAAATCAGAAATGCAGCTTTGGATGTCTTGGTCTTGGCTAAGCAGGACGTTGGAGGACTTGATGTTTCCATGTGTGAATTTCCCACCACTAGCAGAGTGGATATGGGCAATACCCCTTGCGGCTCCAAGACAAATCTTTACTCGGGATGCCCAGTCAAGTCCTTTTCCAGCTTCCCATCTCCCTGTAGTCATTAGAACATAATAATGTGACAAGAAGAAATTTGTTTTATGGATGTGAATGCTATACCAGCATTTGTTAGTGCAGAGACGTAGCCATAGGAGTTTCTAAAATTTAAAATTGTAAGTCAGGAGTTGCAACAAGACTTGAACTATGATTGTCCACAGTTTGGAGTCGCTGTGTGGAGTCCCTTTCAATTGTATGGAATTTTATGTTTCTACATGTTGAAAATCTGCAAGGACTAGCGGATTATAATCTGCAAATTTTCAGTTCAACTTCAAAACTTCAAGCTTGACGTACAAATGAATTCTAAGAAATCACGTAAATTGTATATGTCAACATGAACACCCAACGCTTGTTCAAAGTTGTGAGTCCTAGCCATGGAATTGCATCGCATTCCATTCACAGTAGACATCCCATGAACAATGACCTAGCAAATGTACTCTTTCTAATTCTGTCAAGCAACTACGTCTCATCAGTTTTATTTGTTCTTAGTTGGGTACTTTTTGACCTTACCATCCTCATAGTCATTTTATGCATAAATTGCACTCAATAACTTGTCAGATGCAATATGATTTTACAAGGGCGTTGGTGGAATGGTCGATACATGTCTTAAGACTATTTAGAGCTGATTAGAAGTGGTGCAGGTAGAGAAGAATGTAGACATTAGAAAAAGACAGGAAATAAAAGTTTCATATACCGTGCAAAAGCCCGGACAAGCTGCCACCAGGCATGTAGTCGCAAACCAGAAGTTTCTCGTCCTTGGAATAGTAATAAGCACGAAGGGGCACAACATTTGGGTGGTGAACAAGATTCCCCACCATCTCCATGTGTTGTTCAAACTCTCTTTTTCCAATCATCACTTCCCTCAGCCGCTTCACAATTACTGTTGTTCCGTCTTCCAGAATAGCCTTATAAGTTGTCCCATAATTCCCCTTTCCCATAACTTCAGCAGAGGCTCTTAATAAATCCTCCAGATCAAAATTACAAACAGAGCCTTCGAAGAAAACCAACTTGTTCTTCTCAGCCTCTTGCACCGCACTGCTGAAATCTACCTTAGGCTTCTCACTCCTTCCACCATTGTACGCCTTCACTGTCCCAACACCACCATCTTTTTTCTTCAAACAGCATAGAACCATAATCACAACAGGAAGAAGAAGCACTGCAGAACCCGCAATTGCAACAGCGATAATTGCACCCGTAGTCAATTTCTTCTTGCTTCTTTGTTCTCGAGTGACTGTTGTTGGTGAGTTGGTTGGGGAAAGAGAACGTGGCAAATGAGTTGGGGAAGGAGAAAATGGCAAGAAAAATGGGGCAGGAGATGGTGGCAAGTAAGTTGGGGAGGGAGAGGGTGAGGGGCTCATAAGGCACTGTTTCAGTGGCGAGCCACATAACATATTGTTCCCTTGGAAAGATGAAGCAGGAAAGTTTTGGAGGGAAGATGGAATGGAACCATTCAGTTCGTTGTTGCTCAAATTAACCTGCTTAAGGCTGGGGAGATTGAGGTTGGGAATTGGTCCTGTCAGGGAATTGTTCTGGAGGTTCAAGGAAGTGAGAAATGTCAAATTCTGTATGGAATTTGGAATGCTGCCAGTGAAGGAATTGAACGAGAGGTCAAGAACATTGAGTTGTGGGGGGAGAGATGAAGGTATACTGCCTGAAAAGTCATTATGCTGGAGGTATACGTAACGGAGGGAAGGAATGGAAAGAACATCGGATGGGAGATTCCCATTAAGGCTGTTGGATCGGAGGCTGAGAATGGTGAGTGCATCCAGCTTCCCAAATGTATTCACCGGGATTTGACCAACGAATCCCAAACCGGGGATCCTGATAGCAGTTACTCGAGTGCCGTTTGAGTTACAAGAGACACCAATCCAAGAGGTGCAAACCGGTGAATTAGAATTCCAGTTGAGCCTTCGGCCATGGGGGACAGCGGCAGCAAAATTTAGGAGGGCTAGTTTGTCTACGCTAAGGTCAGCAATAGTTTCCGAGGCGAGAAACAGGAACAAGAACAAAGGTAAAGCCGCGAAACAAGATCGCAGCCTCATGGAGATGAGTAACTGATGAGTACAAAGAAAAAGCAGTAATTAACTAAATGAAAAATTAAATAAAAAACTTTTCTCAAGAAATCATCATGAGTCAAATAAAATGTCAGGAACGATTTTTCTAAAGGAATGAAGTAAATGAATCAAATAAAGATGTGTTGACAGATGCTCGTGTTAGGCTATTACTGACACTCTGACAGTAGACTTGAAATCAGCACTTCTATGGAGACTGAACTGTTCAGTTCAACAAAAAAATTTACTCCAGTGGAAGCTGAAGTGTTCAATCACAAAGAGAAATTTTTTGAAAGTAAACTAAAAAAAACTTCTGATCAATTTGGCAATTTCATGGCTGTAGCAGTAATCCATCAACCAAATATTCGTGAAGAAATGTAGATAGGCTTTGGAAAGTAGTAGCACACACTGAGGAAAAGCAAATTACTCCTGACATTAAAGCGCAGAAGCATGCATGTCAATTAATACATGTTACTCCTACATACATTTGAACAATTGCAAACATAAAGATACGTGTATCTAGAGAGAGAGAGAGAGAGAGACGAGACCTTGAATTTCTGTCGAATGTTGGATGAGCAATATTGTATTTGATGTTATTATTGGGAGCGGGAGGAAGAAAACTGGCAGGCAATGATCTGAAAAACCGAAGAGCGAGAGAGAAAACTGAGAATGTGAGTGAAAGAGAGAAGCTTTAAAAAAATACTACAAAGTAGAAAAAGAAACAGAAGAAGAGTACAACATTTTCCTGTCTAACCTCCAACGGCATTCTCTCCTTTACGCCATCTTGAGAGAGAGAGAGAGAGACAGATCTCCTCCGCTGTAGATATACAGAGAGATTAAAATAAAAGCAGTTGATTCCAAAGGACTTTCTTTTAAAAAGAAAATCAGGAGAGAGATTTAACTGAAACTCCTCAGCTCAGCTTCTTCGTCAATCAAACCAAACAAGGAAGTCACAGAGAGAGAGAGAGAGAGAGAGAGAGAGAGTGAAAAAGCTTTTTAAAGCGCAAAATGAAGTGGGAAGAGAATTTGGTCAACCCAAGTACTCTGCTTGAGCTTTTTCGTCAAGCAAACGGAGCAAAACTCGGATCTCCATGATTTCTTTATTCTTTTCTTTTTATTTATACTCCCACAACTCTCTCTGTGTGAGAACTGAAGTTGTTTGGAGAAGGGGTCCATCACATCTTGTTGGGTGACAAAATCAAGTTCCAAACCACAAATTAGTATTATTATTATTACAGTGGTTTTTAAATAAATGCATACAGCTTGACTGACCCAGATAAATGTATTGTTATACAAAATTAATTAAAGTATTACTAGTAAAAAGTTTTGAATTTTGATCTCTCTTCCCCATCACAGGAACCATCCATGCACATGAATGCCCAATTATTTTGTAAGATTTACATGCAAAGAATGACGTTATGCATATGTGTTAAGATCTATGCATGAAGGTTCTTGTGCCAACATGTTACCCCAATAGTCTTTCATTTTTCCTAGGAACATGCATGGACACAATATTGGCTCAATGCCGATTGTTGAGAGATTATTTAGTGCCCCAAGGGCTCCACCACATTGTGTACCATGCTCCTGTTTTACCACACATATTGTGGTGAGGCTTGCACACTTATTTTGAGCCTAGCTCACACCAAATGTTTGAAAGTTGCTATGCTCCATAAATATTGAATAATTTTTCCAATTAAAAGGACACATTTGACATTTCCAAAACATCTTTACTTGCTAGGAACCCATACTTAACCAAATGACTGATCTGTTTTAGTGATCCAATTTCGGCTACAAGACTATTTTGATTAGTATTTTAATTTGGGTACCTTCCAAATTTCTCTTACATCAATACAGTAATTTGAAAAAGATTCCATAAAGTCGTGTTATAAAATGTAATAGCTCTAAGATGAGATCATGAACACGCCTCCTTTCCTATTAAAAATAAAATAGTACACTATATATGATGTGGTCAAACTTGAGTGCAGCAATGAAGAAATTGCGTTGCCTACCAATTGGAGTAATAGTGAGATCGTTGACTAAAAATATAGTGGTTGAGGTTTGTTAAACTGCGTGCCTATTATCACAAAACATTACATTAGTAGCCTATGAGCAGATGATTTCAAAATTATGCTCACCCACTTTGGTGGCAACTTCTGTCCAAATGCTTTAGGATACACTTGACCCAAGAATTAGTAAACAGTTTCCTTGAGTTATTTGTTTGACTTCGGAGTAATTACTTGTAGCAATAAATTAAATTGTATGTCCATAGACCAAAATTAATACTAGGGTAGGACTGGGCAGGTAATCCAATCCAACAACGCCAAACATCATTAATAAGTTTTGCCAAACCAAGAAAAGAGTAATTAAGAAGAAAGGAAAAATCTATAAAAATGAAAGAAAAACATTGGATTATTACTCCTCAAAAAAGCTATGCGCGCAAGCATGTCCGTGTACATATAGTGCACGGACGGTGCATCTTAACCGTCCAAAAACATTTTCGACGGCCGGGATTGGCATTTGCTCTTTGAAAGGTAAAAGTGTTTAAAATCCGGACCGTTGATTTGTAGGAATAAACGATTAAGATTTTTTCGTGTATATTGCGTACGCTGCACCTGTATGCATAGCTGGACTGATTACTCCTTTGGTTTACCAGCAACTACTATGGGATTCAAATTCTCATTAATCTAAATTAGGGCTGCAAATGAACTAAGTCGTTCGTGAGCTCAGCTTGGCTCGGTTCCGTCTGGCTCGAGCTCGTTGAAAACCTTAACAAACAAGCCTAAACACGACAAGGCTCGGCTCAATAAGTCTCGTTTACTTTTTAGAAGAATAAAATAATATAACTTCTTATTTCCATTTCCATTTAATATCTTAATACACTATCTTTTCAAAAACTTATTAAATTTCACTATTATTTAATAGCTTAATAAACAAGCTGCCGATAAAAAATTCTTAGTAAACAAGCTTGAACACAGTAAATTTTGGCTCGGCTTGTTTGCGGCCCTAATCTTAACTTATACCTAAATATATGATTCTCCTCCATGAAGTTGCATGTTCAAAGCCAAGGAGTCCAAACCTTCCAAACCTTGAGGCCACTCTAGGGTTTTCCCGCTCGTTAACTTGAGGGCCACAGAATTAGTGGACGTGCGTGTAAGTTGGCCCAAAAATCCAGTTATAAAATAAATAAAAAAAAAATACACCTAAACACGTACTAACTATTTTCACACGTAAATTAATGAAGGAATCTTGAAAACGGGTAGCATGTGAATGCGGGTGCATCTTGAAACTATATTACTGTAATTAGGAGTAATTAAATGGAGTATGGAGTGAGTTTTGTTGGGTTGGATGCCAGTTGGCTGCCCCCTAATCCATATTTATTTTATTAGTAGTACTAGACTAGTAGTGTATTATGTATTATATTATTAGCCCAACTGGTTGGAGACTCTTGAGGAATACTCGGGAGCGCAGATTTAGCCGAAGGAGAAGAAGATGATTGTATTGATCATATGATCACATGGCACATGCTGCTCCCGACTTGCATCTACAGCAACTCCAACCTTGAGCCAAAATCAAATCAAATGCCATGCCAAAATCAAAATTCACGCATAAGAATGTTTGAAAAAAAAATTCGTTGTAAAAAACAGTAAACCTTGTTTGATGGTGGGATAAGAGGAGGGGCTAAGGAGGTGAGTTCACATGTTCCCCCCTTTTCTCATAGTCCCGTGTTTGTTTGCACGCGGATTAAAACTGGATTGGACAAGAGAGGACTATTTGTCCATTTACTATCCCATTTGGGGGATTACCAGGTGGAGGAGTGGTATTAGCTAGTCCCATCCTCTGTATTATTTCCCTCATCTTTATCTCACCTCTATTCCACTTCAATCAAACACAGTACAACTAATTCCAAGTACTCATATAATCACATCTATTACTCTGTGAACCCCACTTATCCCTTCTATTCTCATTCTTAATCACATCTTATCCAATCCTCTTTAAAAATAATCCGACAATCAAACATGCCAATTGGACTCACTTGCTCGATCGATTAGAGTATTTCAAATTCAATTTCTCCCCTTGAATGGCCGTATTTGCAATTCCAGAGCCTGTAATTAAAGGTAATATGGTGCATAGAGCATTTATTAAAAAACTGAAAATTTTTGGGGGATTAAACATTGTCGCCCCGTTTGACTTTCCCATATTGTACTAGTTGTCTACGTCCAATGACTCAAGTCGGTAGATATCAATTCCCTCTTTTTTCAAACCAAACTTTTTTGTCTTCCTCAACATGGGTGGTCATTCATAGTTTTTTCTTTTCAAGAAAACAATAAGATAATATAATCTAGTCACAAAATTCCACACATATTCGATCTTTTCCTTCCTTTCCAACGTAACACTAATCAACCAAACAGAGCACAAAAGTAGACTTCCTCTAAATAAAGGACAGAAGTAAATAGGTTCCTTAAATTTGGAACAACCCAGATAGACACATAAAGTTTGTCCTAAGTTTCAATGGACAACAATATATATACGCATAACGATTAGAAGGCCAATCTTTTCCTCTCCATACAGAACACAGCTTGCTCTTCACTCCCTTGTTGAGGAAACAAAGAACTACTATATAAAGAACAACAATGTATTGAAGGTAACTCTCTTACCTTCGTAAACGTGGCCCAACTGAAAGATACCGTTCTTCAAAACCGAACAAACAGTTTTAAAAGAATCATTTTGAAAAAAGAAATAAAGTTAAAGGACAATTACTTCACAGGGGTTATAAGGGGTCAAAAGGTTCAGGCAAGGGCTCAAATCCGTTATCAAAGATGGGTCCTTGGTCCGACTTACCATCAAAACTATGCAGCCAGTTTGTGTTCTTCAAGTCTTCCTTGAGCAGAATTGTGTCGTACCGGGAGCTCTCATAGATGTCCACTTCAGTGAGTCTTGCTGAAACTCGATAATTCTCTTCTTTCATCCCATTTTCAGGAGACCTGTTTATATAGTCTCCATTTGGTGAAATGTAACCATTATTGCTGATAGGAAGGTTCCCATTGACAGCAGCTGGAGCACTTAAAGCACGACCAGCTTGGTTTTTGGGATTAGCAGACCGAATGCTCTGAGGGAAGCGTGTGGTTCCAGAAAGGGGGCGAACGCCAACGGTTCCATTTCTAATATCCTACAAGTATAATGGAAACACATTCAAGACTGATCGAACATGATAAAGCTTACAGGTAAATAATTATTGGAGGCCACAATTGCAGGATGTTAGGACCTGCTACATAAAGATCCATCTACAGATTCTAAGCGTGAAAATGCCTCCATTTGGAACATTGAAGCATAGGTCATGGCAATTATTTCAAGAGTACATCTCTTCGATCTTGTTCAGTAAGAGAATAAACAAGTTCTTTTTTGTATGGTTAATTTCCTGCAATTTAGACGTGTAAATAAGCCTGCTCGTCAAGCTTAATTTATCATGGCAAAGCCAAATTCAATAATAGACTCTGCGATCTCACATAACATGGCAAAGCTTAAATCAATAATAAAACGAGATTGACTGTGATAACAATGGTGAGAATCTAACTAAACTTCCAAAAGTAAAGCATGATTATGATGGCAATAGTTGCATTTATATTGTATCAAGATAACAAGAAGATGCTCCAACCGTAATATATATGATGATTAATGACATGATTAAAAGAAAACGGTCTATTGTGGATGAGTATTTCTAAATTTAAACACGCAAACAAAATGTGGGTCTATTAGTCTACATACTGAAATTTCAGACATCTAGAACCATGCATTTTGATGCACCAAAATTGCAGACATCTCAAACTACACATTTTGGTATGAAACCTATGAAGTTTATATCAAGTAGGAAAGGAAAAATGTGCATACCATATGTCTGATCGCCATGTCCAGCGATTTCTTTGAGATATTCCTCCCAAATCCTGAGCTCTCAGTGGATGTCGCTGAAGGTTTTATTGGTTTCCGCATTGATAACTCTGGAACATGCGATGCCTTGCGAGACTCCACTGTCTCAACAGCTTGCGATCCAGGATGCAAACGCCCCTTTACAGGAGTCTCCGGGAGTCTTCCCCTAGAACCAATGGGTGATGGTTGTCTTCGAGGCACATTATTAGGAGTTGGGTTTTCCACATTCCCCTTGACGGTCAGAGCCACACCTGGTCTGGACCTACCGGCAGAAAGCGGCCTGTCTGGCAATGTTGTTCGCAGGTTTGGTGGTGTCTCAAGTGAAAAATCAGGAAGAATCATCGGCTGTGGTAGAGGCCGAACTCGTGGACTAGGGGAGCTCGGTCGGGATAATGTTGCTGCATTGCGCCCATTAGATGGCATTCGCCCAATAGATATTGAAAGTCCTGTTTCTGGAGACAAAGGTGTGGTTGATGGAGATAAAGAAGGTGCTGAATTCCGGCGAGTAGGTGTCGACGGGCGGGAAGCTGACCTTGTGGCTGGGGTATTCAAGTTTGCAGGAATTGATGGTCTTGAATTTGGAGTTGAGGGTCTTGAATTTGGGGATGGTCTAGTTCTCTCGATGGAAGTGGTGGTGGTTGTTGGACGACCCTTAGAAGGAGTTGAGGATCTGGATGCCACTGGACGGGCGGATGGAGTGGAAGGTCTTGCAGTAGAGGAGGACATTGAGGATCGAGATGAAGGGGTGGAGGGTCTTGCAGTAGAGGTGGAGATTGAGGAGCGAGTGGCAGGGGAAGACGGTCTTATATAAGATGAGACTGAAGCTGAGCTTGTGTTGAGGATTGAGGATGATTTATTTGAGTAGGTATTATATTGACTAGTAGAGATTGAAGGGCGTGTCACTGAGTTGCTTCTGATTGGTCTCGATGGATGATTGCTCTCTGATTGGGACACTGAAAGCTGAAAGTGTGAAGGTTGCTCAGTAAAATCTCTAGCAGCTAAACAAACTTGTAAGAGGACAATTCGTCATTGATAAAAGATCTATGCTGAATTAGAAAGTAGCAAAGAAAATACTGAAATACAATGGACCTCAATTGTATGAAAACGTAAATAAGGTCAGGTTGTTTTAGGCTTGCAATTTACCAGAAGACATTACGGGCGAGCCATGAGTTGATTTATGTGGGTAAACCCACGTGACAGACAGGCGGTGCTTTGTTCAGCAAGGCTGGCTTGCAGCCCAATGAAAGAAATGTACAGAAATAATCTAGGCCAGCACACAAAACATCAAAGGAGACTTTGTACGGTACCTTGGTGGACCAAAACCCAAATGCATTTTGTTGATTTCCCCAATTTTGACAAAAAAAATGTCCTGGGTATTAACTACAACATTCTTTGTATCCAAAGGGTACGGAGTATACCAAAAGAAATCATTAAGCCGTGGTTTTATCTTTTGGAAGAAGAAATTGTATTCAAAGTCCAGCACAGAAGCCAAGTACCCTGGAAGGATCCACAATCTAAGATCCAAACACAACCTTAATAGTAGTTTGGCATTCCGTATTACCAAATGTTGCCAGGATAGCATAAACTCAAAACTAGGTTGGAGACTTGGAGGATTGCAGCTTCTCTAGCAGATATCACATAAGAAATTCCACCCAACAAAGAGGATATGCAAAAGACCAATTTGATTAATTCCTTCAACTAACATTTCAGGAGGGAAGCCTTGTTTCGGCTAAGAGATGTTAAACCAACCTCTGATCCGTTATAAGATTGGCAATGTGAATTCTACTTTTATGTGGCTTGATAATTGGCATCCTTTGGGTCCCTTGTTTAAGAGGTATGGGCAAAGGGTATGCTCCAATATAGGGAGATCTCTTAATGCTAAAGCTTCTTCTATTACTCATGATGGTGGTTGGAATTTGCCTTGGGAGGAGGAACAGGTTCATTCAGTAGATTATTTTGAATACGCCTGCAAATTTTATTCCTGATTGTGACTCTGAGGACACAGTGATATGGACCCGCGGACGCAGGATTACAAATTCGACCTGGGCTTACCATAACAGAAATGAAAACCCTAACTATATTTGAAACAGATGTGGAGAAAAGAAACTTTATTCCAATCAGATTCTTCATACAGAGATAGAGGTGAAAACACCTTTTATACACGACTAAAGACGGTTACCAAGAACTTAAACTAAGTCGGTTACATCACAGAGAACTAAACAAGAATAACAAACTCTAACAACCCCTTAACTAACACTGTGCTGACGTGGAAACACTGTGCTGACGTGGAGGTGTTGACTCAGTTGACGTGAAGCTTTGACCTCTTGTAGTGTACTATAAATAGGAAGAAAATTGGGAGGAGTGCAGGGGCCAAACACTTATTCCTTGTCTTCTGCCTGGAATGCTATTAGATCTTCTTTTCCTATAAGGGAGTGGCATGATGTGGTCTGGTTTAAGAGGAATATCCCAAGGTGGTCATTTATTCTTTGGCTGGCTGTGCAAAATAGACTGAACACCCTGGAATCTGGATAGACTGCTTGTTTGGGAAGTAACCCATGACGCTGCTTGTGTTCTTTGTCCTAGGATGGCAGCCTAGAGTCTCATAGTCATGTATTCTTTGAATGGTCATTTTCTACTTCTGTGTGGAAGGTGGTTTTGAGACAAAACCAGATTACTAGAGATTCCATGGACTGGACGGGTGAGTGGGCTTGGTTTCAGCAACACTCGAGGGGAACAGCTCCTAGGAAATTGATTCTGAAGTTATCTCTGTCTGCAGCTGTGTACCACTTTTGGGGGGTGAGGAATCTGAGGATTTTCCAGATAAAAGGCTATGGTTCCTTGTGCCCTTGGCTCTAAAATCCTAAACTCCATAAGAGATTCTATGTTGGCCTGGAGGAGAATTAAACCAAGCCCTGGTTATAGAAAGACCTGCATGCTCTGGCATGTTCCTCATAGTGTGCTTGAGGCTACTCCTGTGCAGTTATTTGTGTTAAGTTTTCTGCTTTTTATCAGTTGTTTTCCCTAGTTTTCTGGCATGCTTTTGCCTAGTGTACAAGTTGATTGGTTGATGTCAAGGGCATTGTCCCTTGACCACTTGTTGGTTGTTTGGTTTGATCCTCTAATAGAAGTACTCTTACCTAAAAAACATTTCGTGAGGGTATCTATCAGCTCAGCCTTTGGCAGACAGGATTCAGGACTTCCACTTTCACGATTAGGAATGTACAACAGTAATATACCCCAACCAGGAGAACACAACCATATTATGCTAGTCAATGTGCCTTGCAATTCACTAGGCGATCAAACCACAGCTATAGATAGAATATGGTTTTACTAAGTTAGCATGGTTTTAGGATCAGCATATGCTTACATTAGTAGATTTCACAGGAAGAGGAAGATTCCCTCTTGACCTAGCGGAGGGTAATTCCATACCCTATATGCGTCATAAGCAGATCAGGCTAAGGCAAATGCACTAGCAAATGAGGTGCGATCAGGCTGAGGCAAAAGCACTACAAATGCAAAAGCAATGATTTGAAGACACGGACATTAATATGAATCTTACCCTTGAAGCCTTATTTGTAGAAACTGATCTAGCCAATGAACTGCTTCTTGGAGCCGCTGAGGGTGCTTGAGACTCGATTCTATCCGATGAAGGAAAAATAGGAGTTCCGGGAGGAGTAAGCAGCCTATGAACATGAAATGCTATAACAATAAACCAGAAAGCCACAACAAATAGTCTCTTGATACTTCAGTCAAGTTTCACCAAAGTAACTATCATAGTCCAAGCAATTTTTATAGCAATTAATAATTTCCGGAACCAAAAAACAAGGACATCTAGCCTAAACTTGTATTTAAGCAATCAACTGGGTAACTTAGTTTGAACGATTTCAAAAGATGCACAAGGAGATGTGCTTCGGTGTACCACAACCTTTTTCTTTGTTCAAAGATACTATCTCAGGAGTTACTTGATGTATTGCTTGAGGTAGAGCTTCAACGTGCAAGGCAAAAGAATGCTCATTGAACACGCAGACGCATTAGGACAAAGTACAAAAGGGCGTACATCTGTCCCCCGAAGAACATGCTTCGTGTGGTTTGATAGTAAAATGTCACAGAACAATAAGAGAAACACAAACTACGCAAACAAAACAGAAGTACGTAGGGGATAATTGATAGCTATCTATTTTGTAGCTCCACATCTTTTCACTGTCTTTTTTTTTTTTTTTTTTTTTATATCAAAAAAATTTGGTGAAGTCCATCACATCATAGGAAGGTCTTCTGCAGCAAAAGAAAACATGGAACAGAAGCTTATACCAATGCAGATCTCATCAAAATATCTACCATAACCGGTCAGCTTCTGACACCAGGAGATAGTCAAGTAAAAATATACACATTTATGCGGCTCTAATAAACAGCCGTCAATTTAGCAGAAATTGCTGTTATTTATTGTTTGTCTCGGAGTGACAATTTGGGATACTGGATGTAACAACAGGTTTGCCCATTAACATAGCCACAACGGGAAAAAGTGCTTTTACTGAGACTAATATATCAGTACACCTATGACAGATTCCAAATCAAGAGACAAATGAATGTGCATACTTCTCTAATTGACAGTATCAATAGGCAAAAAGTGAAAAAGGACAAATAGAACAAACTTAGAATAAAAAATAATAAACTCTAAATAGTAGAAGAGAACATGGTGAAACATGCTAGTTGACAACTGGACATGGTCCCCGATCCTATTCCTTACACAAGCGCTGGCTCTCCCACCCTTCCAATTAATAAGGTAAGCCAGAAAAACAAGTGGGTTCACAATAAGAGTATAGTCACTTGGAACTCTAAAATAAAAGTGGCTTCGGAATATACAATGCTTTAAACTCAATGTGATCTCTGTTATAGGAGATAGCAATGACTTTTTCAAGAAGTTAGATCAAGGAACTTGTTCTTGCTGCAGTTTCGTGACAATATCATCGACTTCGCGCAAATCATTGATTGAAGATTGTATTTTATTTTACCTATTTACTGAGTTTTAACATTTTATTAAACAGAACTATAGAAGAAAATCATAATCATTGGGTTAAAATAGATCAAAACCAGCCAACTATGTACACGATTCAACACAACAATTATTGAACATGATCGGGATGTTACCAATCATAGTCATGCTTTCCTCCATCTGCCGCTGAAAGTAGATCATCCATTCCACTCTTAGCCAATTTCGCTGGTACAACAGAAAGTCTCCCCAACTTCACTGAAACTGCAATTCATACGCAAAACAAACCTAAGAAACATCCACTTAACCGATTCCAAGGTTCAAAAACAGAAGAACAACAAGAACAAATGATAAACTCATATGAAATAACCCAACAATAGAAAGAAAAAAAAAACCACACAAAGGATCAGCTTTGGATTCATAGCATCTAATGAGTTCTAATACATCATCGATCACAACGGAATCGAATTGCAGAAAACTACAATTATCCAATCCTTGTGATAAACGGTATTGCGGAGTAATTAGTAAAAGAGGAACATGGGGTAGACGGGATATTTGAGAATTCAGGAGGGCATTTTGGTCTATGGAATCAAATAAACAAGCGAAAAGGAGGAAATTGAGGTGAAAAGGGATGAAGAGTGGGAGGTACCGTCAGATTCGTCTGAAGAAGCGAGGGAGAGACTGCGGCGGTTCCTAGAGAAGAGATCCAAGTTCTCGTCGGTTTCCTTTGAGATTCCGTTGAGACTGAGACCTCGGCGGTGCTCCATTCTCGCCGGAATATTCCTCCCGCCGACCATAGAATCCTTTAAACTCCGATTAATCATTCCTTATGAATCCAGAACGAAAACCATCTCCAAAGCAGAAATCGCCAACAGTAGGAGAGTGTGTAGGAGTATTAGAGATCGACAGACAGAGTTCAGTAGATGCAAAGACACGCACGGAGCTTGCTGTGAATTTTACGAAATCAATCTATGAGAGAGAGAGAGAGAGAGAGGAGAGAATAGATATATGATTGTTGTTTTTGTGGTAGTAGTAGATCTGTAATGCATATGATGAGGTGGTGGAAGTAGTAAATCACTGACAATGTATGTGGGTGGTGGGGGTATTTCCTCTTCTCTTCGTTGGCTTCTTCCATAATTCACATGCTTTTGAGAGAGAGAGAGAGAGAGAGAGAGAGAGTGTGTTCGTTTGAATGATTCTCTATTGTTTTCTTCTCCATCTATGCCATATTGCCACAAGGCGGGCAATGGAAGCGGAACGGGTTGGCCTACAGCTCAACACATGTTAACATGTTAAAATTTGAGGTTCGAAATTTCTCAAGCGTATCAATTTTTTGGTATCAGTTTATATCAATTTTTTGGTATCAGTTTATACAAATTTGACTCCGTAATTAGACTCTTCGTAATAGTTAAGGAATGTGAAAGTTAACCCGAAATTAAAATAAATAAAAAGAGTTGGAAGATGGGCAGCTCGCTGGCGGTGGCATGGTACAGATAATATGCCCACATTTGGCACCAATAGTCAAATACTTTTAGTAGTCGTACATCAACGTGTGTCACATTCTCTGGCTAAACCCTGTGGCCCCATGTGATTACAACAGCATATCTTATATATCCTTAATTTTTTCGGATATTGGAGTTAACTTATGTATACTTCGATTAATTTTAGGGTTCTAAAGTAACGATCGGCCATAACAATATCTAGTGGTTCCAAGAGTTTATTGGTAAGGGAAATCAAACTTTAAATTTTAAGTTAGAACAAATTTCTAAGTCCCAAAGTAATACAACTTAACTTTATTCTTACCTTGTTATATATATTGACATATAGTTTTTAACGACTAACGTTTGGGTGACTCTTTTGAGCATTTATTTATGCTATCGCAATCATGAGAATCATCATAATTTACACCAAATTGTTGTATAGTATACAAACTCTATTTGGTGGTAATTCAATCAGACGTTTTTTTTCAGGTTTGGATTTTTTCTGTTGAAAAATTCAATTGTAGGTGATGCAGAATAAAATATACTAATATATAAACGAATTTCGGACCAAGTGATCATCTCTTCCATCAGCCCTGTTATGTTAATATGCTATATATGCAGCACCGTCAATGACATGAACACATCACTAACAGCCCGTTTGAATGGCGTATTAGTTTTATAGGGATTAAATAGTGAGGGGAGATAAAATAGTTAGAGTGATTAAATAAAAAGAGTGGACCCACAATGATGTGACAATTAAAAGAATGGGGGATTAAATAGTCCACAGTTTGAATGATGGATAAAAAAATGAGGATAAGAAGGGTGGATAATGTAAAATCATGTCAAAAGACTTTATTGCCGTTGGTAATGCATATATTAGATTATGTATTTATATAATTATATAAATACCAAAATTAATTGTTTTGTTTTAAATTATATTAAGTAATTCTTTTATAATATTCTTTTACAATATAAATTAAGAATATGAAATATTAAAATTCACTCAACAAGTCAACAAGCGAACAACGTAAAATTCTAAAGTATATTTTTAAAAAATTTATATCAAATTAAAGATCTCAAGTAGTAGTTTAATTTGGTGCAAAAATAAATAAAAAAATTATATGCGGAAGTGTTTTATTTTTTGATCCGAAGGAATTGCATGAGGGGTAAGGAGGTAAAATGGGGTGGAAGATCGCCCCCGACTAAATACAAGCAACCCGCCCCCTTGCTTTTATTTAGTGTGGCTTCTCCTTGACTATTTAGCCCGCGACTATTTAGTGTGGGTGTGTTTTTTGTTCCCAAACCATGGGATAAACATCACATCATGCTCTTATCCCCCTGATTGCCTCATCCCTCTTCCTAAGCCTTCATCAAAACGAGCCATGGCGGAATGAGGATTTGAATGCGGAGTGGCACTGTTCTATGAAAATTTCTTTGTATGTTGTGCGCAAAAATATAAAGAAAAAAATTAAGTGTAACGTCATATCATTATTAGGTTTTGTCGTGGTTTTTTTTTAATAAAAAAGAAATAAAGTCTAGCTCCAACTCTATCATTGTATTAAAATGGAAGACAATAATCTATTAATTTTTCATGATCCAAACCGATCATTCTCTAAATTGCAATCTTTACAATATTTGTACAAAGTATTATTAGGTTTTTTCGCGTACCTGTAAATACCTAGTCGAACAACATTAATCTATAAAACATTATGTGTTCGGAAGTACATGTGCCACCTACCCATTCCCCTCTATGCTCTATGTGTCTCCACTTAGTACCCAGGACGAATCGAGGGGTGGATAAGCCTGGACGATTGCCCTATCCACGTTTCAGATTTTTATGATTTGTATCATCATAATTACTTCTCCCTTCGTCTCTTTTTAAATCCTTTGGAAAAACGTGTATCTCCTTGGACGTAAAAAAATGTATTTCCATAGAATTTTTTTTAATTTTTTTTCCACCCAATTAAGCTTTCAATGATCGCTTTAATTTGGTGTTAAAAAATTAAAAAAATATATAGAGAGTAATATTTGTTGAGGGTTTAAAAATGCACGTATTCTTATAGTGGACACCTAAAAGAGGGAATATCGTTTTCCATATGTTACAATTCGGAATCTAAGCACGTCGAAGTCGCATTGCATGTCAAAGTTGCCATCCTCCGGCCATCGTCCGATATTGCCGAGCAAAGATTCGAGTTTGTGCGAGAGCTTTGTTCATGAAAGATCTAATTTTTATTTTTCAAGAACTGGAGGGGTCACAAAAGCCGATTGGGCTCTGTTTAGTTTATCAAAACCTAATATATATAAAATTTGGAACAAGTGAAACTGGAGGTGGTAGCTGCCACCTTCCCTCTATATGTTCTGCCCTGACGCAGGACACTTCTATATATGCAACTCAAAAACTACCAGGTAATGGTAAAGGATAAAAACTTATGGTTTACACCATTTTTTTAATTTGGTTTATCAAGGCAAAAGATGTGAACCATAAGTAATTTAATTTGGTTTATCAAGGCAAAAGATTTAGCATTCCTTGGAGTGGAGAAATTAACATGCATCATGGCTCATAAAGGCAACAGAAAACGTGAATGAATGAATCACCCTCCGAAAAAGGTTGAGATATTAATACTTCATCATCGTTTAACCTAAAATTCTTGACTTGCTATAATAATTAGTAGGTGGAAAAAAGGTTGGTGGTGATGAAAATTGAAAACAAAAACTCTGCAGCTGTTTTCTAATAATTGATTTTACTTTTTATAATGTGAAGTCCAGCGACGCTGCAACCACCAGTAAGTTTCCTAATCTCTATCACTAGAATTCTCGAGAATATAAGTGTAAGGGTATATATGTGTTCAATAAAGAGAAATTCTTACATCTTTCCCATATCTCAACACCACTCCAAACGAGAGCAATTTTGTTCACCCTCCTTAAAAGAGGGTGAATAAAATCCTCTCTCTTATTGGTTGAAATATGTGGGTCCCACCACAAAGTGATATCATGTTTATATCAAAGTGATATCATGCTTATAAAAAACACTACTAGAAATTGTGCTTTTGGTGTCAACCTATTTGCTTCGGCAGAAATTACTGTCACAAAAAGCTATTTTATTGGGACAGCAGTAGATCCTGTCTCAAAAAATATCAATTTACGTCAGCCATATCCCGTCACAAAAAATTAGTGGCAAATAGGTAGTGTTTGCGACAGCAAAAAATCCCCCGGACGTAAATACTTTCCCAAACGGGCGGGGAGACAACAAAAAGTTCTAAATTTCGTTCTTAATTTTGGAGGTAAAATTTAAGTTATTTCGTTTGCTCCTGAAAACAGAATTGCCCCCAAAACCTAAATCACATTTGCCCCCAAAACCCAAATCTCTGTGTCTCCCTCTAATTCTTTTTCCTTTTGCCCCAACTTTTCCTGCTGAGATGTTAGGAAGTTAGAGCCTGTTGAGCGAAGACCACGAGCATCGCAAGGAACACCGTCGAACACCACGCCGTTGCTACTACCAGTCGATTCCACTATCGGTATGCACAAAGACGACCTCAGTTCCAGTCGCTAATATCTTCTCTGTCCAGTTGTTACACCCAAACAAATCTCTCTGTGTCTTCCTCTAATGCTTTTTCCTTTTGCCCTAACTTTTCTGCTGCTGAGATGTAGGAAAGCTAGAACCTGTTGATCGAACATTGCAAGCACCGCAAGGAACACCGTCGAACACCACGCCATTGCTACTACCAATTGATTCCACTATAGGTATGCTCAAAGAGGACCTCAGATCCAGTCGTTAATTTTTGTTCTCTCCACTTGTATGCTTGTGTATGTTTTCAATCTATATTGTTATTTATCACATTTATGCTACTTTTATCAGGCTATCCAACTTTGTTGGGAATGGAGCATGAGATTTCTTTATAATTTTCCCCCTAACAGTGAAGTATTAAACTTTTGTTGTTGAGATTGAACCCTCCCAAAAAAATTAACCCACTAAGAAGAAAAAATAAGGCCAAATGCCAATAAGTCGTGGGGTCAGGTAGTATATAAATCAATTTTTTTCTAACAAGAAATAAATCATATGTTAAACTGTAATAAAAGAATCAAAACACTTTTTAATCAAAAGAAGCAAAAGATATATTTTTTTAAACAGAGCTGGGGTTAGAGTTTGTGCTTCACATCGAGACAAAACCTTTGGTGAAGTCTATAAACTCAAACAAGAGGGGAACTGTAGTATTTTAATTCTGCAGGTTCATCTCCACTATGAGTATATTGCTCTTTTGGTTTATTTTTAGTTAAAGAGGATTGTCATGCTGATTCATTGATTTCTTTGCCTTCTATTTGTAAAAAAATTAATCCTTTTTAGATTTGTAACAAAGTGTATCTATTCCTATATTGATTTTTTTAGATTTGCAACAAAGTGTATCTATTCCTATATATATCATTAGGGGGCATAGTGGAATTTATCAAGTGTGGTTATGTGATTTGTTTAATACTAGCAGTTTTGTCATCTGCTTTGCACGTGATACAAATTCTCGGCATTATGTTGTTTGGAGCAAGCTGAGCAGGATCCGAGTTATGTAGTTGTAGCATTTTTATCAACTTCCCCAACTGTCATTTTGGAACCAAATTGATTACAAACTAGAATTTCAAACTAGATAAAACAGGTTGGAAATCATTCACTTGTGATATTCACATTATGTATTACTGATCAAGAGTACACTGTGAATACAAACGAAATTAGAAGGTTTCACTTACTTGTAATACTTAATGATGGAGAACAAAAGATGATATAACACAGTTTTGTTATGTGGGATTTCCTGATACAAGGATTTTCTACATAGATGATAGTTCAAAGGAATTTTTGTTAACAAACTTGAGTACTATTATTTTCCTATAGGACTGGCACAGATTTAAGTATTTTGTTCATCCATTACTATGAGTTTTCAAATGATTTCCAATCCTTTTGGAGTACTATATGGTTCGACAATCCCTCTTATAAGAGCAACGACTTTCATCACCAAGCCTCTATCAAAAGGTTGTAGTTCCTTGGCAAATTTGGAAAGGAAAGTGTAGAAAACACCTTCGTGCTTTTAAAAGTAGTAATATAGATTGTGTTGGGCACTTGGTTTTATATTTCTAGTATACTATGACTTGTTTGATACTCCTATGTTGCATTATCTCTCTTTCTTTTCTTTACTCATTAAAGTGACTGAGAGCGTAACCAATTTTTTTGTGAAGTAGGTAGTATGGATTTCTATCCCTATATATGCATAATGCAAATGTTCATGTACATAAATAATTGAGGGAAGTAGAAAGATGAACAAGAGTTGAATTGATCTACCAACAAGGATGTGGAGGGAATACTTGAACGGGAGTGAAAATTTTCTTTATTTGATGGAAAAAAAGATTTACAAATTTCATTTGACTCCATGATGGCAAAATTTGCCGGCAACTTTCTATTATTTACATTGGTATCTTTATTTCATGTCTTGCTGTCTATGTTGATCCCAATAACAAAGGAGAAAAAAATAATAATCTCTTGGGAGCAATAGAACTCATTATCAGTAATCTTCTTTTTGTTTCTGAAATCTTGTTTGACGACGGCGCCCATTGTGTCAAACTAGTTATGATGAAGAGAAAGGCCAGTAAACGCCCTCGCACGATGGCTGAGGCGGTACTTATAAATTTAACTGAGGTGGAAGTGCAGACTCCAACACCACAACCATTGCAAGAGACACATGCATCTCATGCAACACTACCCTCTCAAGCAACACAACCATCTCAGGCTCCACAACTATCTCAATCAAGACACGTAACGAGATCACTAGGCAAGTACGTGAGGCCACTCAAGAGATTGAGCAAAGGCTTACCGTTGAGATTGAGCATAGGCTATCGGGGGAGATTGAGAAGAAGCTCAGGGGAGAGATTGAGCAGAGGCTCACAGGAGAGATTGAGCGTAAACTTGATGAGATGTTCGTGGCTCATCTCGATCGTATGGGGGCTCAAATGGCCTTATTTGAGCCCCATGGAGGGGTAAATGGAACTGAACAGGTGCTTTCTTATTGTTTTGAATTTTTATAAATGCATATAGTTCTTAAGCATGTCATGGTGACAAATTATATTGGTATGTCATAGGTTCGAAATGTTGCTAGTAGGCAACCCATAATTAGGGAGTCTCTGGGAGATGACTACATCCAAGATGGTGAGCAAGTTGCCTCTTCTTTACCAACACGTTCTCCACGACTTGATGGACAGGTATGTTTAATTTCAGTTTATGATCTGGCTATTAGAGCTCTTTCTTCAAATTGGAGCTTTGCATTAGTTGGTCGTACAGGTCATGGTGGAGATAATAGTTAGAATACTTAATAATGTCCAAAGTTTAGGGTAAAAGCATATTATTGTCTGTTGAGTTATGACACATGGCGGGGAAAGCATACTTATCCCCTGCTCTATATCCACATGGAATCTAAACAATCTCAATTGCTAGACTAAGCCCAAATTCTTAGTGTCCTCAATAGAGATGTTCAAAAAAATAGAGCAGAACATACTCATTTGTATCAAAGAGCCAAAGTTGATAGCAAATCATATGCATGTGGATAAAGGTGTTCCCGTGACAGCATTTTAAGCACTGGAAAATTTATATTTTGGATTGAACTCATCACTATTCAAATATTTGAATGACCTGTTGAGCAATCAATGGAGTTTCTCCTGTAGCATATTATTGACTGTAAATGATAGGTAAATATTACGGGAAGGAAACACACGATTTCAAACATATATATGTTCTAGGTGCAATTTGCATTAATTCATTTTTCATGTTTACGTTTGTCACTATGATCTCTTCTTTTGCTAGCTATAGGATATGTGGGTACTAAAATTTTATACTTGCGATTGTAGGATGGACCAAAAGTAAGCTTGGTGGGTCACACTATTCCAAAATATGATGTTGCAGAGGGAATTGTTATTAGTAAGGACCCATTGGTAAAAGTAGACGGAAAGCCATTGGGTTCTAATTTTTGGAAAGTGTTAGTTCAAAAGGCAATAAAGCCTCATGCTTATTTGGAAAGACCATGCAAAAAAATTCGCAAAGTTGGAGAAGCCGTTGGCTGCACTGTTGCTTGGCGGTCTAGTGACGTATGTTATGTCGAATTTTTTTTGTTTCATGTGTTTGCACAAAAAAGTATATATCAGCATCTCATTTTTGCATACCGTCTTTTTCAGGTGTTTGTTGAGGACTAAAGTGTGACGACTAGGAGGATGCAATATTTTGGAATTCACCTATTTTGTATGGTTGTTAAACTAAACCAAGGTCTTTTGACTTACTATTGCCATAGTCTACTTTAGCTTTTATTACCTAATCATGTTATTTGGGCAATGTAATATGGATCTTTCGGGATTGAACGAATCTTAATGAATGATGGTTTTTATATTAGAATGCTTGAGAACATGTTTTGGGTGGAGTGTTTTTTTCTATGTCCATATATAAAATTATGCATGATAGTGTAATAAAAAACTGAAATAGTGAAGAGTTTGCTCCCAGCTAGGTTTGGATATTTTCCTTTTTACGACGGCCCATAGCTAGACGCAAAAACAATATGTATTCAACCCGAGCTATCGTGACGGCTTTCGGCTGATGAAAAAGAAATGATATTTACGACGGCAAAGTCACCCGATGCTAATAAGTTTATGTTTTTTTGTCTATTTGAGTCGGGAGCCGAGCCGACGCAAATAAGCATATTTGCCGTTGTAAATACTTTGCGACGGCCCCTTGCCGACGCAAAAAACTTTTTGAGACCCAACCATCGACGTCCCCCACCTTGCCGTCGCATGGCCGTCGCAAAAGACTATTAGTGTCGGGCATGTAACTTTTTGAGACGGGCATGCCTTGACACCAAAACCTGTTTTCCTAGTAGTGAAAGTGTGTTGCAGAGGTAAGCATGACATCATTAGCCTGCCCGAGGCGTTCATTTTATAGAGTTATACAAATAAGACTTTACATGCAGTCTTGGTCAATCTAATTATACTTTATTTAGTGAAATTGATGAATTCCATCTGCACTTCCACCATTAACTCGACTCATTTATTTCGTAGAGACAGTAATAAGAGTTTATATGTAGCAAACCAACTTCGTCAATATAATTGTATTTTATTTAATGAAAATTGATTGGATTAAGTTTAGGGACATTTACCATTAGGTCACCCTTGGATCCCATAATTACCATCAGGTCAAGCCCAACTCTGAAAAATTTCCATCAACTCCCCAACCCATATAAAAATGCCTAAATCATAGGGTACCCTATGAAAGTGCCTAACATCCTAGAGTATCCTATGAAAGTGCCTAAACCATTAAACCCTATAATAGGAAAGTGCACCCTAAACCTAAACTCTAGGGTACCCTATGACTAGGGTACCCTTATGACTAGAGTACCCTACGACTAGGGTACCCTATGAAAGTGCCTAAAATTCTATAGGGTTTCCTATGAAAGTGCCTAAAATCTTAGGATACCCTACAACTAGGGTACCCTACGACTAGGGTACCCTATGAAAGTACCTAAAATCCTAGGGTATCCTACAACTAGGGTACCCCATGAAAGTGCCTAAAATCCTAAGGTACTCTATGAAAGTGCTTAAACCACTAAAACCCTATAATAGGAAAGTGCACCCTAAACCTAAACTCTAGGGTACCCCTATGACTAGGATACCTTATGAAAGTGCCTAAAATCCTAGGGTACTCTACGAAAGTGCCTAAACCACTAAAACTCTATAATAGAAAAGTGCACCCTAAACATAAACTCCAAAAAAGAGTGACTTACCTTAGTGGTAATTAAAAAAAATGACTTACCTTATTGATAATTAGACATCTCTTTTCTAGACCTAGAGGTAATAATCCCTTAAGTTTAAAACATATTTCTCATTCATTTTATTGACTGAAATACACGTGCATCGATGTCTAATCGAAATGGAGTTTTAAAGAGAGATTCTTTTATATAGCGTTTACGGGATAAGCAATTTGGATAAATGTTGAAGGTCTTGAGGTGAGACTGGCAAAATTGAATTTTATTGATAAGAAACACAAATAAGTAGCAAGTGGTGGCTAGCTCATGTGGTAGAGCTCTTAGATGTCCCATACTGCATCCTGGGATCGAGTCTCATTTTCCCTTCTTTATATAATAGATTAAAAAAGACGAAGAAAAAAAAAAAGAAACACAAATAAGTACACAAGATAATCACTTAGAAATAGCATCCTTCCTTAATCAAAGAACTAGATAGCCACCAAGGGTGGTAACTTGCCCAAGTATGGGCACCCAGGCCACCACTACATCTCCTAGGCAAAGAGTGAGACATTCCATTCGCACTCCAATCACACACACACACACACACACAACTCACACTGATAAAAAATCAAAACACTTGTAGCATAAAAGCTGCAAGCCAATTGATATGATTCGTCTTTAGACTGCCACACCACCACCTTCTTTCGTTAGATAACCATCATCACCACCACTATCGTAATCAGAATCGGCATCTGATGAAGGGCAAGCCGAAAAGGAATAGGGGCGGATATTAATAAGACCTCAAATTTGAAATCGAAAGAGAAACCTCACTAAAAAGGAACGGTTATTGAAAGCAAGAAACATTATAAATACAAAAGAAAGAAACACCCATCAAGAGTAAAGCCTTCCCCACCCGCCAACACATAAGAGTGGAGAAAACCCTAAAATGAGAGATGAGAAGGAAGAGAGGCGGGTATGATTTAGGACATCCTTAAGTTAGGGCAGATGGATGTTGATTTCAAACAAAACAGTCCTAATTACTATTTCGAACAAAACTACAGTTCTAATTTTGTACCATAAACTGTGATAAATGAGTGAACCGACCGCATCCTGTTCTGTGGACCTGCAAGGGCCACCTATCCACAGAAAAAACTCTCTCCGGAATCAAATGCAGTAGTACTTGACTAATGATAACGATCGCAATTTATCATGGTGCAATGGACCTTATCACTCAGAAAAGGACGACTTCAGAAATTAATGTATGGGCTAGCATACTAGTAAAACTCAACAAGATTAGGATAGTCCAGTCACGTGTTATTGTTCCGTCGAGGGACCAAAACAAAGACACTCACAACATGGGACGATCAATAAAAGGAACAGATCGAAAACGAGTCATCTTAACCAATCCTTAATTTCCTTTTCTTTCGTATTTTGAAAAGAGGAAAATGCTACAACCTCCACTTAATAGGCAAATTGATAATAAGTAGAAAATGCATAGATATTCAAGAAAAGTGTATTAATTAATAACCGTGAAAATATATTGATATTTATGAAAGGTGCGTTGATATCCAAACTAATTTGTCATTATATGCATATTACCCTCCTTCTATTGAGTTGATGTTAGCAAGACCCTTTGAAAAAAAATGAGACGTAAAATAGTTTACAAAGGTAAAAATGAGACGTAAAAAAAATGAGACGTAAAATGAAAGTATTTTAAAAGTACTTCGCGCGATTTCAACCCCACAAAGGTAAAATAGTTTACATGATCAAAACTTCTCAGCAAAATCGATCCCTTTTTCAAAAGAGAAAAATGACCGGATCAAAGAAAAAGAGAGAAGGAAGAAGGAAATGAGGGTTTGTCATTTGCCATAAAATCTCTCAACAACTAACTGTACACTCAAAGCCCAGCAGCTGCAACAAGCAAATAGTAACACACAACCACCTCACCTGCAATAACACTTTAGGATGCAACGAAACAAGGAAAGAGAATTGTGGGCATCACATTAATTAGACACGGACAGATCGAACACAGTTATTAACAACCCAACAGACCTTTTTTTTCTACTCCTAATAAAAGATTTCACGCGTGACAAGTTAGTTAACCAATTTGTGCACGTCAACACCCAAAAAAACCAACATACATAGCCACCACCATATAGGAAATTACCATTCCGAAAATGGAACTCTAAATACATTCTATTTGGAAGCATAACATACAATTAATCATAGTACCAATAGGCTCTATGTAAGGTTAACATGTCAAGTCTAACAAATTTCGTAAAGTTGAGAACTTCTATTTGTAGCAACAAATTGAAAAAAGAAGCGGAAACGTGAAGGATATATAACAGTAAATTCAACCCAGCAAACCCAATCCCCATCAATGACCGATCTGATAAAAAAAATAGAGATTCCTTTCTCGTAAAACTACTACTTATTGCGATTGGTCCCATATATCGATACAAATTCAATTACTACTGGGAAAAAAAAAATTCTATTATCCAAACATTTGAGAGAGAGTACGTAAGAACTATGAACTAATATTAAAGGTTACGTCAGGCTTCTCCAAATGGCTCGAAAGGGATTCGATCCTCTTGACCCCCTCCTAATTTAGCTCGTAGGAACTCCCGCTTCAGTTCAGGTTCTTGAGCTTGTCGTCATTGGAGGTCACCGGAGACTGGTCGCGCGCCCCCGTGTAGATCTTACTTCGTCCATGGGCAGGGCTGGCCCAGAGGTAAGCCCAGCAAGCCTCCGGGCTTGGGCAACCCACCCGGGCCGGGGCAGCTCAAAAAAATAAAATTCGAAACTTATATATAAATTAAAATAAGTTTCCCAAGCTAATGCAAACAGAAGTCTTGGTGCGTTGGCCATCAGATGGTACTGAGTTTTTGACATTTCGTATGGCCGGGCCAGTTCCCTCACTTTATTTATATTTTGTTATCTTTTAAAGTTTCTTTTTCTTTTTTCCCCCCTTTTTTATGAGCAAGCACTTTCCTTTTTTCTTTTTTCTATTTTTATTTTTTCGCTCTATTTTTTTCCTCCAACAAGTCTAGAAACACACTCAAAATACCTCATATATATGTGAGACCAAACAAATTGGCAGTGCTATGTGTTTAACTAAATGTGTGTAGTTTTCGCGTGGTTCTAAACTTTGTGTTTTTCCCTACCAATCCACAATATTGCGAAAATCAAATTATTCAATTACTTTGTTATAAATTTTGCATTTAATGAATACAACAATAATGTACTAGTAATTTATTCTTACATTTGATTAAAAAAAAAACAAATGGTGGAAAATTGCAAAAAAAAAAAATCAATCGAGCTAACACACAATTTATGAGTTTTTCGCACAAACAATAGTTAAATTATGAGTATACTGTCTTATTTTCTATTTAAAAAAAAAAAACACTCTTACAATTATATCTTTTTGTGTTTATCTTTTGTAGTTTTATTCTTTGAGTTTGGATTGTTGTAAATTTGTAATTTTTTTTTAAAAGAAGTCTTGAATACGTAGGGACCAACATTTGGGAGTTTGTTTTGGCTCCCGAAAATGTTAAAGCCGCATTGTCGATTACAATTTTTTCGAGAGATTAAGTAAATTTACTATGATCTCAATTAAAAATGAATTCTTGGATAAGTTAAAATACGATATCACAATTAAAAATTGTGACTTTTTTTTTTTTGACGTAATTCAAGGTAAAAGAACAATGTAACCTTGATTCTTTTTTTTTTTTTTTTAAAGTGGGCAACCAAATTATGAGCCAGGCTTGGGCAACCCAAACCTTAGAGCCGGCCCTGTTCATGGGATTCGATCCTCTTGACCCCCTTCTAAGCTCGTAGGAACTCCGCTTCAAGTTCAACATATAAGAATATACTTAGTATAAATATAGTTGTTCCACAATTTTTTTTTTCCTTTCGTCTAGGAGATGTGGTGACACAGGTATGACACAATTAAAAATAGTGCAGTACGACATGACACGATTAAATAAACAACACGGAACTATTAAGTAAATGGGCTGGCAGAGTATAGCATGAAGCTAAATAGCCAGGTTGGCCTCTTCGATACCTCTAACTTAAGGTGGCTCGCAAGAAGGGAAAACTAATTGCTTATCGAGAACCGCCATATGACGCTTCATGAGCCTTCTCCACCACTAAATATGTCGTGTGAAGTGAAGAAGGCTCGGTGCTCCTCTCGGTGCTCCTGGAGCACTGAATAACCACTCTCGCAAAAGGGCTTTGGAATTGGATCAAGTAAAATCGCCTATGCTGCCATTATTCAGTTTAAATTGGGCCAATGCCGCCATTATTCAGTTTAAATCGGGCCACGTTTGATATTGGGCCTAGCTTAGTTTGGGTATCTACTGACGAATTTCCCTACACTCATTTGCTTCAAGGGATTGGTTAGGCTTACTGGCCTAGCTTAGATTCCGTACTGCTACCATGTTGAATTTTCTCTGGCTGTGTGTTTAAAAGGGCTAAATTATTAGGTGCTCCCGAAATACCATGTGTAACTCTCGCAAATAAAAGACAAATAATTAGTTGCAACGTAATAATTGGAAATATCACATAAACAATGTCATTTAAGTGTGCTCCTTCTGTGTGTGTGTTAACAGTGCTATCTACATCACAACGGAAAATGCTTAGTATGCATAAAATTTATTCAGAAAATGTATCCAGAATTTGAAATCGATGGCTCAGATCCAGTTGTAGCACTGCTGATTTTGCAAATCGATTGGCCCTCGTTGATTCGGCAAACCCAATCGGCCGCCATTTCCGATTCCCCCTTCCCCGTCTGATCAGGATTCAATCTTCTCTTTTTCTATCCTCTTTTTCTTCAGATAGGGTCGAGCTCCCCTCTCGATATACCCTTCCCTGCTCAATCCAATCAACTTTTATCATTTGAGTGTTTCCATGTGGTTTTGGTTGTGATGATTTCGGATTCTCCATTTTCTGCTTAGGACGGAAGTGTGACACTTGTTGTAATAGTGATCTGTATGGTTTGATTTTTTGATTGATTTGTGGTGGTCTGTTTTCTCCAGCTTGATTGGTTGTGGTGTTACATTGCTGGTGGCAGCAGTATCACGGTTGCTGGTTTCTCCTTTTGATGCATGTAGTTTTTTTTTTTTTTTGTGTGTGTATGTTTTGTTGGTTTTTGTCCACACACATGCACACGCTATGTCCTGCTCTTGTTGTTGGCCTTTGCTCGTCGTTGGCGTGTTTTGTTCGTTGTCGGCGTGTCTTATTTTTGTATTGACGATAGCATAGCGTTTTGTGAGTAGTGGAACAATAACATTGTGTTCTGTTCCATAGGCCAGAAAATAGTTAGTGATATACTATTTTCGTTTTGGTCTTCGCTTGTTGCCGACGTCTCTCATTTATGCAACGGCGATAGCACAACAGTAATGTCCATTATTGTAAATGGATTTTCTGTCTTACTCAAGAAAAAAAAAAAAAGGGAGGAAAGTTACTTCGCATAGTTTAGGAGTAGAGACTAGATCAAAACAAAAACAGAAGGAAAAGGAACCACTTCAGTTCAGTCATAATACGGCATTCAAGGGACGTAGAATCAAAACCCAGCCGACACTGTACGTATATTATGGAGTATTGTGGGAGACTTGGGAGAATTTCATCCATAAGATGAGCATGCACCCTGAATGGCTTTAATTTGGCCAACCAAGCACTTCTCTCAAGCGTTAATCCACTAATAAATATAATTTTTTTAAAAAATAAAAATGATATGATATGATCCGCACCCCTCATATGTCAGTGCATGTCTCACAACTCACACCTCTCTGCCTTTGAAACCTTCACTGCATATTCCACAAAAAACAAGGCATGTGATCGATCGAATGCGATCTTTATCAGCAAACAAGGGTAGCTACTTGGCTTTAATTCATACTTGCATTATGTAATAATAGAATTTGAATAATAATTGACTTTATGCAGATTAGAAATGGAGTATTATTATTAACCAAGACACTTTCGGATCCGGATCCTCTATGAGGATTTCTCTGTGAGGATTTTACTGTGGGCTTGACAACACACCAAAAAAGAGATCCAACGGCTCACAACCCTCTTCCTTATTTCTAAATCAAAACGGCACCGTTTTGATTTGGGGAAAAAGGTAACGGAATGACAAGCCACAAATGCCCGTTTTCTTCTGTTTTTTATTTTCTTCCTGCATGGTAAAAAGAAAACCTAAAGTGGGTAAAAAAACGAGGAATGGTTAATCTTCTCCTTTTTTTTACCTGAAAAGAAATTTTCATTATCAAATAGATAAAAGATGAAATCCTATTAATAGGAGTGGTTACTCTATTAATTTTCATTTTACTTTTTTTTTTGTGGCGTATATGATATGTCTTTGATGGGAGAACTCTCAAAGTTGAATCTGTTTGCAAAAGCTAATAAACAAGTTGATTAAAAAAAAAAGGGAACAAAACCAAATGTCTACCCTATTTTTCCCTCTTGTCAATTTTTTTTTTTTTAATTTAGTCAATACTTCTAATCTGATCATTCGAATTTTGATATAAAAAAAATAAAAATAAAAAGGTTCACAAAATTCAAGCAAGCCTAAAAGCTTAGTTGATTTTTCTGAAGTTCAAGAAACTACACGAAAGAAAACATGAAACGGAAGAAATCGGCCGTTTGTGGCTTCCCTTCCGGCTTCCGTCACATTTTTTTTCCTTGTGAAACGGTGCCTTTTTTATATATTTAGAAACAAGGAAGAGAGTTGTGAGCCATTAGATCTCTTTTTTTGTGTGTTGTCAAGACCACAGAAAAACCCTCACAAGTCACGGAGAAATCCTCATAGAGGATCCGGATCTGACATTTTCCCTATTAAGTGGAGGAGAGAATTGGAATTGGTGGTGTATGGTACTAATGGACATACAACAGAACGATCAAATTATTTGTGAGGTCTTGTAAAAAAATAATCTGATATATATAATTGTAAACAATCATGTATTTGGTATTTCCGTGATCTGAATTGGAGATATTATAAGACTTACATGACAAAAACTTAATTTGTATTTAAAGTGACGGACATGATACTCGTCCATAACACAAGCCAAATCACCTAATATGTATTATTTGCTAATTCTCATACACATGCTGCAACGTTTTGAAATAGCGGTGGGCAGTAAATCTTTTAAAATTATTTTTGCTCCAAAGCATTCAAAACGGGCTTAGCAATCATGCATCACTCTCGACCCAACGCAAAACGGGCTTAACAAATTGTGTGATTAATTCATATACAAAAAGGTATATGGATGTTTCTTTTCCAGTGGATCCAGCGAATCAAGGGTGTGTGATGTGCAGCGGTTATGGCAGTTGCGGCTCCAGAAATTTTGAACAATATATTTAAAATTGTTTTAACTCTACTAGCTTAATTAACAAGTCAAATATACACAAAACTTCATATATTGATATGAATAATGCAACCAAAAATTGCAAAGCTACAAAAAAATATTACAATCGTTCTCGACAAATTTTTATATTTTGAGCGAAGCAAGATTAAACTGGCGAATAATATTTATGGATTCAATAAAGTTACTAATCAATTAGGCTTCATTTGGAGCACCACTTGAGAATCCCCCATGAACATTATATTGTTTGCTTTCAAAAGATTGATTGTGGGATGTTTAAACTTACCAATTGAACACTTGGTAAGAAAATCATTAATAATATATACTTAGCTAACTTTGAAGTGCGATTTTGTTCACTCTTCTCAAAAGTGGGTGAACATTAGCCTCCCTCTTATTAGTTGAAATGGTGTAGGTACCACCCTTGCGATACACTTTTTTTTGGTAAGGATGACATTACTATTTGTGGGATCCATACTACCTCAACCAATATGAGGGAGGGTAATAAGAGGATGAAGAAAATTAAATCTCTAGTGTTGAGGTGTCAGACATGGTGAATAGAGGGTGTTCAATACCATTAGCATCTCTCAAGAATCACACATGTAAAGTATAATTTTTTTTCCAAAGGATGGGGTCATTAAGTCATAGATGACCACCCATGTGTGTATGTAGTGCTACCCCGCATCTCGTTGTTTGATCAAAATCATTTATTTTGTTCGTCTCATCGAGTATGTCAATAATGTAGAAATTCAAGTTGATCGGACATTGATAATTATTTGGTCGGTGGTCATTTAACTTACAGTTTTGTAAAAAAAAAATCACCAACTGTTTCATTTTCATGAAAATGCAGTCTGAAAAACAATGATCAACTTGAACTTTTATGAGGACTACCTATTCAACGAAACGAACAAGATGAATAATTCGGATGAAATAACAGGACTCGAAATAGGCCCCACAACCGCTGCACAACCACACACTCATGCCATGACTCGGATCCGGCCGTTGCGTCTCAAAATGTCAGGCATGACTTCCATCTAATTGGTTTATTCAGATTAATAAAATCACGATCACATCAATATTCAAAAATTTGGGAACCCGTAACTTAAGAGGTAATTAAATAATCATCCGTTTTTTGAATACTATTTAGATTTTCATCCGCCTTGTTTTATTGAGTTATGTTTTCATCCTCTCAAAAAGTGTAAATTCTCTATCTTACCCTTTTAATGAGATATCCATATGCATGTATATATTGTCATCCTAAATTAGTGGGATTGGATATGTCTTCAAAAATTTTAAACATTCAAAGCAACCAAAATCCCATTGATTTGGTTTCCATCTTAAACAAATGAAATTGAAACAAAAAAAATTCAAAAAGCCATCCTAATACAAACAGATGAAATTTGAAAGTTATGAATTTTAAACACATCACTAAATATGGGATATTGTTATAACGCATCAAAACGGTAGAGATCATTACACAGTAAACATGGTAAAAAACTTAAAAATATGTAAGTATCATGGTAAAAACCAAATAATATGTAAGTTAGAATGTGTCTTACGAATGGTTACAGTAATCGTGGTAAAAATATGTAATATGTAAGTATTATGGTAAAAACTGAATAGTATGTAATTTACAGGGCGTTTTATGAACGGTCATGGTAAAAAATGTAGACTCGAGTCATTTTTTATTAGTAATTATGGTAAACATTTTCATGGTAAATTACATTGTAAAAGTCAATTAAAATTTAGAAATATGAAAAATTATCATGGTAAATATTGTTTGTCCGTCATGGGAAAAAAAAAAAGGGCCACCAAAGTTTGATTCCTGTCATTTTGATAATGGTTAAAAATATAGGTTCACTTCGTATTTCAATAATCATGGTAAATATTTTCATGGTGAAATACATTGAAAAAGTCAATACTCCAATTATCACGGTAAATATTGTATGTCCATCATGGTAAAAAAAAGAAAAAGGCCACCAAAAATTGATGATAGTAAAAATTGTATGTCCACGACATCTTTCGATAACTATGGTAAAAAAATTAAAAAAAAAAAAAAAGCCACTAAAGTTTTTTGAACTGGAAAGCCACTAAAGTTTGAGTGCCCCTATACTTAACGGAATCACAAAACTAAAAACCTTTTCCAATTAAGCCGAGACTGGACTATCAGCTACAATAGGGACGTACCAGTATTGTTTCATAGGAGTAACTACATATATTAACAAATACTAACAACTCAAACTGAGGCTTGATTCCAATTATTTGAGCTTGGTTACATGAATTTTTTTTTCTTTATTGAGCTTTGTATAGGGGATTGTTTATTCTGTAACAATAGTGATACATACACTCCCTCCCCAGCCACTCCCAGCCACACCCTCTCTCACATGGGGTGGGGTGTGGTCCCCACATATGTGGGGTGTGGGGCCCACATGGGGCCCATATGTGGGGACCACAACCCACCCCATGTGAGAGAGGGTGTTGCTGGGGGAGTGTATATATCATTTTTTATTCTGTAATACTTCCTCTGTCACATTTTGATAGCCCCCTACAAAAAGATGTGTGAATTTTTGGATAAAAATATAAACTACTTTCTTTCATAATTTTTTAGAATTTTTTTTCGCACCAAATTAGAGAACTAATCGAGACTTTGATCTAGTGCGAAGAAACTCGAAAAATCATGTGTGAAAGTACTTTAACTTTTTATCCGAAAATCCCACATTTTTTCCTGTAAGGCAGTATCAAAATGGGACTGAGGGAGTATTCAACAAATTAACCTACATAATTTTCAACTATCGTCCCTACAGTTAATTTTTGTCTACCTTTTTCACCTTAATGTTACCCTCTATTATAACCACATCACCCGTCCCCTCTATTATAACCACATCACCCGTCGGTGGCACCGATCTACGAACATTCAATGCACCATAATATATGCACAAGAGATCTTTGTATCTACTAAACGAGACATACAACTCACTTCTCCGGCCCCAGGGCACACATAATCATATACTATTTGACACAGTACATGACTATGTACGTGCTCAATTTAATTTGTAGAAAGAGTACTCTACGAATGGCCAACACATTTCATGCAACTGGGCTGTGGTGGGTTCGTGGGTGGTATGACGATTGTTCCACCATTTTTGTACCTGACTATATTCCCACTTTTGGACAATTAATTAATTAATTAATTACCCCCACCCTGGCGAAGGCAGCTTTCACGCACCTCAACTAATCCTAAGAGATCAACCCCACCGTCCACTAGCGAGGGTCCATTTAAAGTCAGAGCAAAGCTCTGTATGGACTGTACTTAAAGGAGTTGATAACACTTACGAGGTTTCAAACCTAACACCTGATTATGAAAAGAAAAGAAAAAAGTCTTTTGGGGGTGAATCCCCCTACTAATATATGCATGATCATCACCACCAACCCAACACCCCATTTAATTTGCGTTCTGACTCTATTCCCACTTCATGCAACATAAAGTACGACTTTTGTTGCTCAATATTTGAGGCTAAGCTTGGGTTGGAGGCACCAATCAAAACGATTGATCCATCATATTCCATGACTTCCACAAAAGTGCAATATTCCTCTCTCGGACGGTTGGAATACAAATTAAGCTCCGTACTCAAGCTAGGATTGCATGGCCAGTTGATTTTTTCAGTCACGTATCCGGAACTCTGGATCAATTTATGCGCAACTCGAGTAATTTCAGGGGCTCCGTTTAATGATTGGACGACTGGACGTATATCTACCATTATTTAACTTATTTCAATTCCTGGATTAAACTCAAAACTGTGACAAATCATTCTCTCATAATACATCTACATAAAAACTCAATTAAGCCAATTTCTGACTTATGGCAAGAATTGTAACAAGACTGTTTTCTTGGCAAGTCGATGATCAACCCATAGGATTTGCTCAGCGAGTTGATCACGTGATTAAAATTATTAGAAGAGAATATACCACTTTCATTGATGTATAACCGATGTATATAAACATAACCATGCAAATGGTGGCTAGCTCATGCAGTAGAGCTCTTGAATGCCCCACACTGCATCCTGTTGGAAACATGCGTGAAAGACTGAGTCTCATATTGGATAAATAGAAAAAGAGTTAGACTGTAATATATAATTGGATAGCTCAATCACCACTTACAAGGCTTAGCCTTTTAATTGGATATGAGTCATTCAATATATATTGGATCCATGTGAAATGATGGACTCTGTGGATACTCCCTAACGGATTGCGTCTAGCACACAAGGGCAGAACCTCAGGCGGATCAGACTCCCAGCAAGTTCCTTCACACATGTTTCTAACATATTCCAGGATCGAGTCTTATTCTCCCCTCCCCCATGTAATAGATTAGGAATGACGGAAAAAAAAATGTATAACAAGGAAACCTAAAATAATTGGGAAACGTGAATAATAACCTAAACTAAACAGGAAATACAATAATAAAACCTTGATAACATGGTAACATAATATTTTTTCAGGTAAATTTCACTTACCTCCCCTGAGGTTTCTGAAAATTACAGAGACTTCCCCTATAATTTCTGAAATTCCATTTAAACTAATTGTCACTTATCTCCACTGCCATTACTTTAAGACTAACGGTGTTAACTTTTTGTATAAAATGACCGTAGTACCCTTAATCAAAATTCTCCACCTTGAAAAAACTTTTTTTTTAAAAATGGAGATAAAAAAGATTTTTTTTTAAAAAAAAAATACCCTTTTTCATTTATAAAAATGTTTTTAAATAAAATGTATCAAAGAGATTTTTTTTTTCAAAAAAAACTTCTTTTTGAAATTTTTTTGTTGAAAATACTTTTTGTAGGGAAAAAACCTACAAAAACAAGTTTTCAAAATAGTATTTTAAACAGTTTTTTTTTCAAATTTTTTTTTTCAGATTTAAAAAAAAATTATTTTCAAAACTTTATCTTTTTAAAATAACGGTTTACGAAAAACTAGATTTTATGGAAAAAAAACTGTTTTCAAAACTTTCGTATTTTAAAAAACTGTTGAAAATTTTCTTTTTCCATCGAAAATCTATTTTCACCAAAAACAATTCAATAAGTAGTTTTCATTAAAAAATTATTTTCCATACTTTTTGTTTATAAGCTGAATTTAAAAATGAAGAACGGTTTACCCTGTGTTTGTTTGAGGAGTTAAGTTTTGTTTGTTTTAGTAATGAGTGGAAAGAGAAATAGAGTATAATTGAAGATATGTGTAATGAGTAGAGAGAGATGCAAAGAGAAATGAAAGTAATAATTGAAAAAGTGGGTAATGATTAGAAAGAGAGATAGGGTAATGATTGGAAAACTAAACTAAACTAAGGCCACTATGGTCATTTCACGCAAAAAGTTAACACCGTTAGCCTTAAAGTGATGGCAGATGAGGTAAGTGACAATTGGTTTGAAAAAGTAAGGAATGACAGTAGAATTTCATAAACTATAGAGGAAGTCTCTGTATTTATCAAAAATCTCAGGTGAGGTAAGTGAATTTACCTTATTTCTTAATATTATGCTAACATCCCCTCAAACTCAAGTAGGTCTACTAACTTGAGTTTGAAAAGAAATTAGGAAAAGCAAGGATCCAGGAGAGACAACCAGGAGAAACTAGGAGGCAGGAGAGACAACCAGGAGAAGCTAGGAGCGAGGAGTAAGAACCAAGATATCTAGGAGCTAGGACTAAGAACCAAGATAGGAGAGAGAACCAGAAGAAGCTAGGAGCGAGGAGTGAGAACCAAGATAGCCAGAAGCCAGGACTAAGAACCAAGACAGCCAGGAACCAGGAGCTAGAAACAAGAACCAAGAGCTAAGAGAGAGAACCAAGAGAAAGCCAAAAGAGCGAGCCAGTTACATTATGTGAGTGCCCAACGGGTGGCCAAGCCTAGAGACGAGTTTCCCACAGGGCTTGGACCTTATAACTCTTATACCATAGTAAAAAAATTAAATAGAAAACTTTTATTGATGTATAATCAATTCAGTGGCGACGACAGTATGTGGTGAGTGTGGTCGGCAGACCCCATGGAAAAAGGGGATACTCCAACTATTGTACTACAGTTCTTAAGTTGGCCTATGTTTGACAATTGACACCATTAAAATGATGTATGACGCCAACCCATGAGCGGTAGCAGAGCAACTCTTGGACCTCTCTCTCTCTCTGCCAATTGTTACTGTCAAACAGGTTTTTGCATTAGTAATTCAATTTGATATGTGATTCTTTTTTTTCTTTTTTTTTTATCGAACTCTAGGATTTGCAAGTTGGTTTTTGTATTAGGATTTGGGAGCCTGCCGTAAATTCTAGAATCAAAATATTTATGTATTATATTCATAATTACATACTCCATCCGTCCCTTTTTGAGTGATCTTTATCGGAATACGTGCAATTTCAAACTCTTAAAAGCATCCTTATCAAGAGCACCAAATTTTACACCAAATTTAACCTCAAAAACATCTTTTATAATTTAACAAGCCACTTTTGCAAAAGTTCACAGAATCAGGCTCTCTATTCTAGCTTTACCGCATTGAACTATTATTTCTTTCTACTCCTACTTTTCTATTCAAATATCATTTAAAATTTTTTTTATTTCAAAGGCATTGGGAAATAGTAAAAAAATAAAAGAAGTGAGTGAATAGTGACTCACTTTAGAGCATCCTTATCTGGAGCACCAAAATTTTCACCAAATTTAACTTCAAAAACACATTTTATAAATTAGCAAATCACTTTATCAAAAACTCACAAAATCAGACTCTCTATTTTAACTTTACTATATTAAACTATTCCCCTCAAATCTATAAAAAAATAAATAAATAAATAATCCTCCCTAATCTCCCCGCCTGGGGAGATGTTTCGGTACAAAAGTCAAGTGGTGGACCACGTGTCAGGACCCCCACCCCCCTTCAGCCATTAACATTTCTCTCCCCCACACACATGCCGCCATTAACATTTCTGACGCGCACTGCAACCGGAAATAATTAAAAACTAATTGGTGCGTGAACAGTATCGCACCAAATTTGGTGCGGGACTGTAACAAAAATAATTTGAAGAGGGAGTATAGAGAGGCTAATATTGGGGGTTTGGCTCCCTATTTTAACTTTTGAGTTAAAATAGAGAGCCAATCCCTTAAAACCCCACTAAAATCTGGCTCTCTATTTTTCCTCACCAAATTATTTTTGCTACAGTACCGCACCAAATTTGGTGCGGTACTGTTCACGCACCAAGCCTTTTTTAATTGTTTCCGCTGTTGGTTTCTGTCAGAAACTGGGTTTGGCCCACGTGGCGACGCGTGGGTGGGGGAAGAGATGTTAGTGGTTGAAGGGGTGGGTGGGGGTGATGACACGTGGGCCACTACCCACTTTTTTGTACCGAAATGTTGGGGGGGTTGATGGCTGTGGCAGTTTTTTTTTTTTTTTTTGTAGATTTGAGGGGAATAGTTTAATATAGTAATGTTAAAATAGAGAGTCTGATTTTGTGAGTTTTTGATAAAGTGACTTGCTAAATATAAAAGGTGTTTTTGAAGTTAACTTTAGTGAAAATTTTGGTGCCCCAGATAAGGATGCTCTTATTTGTTAAGTTCCTATAGCTTGAATAATTTGTTGAGGCTTTTTGAAGAGGCTGATTTTTTCATGTTTTTCAAAGTTTTGCTTTCCACTTTAACTTAAAAGTTTATTTGTTAACTCTGATATTGATGCTCTAAAACATATATTTCTTTCTAATAATTTTTTAATTTTTTATACCAAATTAAAGTGCTCATTGAGTAGTTTAATTTGGTGCCCAAAAAAAAATTAAAAATATTCTACGGAAGGACATTTTTTAAAGTCCACAAAATACACGTTTTCCAATGGTATCACTTTTTTTTTGAACGGCTTCCAATGGTATCACTTAAAAATGGACGGATGGAGTATATAAATATATTAGTGCGGTCCATGTGGACATATATAAACATACATATGCCAATATTTGGTACACTGCCTTGGGGCAACTGTGGTTTTTCTGGTCGTTAATTTTAGGGCTCCAAACTAATTGAAGTGAGTGCAAACTGCTCCGAATATCTGGTTATAAAAGAATAGATTATTTAGTACCCTAAATTTTCTTTTGACAAGTGCTTGGGATTGACCCCATTGATAATTGGAATCGCCACTAAATCGATGTATATAAAATATAACCCAAGCATACCTTTATATAACTTCGTGACTAAGAAGTATAATCAAATAAGAAAAACAAGCACAACAAGGAAACCTAAAATAATTTGGAAATGTTAATAATAACCTCAAATAAGAATCACAATAATAAAACCTTGATAAGATGGTAACATAATATTTTTATTTATGCTAACAAATACTGCCAAGCATATTACGTATTTTTAGATAATGGCGGGCATGGGAGTATTGACTGTGTTATATAGGAGTACTCTGCTAGCCAAAAGCCACTATTTCGTTAGACGATAGCATCAGAAGAGTAAGTCCCTAAAAGGAAAATGCTAACGTGTGCCCAATAGGCACACATTAAGTGTATTAAAATGTGTGAAAAATGTATAGAGATATGTAAAAGTGTATTGAAAAGTGTGAAAGATGTATTAAAGTGTGTGTTATTTTTGTTTGTTTGTGTGCTTATTGTGTACCCATTGGACACATGTTAGCATAACCCTTTCTCAAATGATCCATGATAATAGGCTTTGATTCCCCTCATTGAAACTAACAAACATAAATAAATAACTATAACTCCCCATGTAGAACACTAACTCACTCAGTACTTTGATTTGATCTACAAGCCACACCACATGGCCCAAAGTGCTTAAACCCAAAGTACTAGTAGTCTCTTATATGGTTTGTTTTATGTCAAAGATCACTTACGTAAACAACCAATGTGGGACTAAACACCATCTACCCCCAAACCTGGGGTACTACAATCTTCCCCTTTTAGGAATGCAACATCCTCGTTGCATAGTCTCAGTAACCTCCCCTGGTGTCTGTTGTGGCAGAGCACATCCTATCCACCACTTGGACTAGGGCGGGGCTTTGATACCATTTGTAACGCCTCATGTAGACCACTAGCCCAGTACCTTGATTTGATTCACAAGCTACACTACATGACCCAAAATGCTTAAGCTTAAGGTAGTAGTAGTCTCTTACATGCTTTGTTATATGTCCAAGATCTTCATGTAAACAAACAATGTAGGACTAAACACCATCTACCCCCAAACTTGGGGTATCAAAATAACTAAAGATAAAAATATTTTGAGATAAAATGGCTTTATCAAGAAATGTCGGTACAGAATCTTAGACCTTCGGAATAAAAACGCCACGATGGAACTTGCTTCGAGGCAAGTTAATATATCGTTTTTCAAAAAACAGTATTTGCTCCTCTGTTTGGAGTGCACCGGGTTGCAACAAATTGATTTGGAGAATACAACGAAGCCCTAATAATTTTCTCCATGCATCTGTACAAATGAAGGACAAACAGAATATCGAGCGTAAAAAGAATCAAATGAATCAGGGGCCTGTTAAATTCGTTTGTGTAGAGTAACGAAGGCAACGAATTAGAGTGAGGGAGAGTTTTCGTGTTCCGAATAGCTGTAATGTGGGCTCTACTTATAGACCCAAATGCACCTGTTCACATGGGATCTCATCCAGTCTTCTATAGCTGTTAGATCAGATCCTATGGTGCGGATCGCACCTTATCGAACCAGTGTTGTAACAGCCAATACTGAATAGGTACACCTGATCATCGTGGACTGTTCGATCATGATCGATGGCTATGATCACATCTATTATAATAGGCACACCTAAAGGTCAGTTATCTAGAAGAACCCGTGTGACTCACCCTCCACATGTGCGCCGCACGGCATCCACGCCAGCGCCACCTACCTTACTGCCGAGTCGCGATAAGAAAGGGAGCCTACATGGTGCCTCGCATTGAGTGCAAAGTGTGCGGGTGTGCAAACCACAGAGACAGAGCCCCAGCCCCGCCAATTGGTACATTGCACTGGAGGAGCCAAGCCACTCTAGAGCTAAACTAATAAATTAAATTTAGTAGAAGTGCTCCCATACATAAGCCATTCAACCTAGAAGCCTTCTCAAGAACAAGAAAGATTTTGACAAACTACTCAAAATAAAACAGAATTTATTTCAATAAATCCCAACAAGAAATGTCAAACATAGCATGACATGAATGACGTCAGAAATGGGGACCTATTGGTTATACCTTCCGTGTTGAAACATGTTGGATTTGGTTACTTCAATAGGAGCATTCAACAAGTGGTGGTTAGCTCATGTGGATAGAGTTTTTGGAAGTCTCGCATTACATTCTGGGATTGAGTCCCTTTCCCCCTCCCCGTATAATAGATTAGGAATGGCGAATGGCAAATAAAATAACAGGAGCATTCAACTACAGTACTATTAAACCACTCAGAAGTCTTTGCATTTGTTTATTTATGTGAGCAAGGAATTAATATATCTCTGTATACATGATTTCTATGCAATATCCCTTCCTTCGATTGGTGTAACAAGATCTTTGTGATTCTTCTTTTCCCTTTTATTTGGACCTCTCTAAAGCTTGTCCTTTCCTCCCATGATGTAAAAAAAAGTAAGCCTAGGAGTACTGTAATTAATCAAGAATATATTTGCTAGCTAACTTTCCGACCAACCAAATTGACAAAGAAACTACACAGTTGAAGTTCTTTATCCAATTACTCGACATTTTTTTATGCTAATATGATATAATGAGAGAAAGCTATGGATGATTAATTTGCTTTCTTTTGGTATGTTACACATTTCTTTGGTTAGTTTGGTATAATATAATGCATGGGTGACCACCATAGTTTACATGTGTTGCAGTAATTTAATAGCTGATGCATCAAGTAAACGATGTCGCATGATATCTTGAAAATAAAAAGAGATGGAAAAATAGAAAGAGATAAAAGGGATACCCATTTTCAAAAGTGTTTGCCCAAAACGGAACGTGGTTGATTGTGTGCCTCCACTAAAGCTGTAGACAATGGCCTAATACAATGATTATTGAAAAGATATTCATATTAATTTTTTTAATAATCAGATATTGGAGTCAACTTTCACGCATTTCGACTAATTTCAGAGCTCTAAAGTTATACGTGGGGCAAACCCTCCAGTGGCCAAAAAATTTGGAATGTTTGGCCTTCATGAGATTTAAATATGCGACCTAGTTCATGGAGGACAATCATTTATGGTTTTCTCATGTCTACTTAACCAAATTCATTTGATTAGGATCTCGTATTAATTAGGTCATATCTATTGAATAAGGGAGAAAATTCTTTACACCTGCGGCGTTGTTTCCTCCTAATCTATTACATTGCGCGCTATATGTCCAAACAGTGATCCCAAAAGATAGAACATGAATCCATAGTGCAATGCAATTGATGTAGAGAAAACTTTAGTTTACACTACTGGTGTAAAGAATATTTTCTCATTAAATAATCATTATATTGGTGGTTTTCTACACGCTTGCATACCTTCAGCTACCATCCAGGGTTGACTACTAGAAAAGAAAAAAATGTAAAAATCTCAATAGTGGGGAGTGAAAGTCGTACCTTCGAATATAAAACCAAATTGAGCCTCCCAACCAATGAAAGATAGAGATCATGAGAATATAATAAAGCACCAAATTAAAATGTACCTTGAAAAGTTGTGGAGCACAACCAACAGTGATCAAATAGTGCATTAATAATAAGAAGAGAGAATTCAGGGATCCTTTTTGTAGGGTATAAATTTACTCTTTGGGTATCAAAAGATCGATATACCAGTAAGCTAGCTAGCTAAGAATTAACATACCTTCCAACTCTCTCCCGTGTAAGTTTATCATTCCCTCCCATAACCCGCCAATTGTGCTTATCTTTTTTTTCTTTCTTTCTTTTTTTGTGCTAATCTTCGTGCTAGCTTTGGCACATTTCATAGTGCAACTCTCTCTTGCTCGCTCCTAAAGATTAGGAGAAAGTAACTCTCTTCTCTCTAACCAAGTTTGCACTTAATCGTATAGGATCGCGGTAGAACAAAAATGTAGTGAAAATCAAGTGCAAAGATCGTGAATTAGTAGCTAGAGATTATTAGCTCATTTTGTTAGGCTCCAATAGAGTACGCAGGGGAATATAGCTATGCTTTACGAACAAGAAAAACAAAATTGAGATATGGCTTTCTTACTTTATAATTTGTAAAAATAATTGCTAACGTGTTTTTGAACGGATTTCGATCTCTTCAAAATGAAAGGGCATGCACGTATGTCAATTATAGTTTTCGAAAGCTCTCGCATGCTTTTCATTTTTCTCTTGTACTAATATTTTATTTATTTATTTTTTGTCTTATCACTTATGATGAATGATTTTTTTTTGTCGACATGTAGAAAAAGAACACGCTCGTAAGATTTCAGCAGCGATGCAACGAATATGGGAGCTATTGGTATTTCTCTTATTCATAAAATTGGTCTACACGAGCGCATACTGGAGACCGAGCGATCCATTTCCAGACAGTAGCGGAAGGTATTGCTTGAGCTGGAGGCTGGCTGTGGAGGCAAACAATGTTCGCGCTTGGCGCACCGTACCAACTCAATGCCTGCCACATGTTGAGAATTACATGACTGGTGGCCAATATGAGCATGACCTAAACTTCATTATAGAGCATATTGAGAGTTATATCGATACGATTCAGGTGTCTGACGATGGGTTGGATGCTTGGATCCTTGACGTGGACGATACTTGCATCTCTAATGTCTTGTACTACCAAGGCAAGCGTTTTGGGTGCGTACGTGTTTTTCGTGGTGTTAAATTGGTAGCTATGTATCGATTTTATTTTAAAAAGTTCAATTAGGCTTTGTTGATTCCTATCATATAAAAGATTGTTGTTTTTATGTTTGTGTGTGCAGGTGTGATCCGTTCGATCCGGTCGGGTTCAGGACATGGGCATTGAGACGAGGGTGTCCGGCGATACCAGCAGTTCTAAGGTTATTCAACAATTTGGTGGACAGAGGATTTAAGGTGTTTCTGGTTACGGGTAGAGATGAAGAGACGCTGGGCCAGGCTACGCTTGATAATTTGCACAGACAGGGATTCATTGGTTATGAAAAGCTGATTCTGAGGTAAGAACATTGTTGCCGGTATATCTGGTCCCTCCCTTCAGCTAAAAAATTAATTTCTATGGAGGCCAGCTCTAATCTAAAACTCGAGTTGGAGCTACTTTAGGGCTCCGAAAATCGAAAATTTGCAGTGTCTTTGTAGGCCTTCCTATTTCCATGACCCCACCAACGTAAAGGGGCCCATATAAATAGATGGGCCCCGAAAAGTACTGCCTCTGTTTTTAAAGACACACCATATATGTCATCTGCCTTGGGGAATATACGTGCAGGAGTGCAGAATACAGGGGACAAAGCGCGGTGGCATACAAGTCTGAAATAAGGAGCCAGTTGGAAGGTGGAGGAGGTGAGGATGGTGGTTACAGAATATGGGGTAACGTTGGAGACCAGTGGAGTGATCTTGAAGGGAATTGTACAGGCAATCGGACTTTCAAACTCCCAAATCCCATGTACTTTGTTCCTTGAATTTGGACAAAGCTAGCTAACGCGGCAAAAGTGATCCACTACTAATTGTTTGAACGAACATCGTTCAACAGCTACCCCAACTGTAAAAATATACTACTACTCCTACTCCTACTCCTACTTATTTCTCATGGATTATATATACGTACGTACCATGAGTGGAAGCCTAATTGGCTCATGGAAATTAATTCTCCAATATAAACTGAATGAAGCTTATCATAATAGCACAATGTTGTGATTTTGCCAACCACAGATGGACGGACGGACGGACGGACTTAATATTTAATGGGTTTTTAACTAATGGCTCTTCCGTTAAGAAAGAACTTAATTTACTAGTTAATACACAATGTGAAACTTCGAATGAGGGCATGTAATTGACGATTGTCCCAGTTTATTCCATGTGGTCATGACATAATTGAGGATCAATGGTATTTGGGTTGATCACAAATTATAATCCAATTGTGTTTGCACTCAATAGACAACAACTCAAGAAATAGCGTCATGCAGGAAAGAAACAACCGTAAACTCTTAACAACTCCTGTATTCTGTAAGATTTCAACCTTAAGAGTGCATAAGGTGAGCTGGTTGATTTATTTAAGGGTTAGAAGCGTTCTATTTTCTTCTCTCTTCTGTCCTTTGTCAAGAACAGAGGAATTACACTATTTCTCCCATCCCGATTTTATAAAGAAATTAAGCAGAAACCACAATCAAATAGGACTTCAAGACTGCTGCTACCAACTTTATTTCCCCTAGATGGGTCAATTGAATTTTCTGTTTCCTCTTCCCATTTGTTTGAATTTACTAGGACACAAGCACACATATCTAATTGTGGTTACTGAGTTGATGTTTACACTGTATTAGTAGGTTTGTCCAAGGCATACTCGGACACTAACCAATCAATGCTCGACAATTGATGGGTTTTGACTCACATTTTTCAGAAGTGACCGACTTGGTTGGTTGGTTCGGTGGTGGTGGTGGTTTGGAATATGAAAGGGTGGAGGTGCAAATAATGCCTCTCATGGTTTCATGAAAGTCTGGATTCTTACACCATGGGAATTTGTTGATTTATAAATGGGACCGGTTATATTCCAAGGAAACCAAAAGCTTCCATCTCTTTATTTAAGGCTTGGCCCATGGTTCTTTCTTGTTTACAAGGTAAAAGGGTAAGCAAAGTACATACGTGTCAGGTTACCATTGACTCTGTGAATTACCCCTTATCTCCAGCCTTTCAGCCACTTAACACACACGTCTTTCACTTCTCTTCCATCATTTTTTTTTCCCCTTTTGAACTGCTCCCCTTCTCTCCTCTCAATGTTGCGATACAACGGTCGTCTCTCTACATCACACTGGCTATCAACGGCAGGTAAAAGATTACAACGACATGGTTTGTTGAGAGATCGCTCGCAACTCTGTTTCCACTTTTCGAATCCGTTCGTTTGCCCCAAACCTTGAATAGCAGGTACTCCTTTCCTCCGTCATTAAAGAAGTAGCTTCTCGAGATTCACAGAACCTGATTTAGTGACCTGCAGATATGGAATGCATCACTATCAAGATAAGTTTCTATACCAACAAGATAAAAAATTTAAAAGGCACGCCATAATTTTTTTTTCCCCACCTTTGAGATATCGAACTTCTCCAAACTAAGCATCTTTACGTGCTTCATGCATTCTTTTTTATCTCCCAAAAGAAGTTCTTCTAATAAATGCTCCTCGTCAGCCATCCTTCCCACTCTTTTGAGCCCAAGAAAGGGATTTTTTTCGTGACCTTTTCTCTGTCAGCGAGGATAGATATTAATAACAAAGAATAAATGTTAATAAAAGTTTTTATTTTTTCACCTACTTTACACAAACTAGAATTTCCTGACTTGCAAAAACGAGAACACACTCTCTACCCTAAAAATAAGATTCCAACATATAATCAAATTGAAATATGAGTTTAATTGATAAACAAAAGTTATGCAACTAAGTTCTATATTATAACAAATCTACCTTCAAATACGTCCAAAAGCTCAATAGACCCTGAATGGGTAGCACCTAATCTTCCTGTCAAATCTCTGGCTCAGTAATCTAATCTAATCTCTTGCACCTATTTTTCTTTTGGCTTCCAATACAACCAATTCGAAATCATCATTTTTCATGTTTGACACCACCGAGGAAGAGCGGTCAAAGATGTACGGCCAAATCCCCTAAGTTTGAAATTCAACAAGCCGGCGTACCCCATCATGAAAGGCCTCCTAAACAAAATGATAATGGTCCAATAGCACGCAATGAACCAAATACATCTTCTGCAATTTTAATAACATTAACTATAAATTTAAAAAAAAAAAAAACAACCGGGGCAACAAATACTTTATGTTCGCTTGCAATAAATATTTGCTCCGCCGGTTGTTTTTTTTCTTTTTTTTTTTTCCGAGTTAATTGTTAATGTCGTTAAAATTGCAGAAGGCGTATTTGGTTCACTTAGGTGCTATTGGACCGTTATCGTTCTGTTGAGGCCTTTCACAACGGAGTACGTCGGCTGCATTAATTTCAGCCTTAGGGGATTTGGCCTTACATCTTTGACCGTTCTTCCATGACAAAGGATGATTTTGAATTGGCTGTATTGGAAGCCAAAAAAAAAAAAGGTACAGGAGATCAGATTGTGCTGAGCCAGAGATTCGAGAGGAAGATTGGTGCTAACTCATTTAGGGTCTACCAAGCTTTTAGGCTTAGTAATCCAAGCCTATTAGAACGTGTCTAAAGGTAAATTTGTTATAATATACAACTTAGTCGTATAACTTTTATTTCTTAATTAAACTAATATTTCAATCTGATTATCGGTTGAAATCTTATTTTCAAGGTAGAGGGTGTGTTCTTGTTTCGACAAGTCAAAAAATTATAGTTTGTGTGAAGCAGGTGAAAATATAAAAACTTTTATTATTTAACATTTATTCTTTGTTATAATATCTATCCTTGTTGACAGAGAATGGTAACAAAAAGATCTCTTTCTTGGACTCAAAAGAGTGGGATGATGGCTGACAAGGAGCATATATTAGAACTTATTTTGGGTGATGAAAAGGAACGCGTAAAGCACGTAAAGATGCTTAGCTTGGAGAAGTTCAATATCTCAAAGGTGAAAAACAAAATTTTATGTCGTGCAATTAAATTTTCCGTCTTGTTGGTATGGAATTTTATCCTAGCATGGAAGTGGTTGTGGATACTTTTTTTGATCTGATAGAATCCAAGAAGGTGAGGTAAACCTATTATTAAGGGAAGAGATATTCTTCTCCTTTTTGGTGGTAACAGTTTAACTTATTTTCCTATTTTAAGGGTTATGAACAATGAACATTGGATGGATAATATTTCCTTGCCTATTTTAGGTGGGCTGGCCATGAATAAAATTGTTGATTACAATATCTTCAAACACCTGTTTTGAATTAGAGGCCCAGGTTCCTCAATTAACCTAAAATTTCCTTATTACCCACCTAAAACTTCTTTATTATCTTTTTCTTACCCTATTTCACAATAGGTACCAGGAAAAAGGCCTCAATATGTAGCAGATTAACCATCTTGAAAAAATCCATATCGTCCATCTGAAAACGAGTCTCAATTACTATCGTCCATCCAAAAAAACGAGTCTCAATTACAGCCAACTACACTGTCTGTTTCTATTTACAATCAAATGCATGTTGTGACGTTTTGTACTTGCCTTTACAAGTTACTAGAGAGCTGTTTGAGCATCTTAGTTGCTGGGATGCGGTGCAGGCGGCATTGCCTAGTGGTTCTTGGATATTGATTGTACTTGTAAAAGATGCACAAGTGGACAAAGACACAAAGGAAAACTAAATTAAGGTGGAAACATGTAGAATGAAGTGAAGCGTACTAGAAATAGCAATTTCAGACCCACTATTGTAATAAACCCACACTCACCTTCGGTACCCCACTAACAATTGCAATAGGCAATGCCGCCTGCAGCGCGTCCCAGCAACATGTTGTGACGTTTTGTACTTGCCTTTACAGGTTACGGGAGAGCTGTTTGAGCATCTCAGTTGCTGGGACGCGCTGCAGGCGGCATTGCCTATTGCAATTGTTAGTGGGGTACCGAAGGTGAGTGTGGGTTTATTACAATAGTGGGTCTGAAATTGCTATTTCTAGTACGCTTTCACTTCATTCTACATGTTTCCACCTTAATTTAGTTTTCCTTTGTGTCTTTATCCACCTGTGCATGTTTTGCAAGTACAGTCAACATGCAAGGACCATCCTTGCTAACAACTTGAAGATTCGCATGGCCCTCCATCAAATCTTCACCAACAAAACATAATTCCGATTTACATTATTGTAAATATTTATTACCCGCGTGTTGTTTTACACACTCATCATCAAAACAGAAAGAGGCCCAACGCTGAATTCCTCCTCTTCATTCTTGGCCTGCCATAAACATGTCCAATAAGGACTATCAATTTAATATCTGATAAGAAGGGAAAGGACGGTACTATTGCTCATAAAAAAATCGAACAAAAGTAAAAAGTTGAACGCCTATTTTTAAGAGGAAATCACAAAGCGATGTTGGAATAATGGTACATATGTGCTTTCAAATTCCCTTCCCTAAGTTTTTGAATGACTATGTTCCATTATATAGGCAACAATTCAATTGAGTTCGGTAACGACTAATCATAAACTTTGGCCAAACTGCTAAAGCATGCCGCACCCATGTTATACCAGGTTAAGTCAAATTTAACCTTTATCCTTTAATTGGAACCCAGCTCATGTCATACCAGGCTACTTGATCAGTCATTAAAACAAAGAGAAATTTGGAAGGACATCATTCTTGGTAGATCCTTACCCACCCAATTAAACTACCTATAGAAAACATACAATTAGTCTCTCCTAGAACCACAAAAATAATAGCTACCAAAAAAATTGAAGTGAGAGTGGAGAGTAATCACCAGGACGACCAGAAATAGTTCAAAGAACCCAAAATTTCAAAGAACTGGCAAAAAAAAAAGGGAAAGAAAGGAGGCAATTATGCTTGCAAGAAGAAAAAAATTAAGTTAGAACAAGTAATGATGCTTTGCTGACCAAAAATTCAGAACACCCAGGAAACTAAAATTGATTAAATGCCTCAAATTCTTTAAGTACTGGCAACTAGTAAGCAAAGGAAGACAAATGCAGTATCATCAGTTAATCCCCAATATTAGCAAATACTATTCTGATCATCACAACCAGTCCAAAAACTTAAAACCGAAATATGTATTAATGTAAAGCAAGTAGATCTATAGTCACAGACATGAGACATGAAGTTAATTCAATAAAACGCCTAAAAGTAAGTAGATCTATAGTCTACAGAGAACGAAAATAGGAAAAACTACGCTACAAGGTCACCATGGCATTCTCCAGTCGAGAGAGAGAGAGAGAGAGAGAAGAGAGAGAGAGAGAGAGAGAGAGAGAGAGAGAGAGTTACAGGCGAGTTGACCGGAGCAAAAGGTACGATGATCGGAGATTTTACATGCCAGTCGACGTGTGGCTCTCGGTCTCCAGACTCTCGACAGTCGCCTCTCTCGTCTGTTGTGATTTGTGAATGGGACAATACTAGGGGTACATAACTTTTTGTACATAAAATGTACAAATCAGTTAGTTTTGGACTATTTCAGGTCCTACACAGATGATCGGAGCTATTCATATTCTTCAAAATAATATTTTACTGTACCCCGTAAAAAATCGGCTCAATCGGATATCAGTAAATGCTCTGTTCTTTCATACAATTTTTTTGTTCAAAACAAAAAATGGATAAACGGATGGAGCCTTTACCGAAATCCGATTCTGATTTTTTACGGGGTACAGTGAATAATATTTTAAAGAACATGAACATCTCCGATCATCTTTGTGGAACTCGGAATGGGCCCAAATAAAAACCTTTGTACATTTTATGTACAATTCATCTGTACCCATATCTTTTTCGTTTGTGAATGCAATTGTAATATCTGATGAATGAAGAAACCCTATGATTATATATACCAGAGGTTATAGTGTAATTTTAAAATATACCCAAGGGGGTTCTTATGCAATATGTATATATAATATACATATTGCAGAACCCATGACTGAACAGAACCCGTTCGGTTATCCCTCTGTCCAACCCATACTTGTACCCATGGGGGAAAAATCGGTTATGGTTTGGGAAAGAAAAGCCGTTTTGGTTCAGGTACCCATTTGTTCGGTCGATATTGCCATCCCTACTCCTGCAGCACTACAACTGTTACCCTTTGCTCCTTTTGGTTTATAGCACAGAGTAGACGTAACTCATGTATTTACGGCAACGAATCCTCTGTCCCCAATTTCCTATCCCACCCTCCATTCACACCCTCCAAATGCTGCCACACCACCCAAAATTCCCTCCCCCTTTCGGCCTCTAACTTTGTTACAATTCCCACGTTAACTCACCCAATTAAACCCCTTTTTTCTCCACCTTCCTCTTCACTATTTTTTTCCTTCTTTATGGAGCTAAAACTGGAGCAGCCGAAAAGTCTCTTACAAAAGTTATTTGATGCTTTATAATGCTAGCTCTTTTATTCACAAAATAGATTTTAAAAAATATTTTTATTTGCGTACCTGTAAAAAATTAATGCTTTACTCGGGTTTTTCTTAAAACATTTTTATTTGAGTACCAGTAAAAAATTAGCTCAATCCAATGTCTATCAGGGCATTTTCAAAATTCTTAGGGTCCTACAAATTTTGAAACGGCCCTACGAATTCTGAAAAGACCCTTAAATTTTAGATTTTGCTAATTTCTTGCAGGTACTCAAATAAAAACATTTAAAAAATAACTCGCAGTTCGAATTATTTTTATGGGACTAAAAATAGGCCCCTATTTAAAAAAATAACACGCAGTTCGAATCATTTTTAGCCTCCATCAATTTAGCACATGAAGGGAAAAAGAAAAAAAAAACGTCAAAGGGAAGGAGGAGGAATGGAGGAAAAGTTGTATGTGAGTTAACAGCAGAATGACAGAGTTGGAGGGCTGGAATTTTGGGCAATGTGGCGCAAGATGGAGGGTGCGACAGAAGAGCGGGATAAGGAATATGGGACAGAGGATCTGCTGCCTATATTTACTTGTTTTTACTTTTTAAGCCTTGTTTTTCATTTGCTAAAATAGAAATCTCATATGTTCCTTTTTAAGTGTGTAGCCTCGTAATTCAAACTTATTTTCTCGCACATCTACTTTCTGCTACTTACCCTTATCAATATAATAATACCCACTAACTTTTCAAAAAAAATCTACTTTTAAGGGCAAAATAGGAAATGCGCCCACTAACTTTTCAAAACACACACTTATTAACGGTCACCAACCTTTCCGTTCGAGGTCCCGGCTGCCTTGTATCACGGATGCAACATCATGATACAAAGTCCGTTCACCCCGTGACACACACGAACATAGTTTCGATCGTAGGGTATCATGGACGCAACATCATGATACTACCCGACCACCTTGTATCATCGACACAACAACATGATACAAAGCTTTATCCATTATGCTGTTGTACATGCTTAGCCCTAATTGCATTACGATCGCACCATCATGAAGGGTGCTGCTACAGCGGCACTACTGTATTCCTTAGCCCTACCGCATCATGGACGCAACATCATGAAAGGCGGTACTAAAGCTACACTATCGTTTTCATTTCCGTCAATCAATCCATTTTTCATTCTCATCTCTATTTTTCGTCAATGCCATTCAATACCCCTGTCATGTCATTAACGCATCATGACGTGATCATGCAGTATGATTTATCAACCTCATTTCGTGTTAATGCGTCATTTCTCAAAAAACGTGTCACATAAAATAACAGCGTTCTTACATGCTATCCTTTTCATTCCAGTCTAGGTTTAACACAAAATCGTTACTGATCGTTTACGAAGTTATTCATAAAATTTAATTTCTTTGGTGACTTTCTTTAGACAAATGGGATAACCAGGAGAGTCCAAGCCGGATGGTCGGAAGAGTCCAGTTAGAATCATCATTCCTTTCTTAGATAGCGCGAAGCTTGTCCTTTTGACAGACCCTCAAGGGTGCTAGCCTTGGGTTATCTCATAGTCCAAATACGGTCAAAACATTTTGAAGTTGCTTTAGGAAAAGTTTAGTCGGCTACTTTCCAAAAATCAGTCGGGCATTATAACTGCGTATTTTCAAAAGTCATTCTCATTTCGGGCATTATAATGACTACGTATGTTTATGAAAAAGCCACTTTTAAAGCTACTAACTTTCTACCGTAAGCTTACTAATTAAAGAACTAACTTTCCGGAAAAAATACTAATTAAGCAACTCTAAGGAAAGATTAAAAATAACACAAGCATTATAAAGGTATAAAAATTTATTGATCAAAAGTAGGAAAGGAATAGTCTACTTAAAGTTTGGTTAGGAAGCTACCTTGTTTTCTGGGTGTTAACTGGAAGCCGAAATAGCTAGGTTGGACTTTGGGTTGATCTACGAACACCTAAACCTTTAACTTTCTACTACTTTTGGATTGGTGGGTGGTTGTTAGTGGAGGAGAGTGGTGGAGCTATGGAAGAACACTTTGAGTTTTTACTTGAAAAACTCAAGAAACTTTCTACTAAAAGCTACTTTAAGTCTAGCAAAGGAAGAGAAGTTTTTGGTGTGTGAAACAAATGAGAGTGAAGCTCTCTATTTATAGGCAAACCTTGGGCACTCTCCTCCTCTATCATTGGCCTCCCTTCCTCTTTCTTTCTAGGAAATTTCCTCCCTCCTTCCTTTCCTTGGAGAATCAGTTGGACAATGAAATTTCCTCCCTCCTTCCAAGAAGGACCATGAAACTTCCTCCCTCCTTCCTTTCCTTGGTGAACAAGTTTACCAAGAAACTTCCTCTCTCCTTCCACATGCAAGCACATGGCTAATATTTTCTAGGAAAACCTAGGGAAAGCATTTGCTAAAATTCCCTATTTGCTAAAATCAACCAATAAATGGTTTTCTCATTTGCTAAAATCAACCAACTTATTTTATGGAATTCTCATTTAAGCAAATGGAAAATAATTCCTTACTTCTACTTCTGTAGTGACTCTGAAGTGTGGGTAATGGTGCAAAGATTAATTTTAAGGAAGTAATTTTAACACCCTAAATTAATAGGCACACTTTTTTTTTGGTCTTATAATAAAAATTTTATTTTAGTGAAATTTTTATTGTATACTGAATTTTTTTGATATATATATATATATATATATATATATATATATATATATATATATATATATATATATATATATATATATATATATATATATATATATATATACGAAAATATTCTCCTAAGGGATCCCGCACCAAATTTTGGTGCGGACCTCACCTTTCCGGATCAAATTTTGACGATCCGAACCGCTCAATGTTTTTAAAATGCATTTTTAAGGGTCCACGCGGAACTGTACATATGTACAGTTTTACCGAAAACTGTGTGGATCAAGCCCTTCCGGGTATTTTTTTTTTTGAAGATTTTCCGCGTGAGAAAATGCATTTTAAAAACATTGAGCGGTTCGGATCGTCAAAATTTGATCCGGAAAGTTGAAAAAGGGCCAAGTCCGCACGGAATTTTGTATGTGGGATTCCTTAGGAGACCGGCTTCCATATACGAAAATATATATATATATAGAGTACACTTCCAGTCCAAACCCTTACGGTCCGGACTCGGTCCGGACCTCCACCTTCCGGACCAAATTTCAACGATCCGAACCGTTAGATGTGTTTAAAACGTGTTTTTAAGGTCCAACGAGAAGATTTGGCAAAACAAAATACCCAGAAGGGCTTGATCGGGTATTAGCGTTTTTGTGAAAAACTGCCCCGATCAAGCCCTTCCGGGTATTTTGTTTTGCCAAATCTTCGCGTTGGACCTTAAAAACACGTTTTAAACACATCTAACGGTTCGGATTTTCAAAAAAAAAAAGGGAAGGCGGAGGTCCGGACCGTAACACGGTCCGGGATCCTTGATAGGAAGCTCGGTGTGTATATATATATATATATATATATATATATATATAGAGAGAGAGAGAGAGAGAGAGAGAGAGAGAGAGAGAGAGAGAGGGGTAGTACCACTAAATCCGAAACGGTACCCGGTACCATACCGTACTATTAGGAAAATCAGTACTCAAGCCATTTTGGGATTCGGATCCTTGCTTCGTGCTCTCTTCGGAACTGGGGAGGTTTATAAAGTCTCGGCGGCCAACTGAAACTTTTTGGGATAAAATAAACTTTGCCCCTTATTGATAGTTTGTTCTCACTTGGTCCCCAAAACTCAAACATTTACCACAGTGGCTTGTAATCTATTGAGTGTTTTCCGATTGGTGCAATTCGGTACTACAACATTTCCAACCCTTATTCATACTTTTACTCGAATTTGAGTAAAAGTCACATTTGATTTGAAACGCTCCAATAGATAAATCCAAATCTAAGTACAATTTTAGAAGAAATTTAATTAATGGCATTCTTGTAATTTGAATAGCAAGAAAACAAAGTTTAAAATTCAAATCCCTCCTCCATCCACATTGTAAATACTAACATGGCAAGGAACAAGTATCGTCGAGCTAATGTGCATGACATGGTGATAAGCCCCAAATATTGGATATATCTGAGCTTATCTCGTTCGCATGTTAATCTTTTGAATTGTTTGATATTGCATGATTGGTGTGTTTTTCCAAGTTTTAGGTTAAATGGAATAAAAGGCGTATCCGCTCCAAATAATCCCCAGTTGTATCCGGAAGTACCCCAAGACTCTCAACACCGTGGAGGACAATCGCCAAAGCTTAGAAGTCAATTTAAGGAGCTTTGGAAGGTTCAAGGAAGGCTCGTAACAAAGGAACAAGAAATCTAGTGATATGAGCCTCAAAGAAACCCGACACACTCTCAAGATACAAAGGCCATGAAGATGAGGTCAATTGGGTTTGAAAGTAGACTCATAGAGATTTCCAACGATTCAAGAATTGCCACATTCTGAGTTCGGACGAAGCCAAGGCGTGCCCGCAAAGTTGGGTAAAAAATATGTCTGAATAGAGGGAGTTTGGATCCCACCTCATCGAAATTCTCAACAGACCAATTTGGATCGATCCACTCTTCAAGGTGGATTGATCCACACGTGTCCTGCCGAATTTTGTTAGCTTTTTGGACTTTCCATTTATGGAAAGTCTTACTTTATGTCTCTTTTAGGATATTTTGGGAGAGAGAGAAATGGATTTATGTATAAGTCTCTCTCCCCCTCTCTCCTTCTTCCACACTTCACTTTTTGGGTAGATTTACTTTAAGTCATTTTGCATTCTTCTCTCTCCTCGATTGTTGTTTAAGTCATTTTTCCTTAAGAACACTAGTAAGTTTAGCTTGTCTTTTATTTTTCCATCTATTAATAGTTCTTGAAATCTTCGTATCTCGGTATAAATCTAGTTTATATCCGTTTTTACCCGTTAAATCTTGTTCACTTTTCTAGTCTAATCCTTTGAAAATCCTAGTATTTAATTGTTGTTTGTTTGTTAGTTTATCAAGCTTGTGGGAATAACTAATAACTGTAATTTTTAATTACCCAAAAAAAAAGCTTTAATGTTGTAGGCAAACTTAGGATTAACATTAAAAATCAGTTTTTAGGAGTTCATGTCATGTTCTTTATTTCCTTCAAATTTCTAGTCATGTTTCCTAGTATAATGTGTGAGTAGTTTACATAGGCTTAGTTATGGGGTGATTAACACTCCATGACTCGGGTTTAATCCATTCTCCTTGTCAAAAAGCTTGTATTTTTTGTTTATCAAAGAATTAAGGTTTCATTTCATATACCAAAGTTTGGGTTTGTTAATACCTTTGATCACACGTAGCCAAGGGTTTAACTACTTGGCACGTGTGATGCTTAGGACGATGTCAATTTAAACGTTTGCCAAATGAATCGAAAAACCCTAATCTTTGTTATACACCTTTTTCTAGTAAAATGATTTTAAGCTCTAAATCTTCCGCTTAGGAGCATTTGATGATGTCCCGAGTCGGTAATCAAGAGAGGGATGGATTAACGCTAGTCATGGTTGTTAAGCCCCTAGACTTTGCCTTAGTTTAATTAGTCGTTTAACCTTCCGAGTCGTTCAATGTTCTTGAGTTTATCAACGTACAAAGTACCTGGTTTTGAGACCTGCAAGTATAGCATGTATCAGAACAATATAATGGCAAAAAATGAAAGCTTTCGCCAGTGGCAAGAAATCAAATACAAAGCACATGGGTATCCAAAATGCATGTATGAATTCGCCAATATGATGTATTACCAGGTAACATGATGCAACTAGCAGCGAAGCCACTAAGGGATGGGCATGGGGACGGATCGGGGCCGGAGAGTACTGTCTCCACCCCCAATCTCCAAACCCCTTACCCATATCCATCCCCTATCCAATCTCCAACGGGGCTTTATTTTCATCCTCCATCCCCACTCCAAATGGGGAATGGGGATCCCCACAGGGATTCGGGGATCCAATTATTTTCCCTAGAGTAACAAGCAAATAGCAGTAGAAGCCCAATTGCAAATCATTTTCCCTAAAATCCAATCACTGGGTAACCCCTGGATAGCATACACACCAACCATGACAATGAAATAGAATATGTAGCAGCAAATGATAAGTATTCAAGGAACAACATTGACTGCCATTACGGGAAAACCAAAACATAATTAAAATTCAACTAAATTTCAACAAGATAGCAACAACTAAGGTTTTGTTCATCTCCCATTGATCTGGTATGTGTCTTTTGAGAGATGTGCAAATGTCTACCTATCACATTCATTGTTTGCGGCAACACCCAAATCTTGCAAATAGAGTTTCCTCCCAATCTGAACTTCTATGGAGCCAATAAAGCGGAAATAGAAACTACACACTAAACAGTCAATCTGCAGAACAACCAACAAACAAAAGGAAACCTGAAAACCACCGCAAAGAAAAATCTAAGAAACCAAATCCACAGAGAGAGCATTAATATCTGCAATTTCCAAAACCTTATTGGCAGAATGTTGAGCAGCATCAAGCATTTGGTCCTTTAACACAAGGTCGCCTTCTTTGAAATCCACATCAGCATAGACACCTGCAGTTCACCATTGTTAATGACAAAATAATAGGTACATCAAGATAAAAACTGAGAAGGTAGTAGTATTATAGTTCAAAGAACAAGAAAGAGAGACCAAGTACGATTGACTGGTATGCATCGAGAATGCACAAGTCAAGGACAAAAGGTTGCATTACCTGATCAATCATCAATAGTAGTTACATCAGACATACACTCATCAATGTCCATATCCTCATCATTGATAGTTGGAATATCTTCTTTCACAAAAAAAATAATAATAATAAAAAAATAAAATAAAATCATAATTAAAGACAATGAATGTTACATAGCACATTCGAATAAAAAAAATGTGAACAAAAGAGAGAATTAAAAAATTACCAGTATCCTCAAAGGCTGCCAACCAACTTTGGGATTAGTAGCACAAATTCCATCCATGCCAACAGAAATTTAAACATATAATATTGAGTTCACATGAAAGAAGGAGATGGATATAAACATATAATATTGATATAGTTCACGAGTAGCAGTTAGTTTCTATCCCAAAATAGCACACTGATTTATGAAACTTGACTTTTTTCATTTGACTACTACTTTTTCTCCTCATAGCTACATTGCCCATAGGCCATAGATGATTAGTTCTTTCAAAGATGAAATGGTAAACTAGAGACAGAGAGAGCACAACTTACACACGGTGAGAGTTGGGATTCCGATAGCCGAATTGGTAACAGGTGGCCAGTCGCCGAAGATAGAGGCTAATCACGACGGTCAGGTTTGGAGATTGGCAGAAGTGATGGAGGCACAAACGTGGGAGGGATGTGCGGCTGCCTGCAAATGAAATACAGTAAAAGAAGAACAATACGTGGAACTAATAAACCCTAGAACAATAATTACAGTGAGACCCCTGAGTTTGGAAAAAATTTAGTGTGACCCTATATGTCTGAAGAAAATTCAGTGAGACCCTAAATTTTCATAATTCATGAATAAACCCCTATATTTCGGGGACGGGGCGGGGATGGATCGGGGAACGGATTCGGAGCGGGGACATACCTATCTCCACCCCCTACCCGATCCCCAAACATTTTTTTAAAAAATCCCCATATCCTATCCAATCTCCAAACAGATCTCCATATTGCCGATCCTTTCGGATCGGGGATCAGATTCGGACGGGTCAGATGAAATGACCAACCCCAGAAGCCACCCTAGAGTCACCGCAGGTACGGGTCCTTGCTGAAATTTTATATAAGATCCATATAGGTTCCACTTGAATAGTCAAAGTCATTTTTTAACATTTAGCCTTTTAATTATTTTTTATATCTCAACTAGATATTCATTTCATGGTTAATCAAACTATCTAATTTAAAGCAAGACACATGTTATTTGTTCAAATATCTATGAAAGTAAGAATGACTTACAAAATAAGCGCCAATGTTTCGGATCATCAAAGTAAAAATCCATCTTGAACTTTTCAAAAGTGAGTAATTTTCACCCAGTATGGGTAATGAGTAATTTTCACCCAGTATGGGCAATGAGTAATGTTCATCCGCTGCTTAGGTGGGTGAATAAAATAATACTTTTAAATCTGAAAATTCTCCTTCTTTTCTCAAGTTGTGGGTCAGTGGCATTTTGTTGGGGGTTGGTTGTCACCGGATTTTTTTTATTTTTATAGTGCCCCCTAATGATGTATTTTCCTGCCTACGCCACTAGATGTAACCTTACCTCTAATGGGTTTCCTAAGCAACATAAATTTACTAATGCACAATTTTGATATTCCATATCATTAATGATGATTTCAGATCAACATCAAATGTCACTCATGGTTTTCTTTATTAGAATACTACTGAAGGGGGGTGACAAGGCTCACAAGGTGTTTTCTGAGGATAAGAAATTCATTGCAACTTTAAGTCAGCCCTACAATAGGATAGATAAAATATTTTTGGCCCTCAATCATGGAGCACAATCGTTCAAGGAATTTCGCAGCATGATTCACAGTTTTGGAGGTTTTCATTTACATATATATAGAGACACCCTGCATATTTGATTGGCAATGAACTTCGTCAATTTATCAAAAAGTTTATGCACTTCGTCAATTTATCACAAAGTTCATGCAGAAATTCAGGGAAAACTTAATACGAACTTTTCTTTAAAGAAAATTGAGATTTATAGCAACATAATCTGAATAGAGGATAAACTTTTCCAACATCATTCCTTCCCAAGTCAACCAGCCTAATGTGCTCTGCGCATTGCTTTTTCATCATGGAGAAGCTGTTTTTCCAACATATAATCTGCTTCGGGTATCTCCCCTCTCCTTACGGTCCCAGCAAGAGGTCGATTAGTGATCTTTCTCTGTCAACAAGAGTGTCAATGTTGCTGAACAGAAGGAAAAAAAAAAGTACATTGTCCACAGGTGACAATATTAATGCTAATGTATACTAATAAAGCAACTACTCCCCATTTGGTGAAGCCTTCTCACTTTTCAAAGAAGGCTCTAACTTTGAATTTACTGCACATCTATTAACCTGGTAACCACCCTTCTCCACTTGCTCACTCACCTAGTGAGTGCCACACCGTCAAGATAAGTGATTTAGCCACTGCAAAAGTATATGTTTATGAAAACACAATTGTTCTGTGACGAAATACATGTGGATATTGGAACATACACACACAAGAATTTTCTGTCATCAAAAGTTAATACTTCTTGGATTGTTACGCTAGTTTACCTTACTCACATGGGAAGAATTTCTGGACTTGAAGCAACCAAAATATAGACTTGAAGCTACCAAAACTCCAAGGTTCAAACATCTTTGCACTTTTTCGTTCCTCAAGTTTTGTTTTACAAGAAGTAGTCCATCATGTATAAAGATGTATAAAGATGAAAAATCCCGCCTCTGTTAAGTTATACACAATTGTTTGATGGATATATGTATTTAACTTAAAAAATAAGACTAATTTTATCACGCAGCTGCTAACCCTAAGAAATAGATGAAAGGTAGCACATCTCACTTCCCATGCAGGACAGATTAGGTTATCTGGTCTGTATGGTTACTATGGTAGACATGGTGGCAGTTTATTTATCAATTTTTCTTTCTTGAAATCATCAGTTTGAGATTTAGTGGGTATCAGAGCTAGCTTTTGTGCAGTGAGTACTCGATGCAGCTGAATGCATCCCGCATCAAAATTCTTCAAGCACAAGATGATCTGGTGAATGCCATGAAGGATTCTGCTTGCAAGGAGCTTTTGCTCGTTTCTAAGAAGAAGAATCCCCATAAAAAGCTTCTCAAAGCCTTGATTGTTGAGATTCTGTCTGTTGAACCATTAGTTCCATTTAAGAGACCAGTGCAAAAAGATTGATAAAGCAAAGTTACCCTTAAGTCCCAATCATGAACAAAATTCGTTTCTTTCACACAGTGACAACTACATATTGTTGACTCTCCACGTCAATTTTTTTATTTTATTTTATTTTTATTTTATCTCAAGTCCAAAAAAGATATATGACGACCTTTTGGATTATCTTTCCGAAAACCCTTACCTGAGATGTTCTGCTTGCTCAAATGTTCATTGTACTTGCACAACGGTGCCGTCGTCATGTCCAATTTGGGCTCACTGGAAGGAATATCAAATGTTCTTTTTGGTCAAGTTTTTACATTCTCCATCTCCCTACTCCTTATTTTCCTCCATTATTCATGTCAGGTAAATATGACTTCCTTGAGAAATTTACCGATTTTCATTCAATCTTTATAGTGCACTCATGGGCTTGTTTGCTTGTTCTGCGACCCATTAAATCCATCTCGTCATGATTCTATTAACTGTAATGTAGTTCTTAGATTTTAGGGACTGAAAACCTGCTTGTTGCAATCTGTAGAGTTTATTAAGGTTGAAGGAGCCGTCAATGAGTCAGTTTTGGAGGATGCAAAACGAGAGTATGCTGAGAAAGCACAAGTAAAAGCTCCAGAGGTTGCAATTGACAAGCATGTCTATCTCCCACCACCCCCAAGTAGTGCCGAATCCCACAAGCCCTCATGGTATTAATTCAGTCACTGGATTATTGCATTGTATGCTCCACTTGGGACGTACCTTGGTCCTTGAGTATAAAGCCTCTGCATTACCACTGCATTGAAAAGATAATATGTTGCTCCATATACAGGATAACAACTTTCGATCTTAATACACTGATAAGAAAATCTGGAGATTCCTCCACTTCAAATACCATATTCCTAAGGAAATGCCAAATGCCATTTTCCTAATAGCTGATGGAAGATGGGATGGTTAATAAGTTTAATGGTCTGTTTACTGTTGTTTCTGTGTTGATGATGTAAAAGCTCTGGAGAGGTAGTTTTGGCTTCAGAAGATGGGAAGATTGTCTGTGAGAACACACTGGATGCTCAACTGGATGTTGTCTTCCGGCAGAAACTGCCTGAGGTACGAACTGTCATCATGGAAATATAATCGATATTCTTCTTGGCACGAATCAGACAACATTTTATAAAGAAAAATGGCTGTTGCATGCTAATCTATAAATTGTTTACCCGACTCCAACCCCCTCCAGAAAAAGAGAGAATAAAACAAAAACCAAAAACAATGCAGAAGTTATGCTCAAACAAGAAGATAAGTGAAATGATTATGGTTACCAATAGTTTGCATCATATAGACCACTGGCCTTTGGAACTTGGGTTATTCTTGCTTGGACTGAGCGAGCTATTTCCTCTAAGGAAACCCGTCATTCTTCTGTGCTGTTGAAACTTGCTGCCGTCATTCTGCTGCCACTGCCGTCATGCTATCTCTGATTGTGGGAATAAGTTCTCTTATGGTTCTTCTTGGGTAACTTTTTGAGCCTCTTGGACTTAATTGCCTGATAGATCAGAGTATTATCTGATGTTGGGAATTGGTAATAAAAGTTCTTCTACATTCATTACATAGGTTAAGAGCATTACTACATTTTAATGTAAAGTTTTGGATCGGTCAATCCTTAAATGAATAAAAATTGGCCTACAGCCTCTCTCTCTTGAGTGTTCATGTTCACCAAATATTTCATGATTGTGGCCTGCACGTGGACGCGGGATATGTGAAGGTGTGCATGGATTTGTATGTAAGTTCTTTTCTTTTTCAATTCTATTCCTATATTTGCGCGGGAAAGTAGAACCAAAAAAGTTGAAAGGCTATGACATGATTGTCCGCGACCTTAGATCGCACATTCGAGGACATTGTTTGCCATCTTTCATCGTTGAATCGTTATAGTTGGAAGCCGAAGTACAGTAATCCCAAAAAGTATCGTGATCCAATTACTGACTCCCGAAAGAAAAGCAGAACTCAGTTTTTGATGTAATAGAGCTTGTTTTTTTGTATAGCTTACAGATTTTCTGTAGCATTTGGTCCAGACAATGTCACCTACAAACTGATATTGCTGGTTGAAGAAACAAGTAGACAACATGATTACATAGAACAGCAAGCAAAATTACATAGAAAAGCAAGAAGATTGACCCTTACACTAAACCAATAAATTATATGTCAAAATACTTGACAAGTTTTGCTCTGCTTATGGAAGTGTGAACTCTGCTACAAATTTTGATGTGAATGCTTTTGGGCCGACATCATGTTCTGTTGGGTGTAAACTAGATTGATTCAATTTATGCAACTATAAAAGAGGTGCTACCACGCCCTACCATGGAATGTGAGCCTATGAACTGAGGTGCTACCACTTAACATCTACTGCAGTTCATGAAAAATCCACTCGTCTACCTCAAAAAAATGGAAAATTTCCCGGAATTGCTGAACATTAAAGCTCAAACCTATGCTAAGATAAAGAATACCTCCGACTCCTTCCATTTTTTCCTTCTGATGCCCTGGATTTCCTCCCAGGTTTTTGCTGCTTTCCACCCCCTGGACCATGAAATATTCCTATTCTTCCAATCCCCTTGGATATTGAAGTTAAAAACTTTTTCCCATTCCCTGACTTCTCCATCATCCCTTGTTTCATGACCACCTGTTCCTTTTCCAGTTCACTAAGCCTCACCCTCATTCTTGAAATCTCAAGCTTAAGTTCCCTGTTCTCCCTCCTCAAAGAAGCATAATTATCCCTAGGGGACATGGCCGCACTAGGGATACCGCTGCTGATTTTCTGTGACAAGAAGTCCGTCTCCTGAACTCCCAGACATGGTGCTCTTCAGACGGAGCTGCTCATAGTAGAGAACCCTCACTGCCATGTGGACTGGGAGCCTGTCGTTCTGTGCAGCGTGATTTGAGGCTTCTTGAGAGAGCTTTTGGCAGTCTATGTATTTACAGAGCTGCTTACGTTCGTGCTCTGGTAGCATTGGATGAGCCTAATGGGGAAAACAGGATATAACAAGTCAAGTCAGAAGAGAAGAAGAAAATATTAACAACAACAACAACAAACAATAACATAACCCATTTAGTCCCCAATAATTGGGGGTATGGGCGGGGGATGGATAGGAGACAGACCTAACCTTTGGCAATAAATGCACAAAGTGGCTGCTCCCAGAATACCACTGAAACAGATGGATTAGAGACAGACCTAACCTTTGGCAATAAATGCACAAAGTGGCTGCTCATAGAATACCACTGAAACAGTGGTCCCCCTATACCGTCACAGTTTGCTGCGGAATCATGCCCTCAAATCACAGCTAAAAGGCATCAGAGAGGGCAGACCCAAGAATCATTTTGATTTATGTGCACATTACCATGCTTCTTTCATTCAGCATCCAGAGCATTGGCGTTGCACAAAAGAAGAAGAAAATATTAAGAGCAGTCTAAATTTTTAAGTTTCAGCGAAGACTTGGAGCTACCTTCTAATTCAGTAGCATGAGAAATGTTCATATATCTCTCTCCACCCCATAAAAAAAAACACAGATACGAGAGTCCTTTAAATTTTCAACTTTGCAAAAGAAACACCGTTTTACTATAAGACCCAGGAGTCATGCCACTATATGGTTGCTTTGCATGTTTCCGGTTTTTTGCTGTTTGTAGAAAGCAGGCAACATGTTTTTGTTCTTGTCCAAAGAGAATTTGATGTGCACATGACCTATTTTTATTGTTTATCAGCATAGTTTCACTTGTTCTGCTGGCAAGTGAAGACACTTGTTTTGTGTTTTCATTTTGGAGCCTGTTACAAAATCTACTTTTTAAGACACAAAACATGCACCAAGCATGCGTTAGTTTATCAAAAAAGTTTAGTGAATTAGAGCTTATTGCTTAACATGACAAGTTTGCATTACAGAGAAAAAATAATACCTTAAACTTACCTTCAGAAATATATCAACGGCTCTGTATAGCCCATCATCAATCACACGAGCATAGTCAGGCAGTATCTCAATTATTGCAACAAACTTTTGTACACTGAGATACGGATCAGGAGCAATTTCTGCTAAATACGCATCAACAAGCCGTCCTACTTTCAAAACAGACCCATGGCTAGGAGAACCAAGGCCGTCTGATTCATACCCACAATCATCATTTTCTTCCTCTTCAATCCGCTGTAGGAAATGCACCAATATCCTATGCACAGTATCCACATCGAACATAGAGTCACCGGCCTGAATGCACGGTATAAGCAGATCATCAAGCAGAACCATTTCCAACCTAAACGAAATTCTCCTCTCAAGCTCAAGCCTGCAAGTGAGGTTAGCATCAATCATGATTGCCATCCTCAACATTCCAAACAGAAAACTCAACGGAATAGATGAACTCTTCTCTGTTGGCATAAGAGACACAAGAGTTTCCACAATTTCCCTCTGGCTGTTTTCCATGGCACCTGGATTTGTTCTAGCAGGGTTCCGGATTTGTTGTTTTCCAATACCCTTTAAAGAAACTTGAGCGTAGTGCATTAAAGACGCAACAATGCTGTCTGATCGTACACCAGTCCTTCCCATAGCAGAGACAACTCTATGATAAGAATCAATATTCAGTCCTGAGAGATCTTCAACCCACCAATCAACACATCCACCCTTTAATTCTATGGATCCACTTTCACAATCTAAACGTGACAAGCCTGATACTAACTGCTCCTTACATGCACTCACAGCAATGGCATTAACACACCTGTTTAAAATTCCCAAATCTTCTGCAATAGGAAGTAGTGTCTCACATGCGGAGAGAACTTCCACCGACTTTTCTAGACTTTGAATAACCACCTCATTCAGATAGGTTTCTGTACATTCGATGAGATTTACTTCATAATAGTCTTCGGTCATTTCCAAGAATTCGGCAGCACAGCGCAGATGTGATACATTTGAAGCAGTAATCTCAAAGTTCATGCCATAACAGAATTTTGCAGCTAGTTCAAATGTCCGGGCACCACCAGGTAAGTTACAGAGTTCCAACCTTGAAATATTGGAGTCCTTAGCATCTGCCACCATTTTCCGAATCTTTCCACTTCGAGCTACAAGGGGAAACTTTTGTAAACAAGAACAAATATAACAATTTGATTAGTCTTCAAAAAAAAGCCTAATGTGATTCACCAAGGAAAGTAATCATTTTAAGCCCTTCACTCGGGAAAGGAATAAATTCAACATATGTAATGACAGGCTCCTTAGAGTAAATACATGTTAAGATTTCTACAAATCATACCAGAATTGGAATCTTTGAAATGCCTGATCAACTTAATTATTGATGCCAATTAAGTTCTCAAAATGAGCTTTATTACTATGATCTCGATTCTCCGCTAAAACAACTGATGAACATTTATACAGATGTGACAACAGCAGGGCCTTAATTCAGAGAAAGAGCAATAAGTGAAAGCAAATTCACATCAAGAAAGTGAAGAACATTCTGCTAGAGCTTAGTGTAGTTTTAAATACCGGCAGTTACGTAACGGTTTGGGCTCTCCAATACCATTACACCCCGCATACCGGCAAGAGTAAAATCGCATGCATATCTGTCCATATCTAATTCACGGACTGGTTCACGGCCGATATTCGACCGTTACGGGTTATTTAAGCAATTTAAAATTATTTTTTGCTGAAAAATGATTTTTGAAAATTCATGACCGTTACACCCGATTCCAGTTACGTAACGTTTGATATTACCGAAATCGTTACACTCAAACCATTACCGTTACGCATCGCGAAACCGTTATTTAAAACCATGGTGTAGTATTACGCAGCAGCCACCAACTGAATTGAGAACAAATATGTTCAAAAGGAGAAATTACCTTGTGGAGTAGGAAAGACTCTCCACCAACGACGACTGTAACATCCCCGGCAACATCTGAAAATATGCTGTACACAAGCAAAAGTATACCATGATCATCTTAGATCTCTGAATATAGAATTTTTAAAGAGCTCAATGCATAAACTTCAATCTTATATCACATATCCAGGAAAACAATTGCAATGAGCCTATAACAAAAACAAATCAAAATATTTACAGAAATAGGGCATGACATATATTATTAATTTAAAAGATTGCAGAACTGTTCCATAGAAGCCGCAATGTGGTTCTCTAACTTACCTATTAATAAATTATTGACATATCCAGAGTTGTTAGAAACACATGATCAAAAGTTGGAACATTGGAGTTTTTCAGGAGAATCATGGCACTCCAACCCAACTCCATTTGAGGTCTCCAAAAGGGAGACTCAACTTTCATTCTCCATAGATGGAGACTTTCCCACCAAATGGAGACCCATCCATCCCCATTTCTCATTTTTCCCAAAATCACCATTTTACCCCCTTTATCTTTTGATATCAAATTCTAATGACAACAATATCCTTAGTGTTTAGAAATTATTTGTAAAACAAGTATAACTTTAAGGTATCCTATTCTTATAAATTGGTACCATAGAGGCATAGAGAAGATATCGGCAATACCTTTAAACTGAGTCTAATATGTAATATATTTAATTAAAATTTAAAAAGTTCGAAGAATTGGAAGAAAAATTTGGAGAGAAGTTTTAGAGATGAAAATAGAGAATGCGGGTTGGAATTGGTGTGGATATTTGTATCCTCCGTACTCCAAACTTAGTTTTTGAATATAATACATTTGAGTCTCCAAAAGTGGAGATTGTGTGAGAGATGCTCTTAACTTGTTTGTATCCAGCTCAATGGATAAACTAATCTTGGGCTAATCCCACCGTTTACTAGTGGGACCCAATTAAAGCTAGGACTAGAGTCCAAAGAGTCAATTTCAAAAATATACACCTAAGTTCAAAGCTCAAGAAAAAGACTTCAATTCATATTTTCCTTTAGTAGTTAGTTGTTCTATTGTTGGCTGACTTTGAATTGGTACTTCTAACTAGTAAAGGAAAATATGGAAGGAACAGTAATAGCCAACAATAGAACAACAATGAGAATAAAACTTCAAAAATGGAAAATTTTGGGGACGGAGAGCATATAGGTTAGGTTGGAAATATGCTTAAAAAAACTGAATTTTTTCATTGACATTTTAGATAATGGTCACTTCACCAATGATGATTATACCTACAGACTAGGGGAAAAAAAAAGGTACTACCAAGAATTGGGAAAAAAAAAACATCAAAACCAGATCAAAGCAACAACGACTATACAATTACAACCGGGTACATACATAATCAAGCCCAACCAATGTACCTCTTAATATGTATCGACAGACATATGTATTGTGTGTGTGTGTGTGTGTGAGAGAGAGAGAGAGAGAAAGAGAGAGAGTACCGGTTAGCGAAGGAAGTGCAGAGCTTGGGAGTGGAAGAGTTAGTGAGAGAGGAGAGGGAATTCTCAGACACCATTTTTGTTCCTTGTTTCAACTTCTTCACCTTCGAACAGCATCTGAAACTGGGTATATTAGTAGTAGCTGTAGTATAGTAGCCAGTGGGAATGATATGAAATATGTACGTTTAATTTCGTTAGTTATTACAGAGGGAATTGCGAATGTTTGTGTTGAATTTACAGTAACACCCTAATCGGGCACATGGATTTACAACAAAAAAGCGCATACCTCTTTTTCTTGCTGCACAACTTGCTTTTGCTTTTCATTCCTTTGTCTTGTACCCACTGACTAAATTCCCAACCCCCAAAAAAAAACAATTGATTTTTTTTTTTTTTTATCACTTTTGGTTTCTGATTCCCTTCAGAAACAGAAGTCACGCGATCCTGAAAAAGAAGGAAGAGTGAGTTCGAAATTTCGAATATGCCATAGACGTTACAGTAATGCCAGCCTGAGAATTTCCCTGCATTTTTCATATCCTTTCCTTTTTCAAACCCCTTTAACAAGCATTACTCTAAAGTTGGAATTTATGAACTTCAGTTGACTAATTTTCAAATTTTGCCAATGGTAGGGCTAAGGTTTCCTTTTTATTTCATTTTTTTCCTCTACCCTTTTTGGCTGTGTTTTTGGGTTGAGGGTGAAACCATTTACGGTGTTTTTGAACAAAATTTTCCTTTTTTTTTTAACAAAATTTTCCCTTTTTTTTTAACAAAATTTTCCTTTTTTAGTATTTCGTTCAAAATTTATCAGTGATAAATAACACCACTGGTTATTCCAAACTATTGAATAATTATTCGTCATATTATAACACAAAGTCAAGACATATAAAGTGCAAAATTGCATGTCAGCATCTCGGGGGGTTGGGAATCGAAGATTCGGTAATACTAAATTTTGAACCATTGATCATAGAGATAGAGATAGGTGACTCGAGTCGTGCATTGCAACTTTGTCGTGCATCCCTGATCTCCGCACTACAAGGTCCGGTTTCCACGGGGTTGGAGTCATTGTTTCAAAAATGGGGGTTCTGCTGTCCTTGAGGGACGACAGACCCTATCAACCTCCAATTCGAATCATTCAAAAATAATTTTTGAATGGTTCTAATTAAAAATAAAATTCTTTTAGTGAAGAAAAGACTCTTTGCTGAAAGAGTTTCATTTTAAATACTCCTATGAACTATTGATTACCGAGACGCAAGGCTTCTTGCCGTCTCTTAAGGACAGCAAAGCTCCGGGTCCGTCGTTTCAATGCACTTTAAATGGGCAGGGAGGCAATACGGTTATTAGGTGGAAAGACATTGGGCATTTTGAGGAAGAGGTAAAGCTGCTGAAAGGAAGGTTGGACTGATGGGACAGAAATTAGCACAGAAATCTAGAAAGAAATCAATTATTAGCATGTGAAGCAACGATTGTGGGATTTGGGTTTGTGTGTCGTGTAGCAAATGCAGGATGCCAATGTTGTCTTGGTGGAGCCCTCTCAAAAGTTTAATAATGTCATCCAAATTCCAAGTAGATTTAATAATGTATATAAACCAATTGTGTCGACTCAGGTGGTGAGGACTTATGCATGTCACTAGGAGGCAAGGAGTTTCTTACCCTGCGTGTTTGTATTATACTTCTTATAGTTGTTGGATTATGTCTCTCTTTTGTAGAGTTATTGATTGGATTGCTCTTATAGTGATTGCAGACTTAGTTTCAACTCTCAACTTACATTTGGGTGTTTTTAGGGGGTGTTCCAGTAAGGTAGTTTTGTTTTAAAACTGTCTTGGTTTTTGTGTTATGTGATGTATTGTGAGAGGATGACTTGTCTTGGTTTTTGAGAAAAACTAGTTTTTGGAAAAAACTAGTTAGTGGAACACCCCCTTAATTTGATGTAATTCAATAGTATTACTATTTATCATACAGAATTATACTCCCTCCGTCCCAATTTTATAGTCCTTTTTTGGAGTTCGTGCCACTTTTCAAAGTGTTATATCTTATAATCTACAATGTTTTAGGAGATTTTGAACACTTTGATTATTAGATTAAATCAAGATCTATCAAACAAGATCCATATTGCATATAAAATGTATTACCGATTGAAAGATATAATCGTTTTTTTATCCGGTTAGGATAGAACGAGGGACTATAAAATTGGGACGGAGGGAGTATAAATCAAAATGTTTTTCCTTCTTTCAAAACATTATGTTATGCTTGTTTGACCAAAAGATAGTAGTTGGATTTTTTGTTATTATGTCTATTCACGGGTAATGGTCCGAATAAAGCCTCTCGTTTTCCTTTATCATTGTGTGTTCAGTCAACAAAGATGGTGTTCCATTCGAAAGCCAGCCCTGTACCTTTCCATATAAAAAAAGTTAAAAATAGTAATTTTCGAAACGATAAAAAGCAAGTTCTCAATGGATATACATCTTCGTGAAAAAAAAAAAATGTATACAACTTTCATTTGTTTTGGTTCTATTTTATGCTCTTCTCGTTTGTATGTTGTTATAATTCTGTTGTCTTTATTTCCGATAGTTTGTAACAGCATTTCACATTAAATGAAATTCGCTCTTTTACAAAAAAAATAAATAAATAAATAAAAATGAGAAGTCCAATGTTTGGATGCAAGCTTGGCTTTCTTTTTCTCTAGGCTTCTCAGGTAATAGAAATATTTGGATGGATCTTCATCATTAAGCAAAGAAAAAGGTACATGGTGTGATTGTTCATTGACAATATAGAGACTATATTGTGCCGCCTTCAAGCTGTTGCTCTGATTTGATCTTGCGTAAGATGAACTTCATAGAAAACGAGATAACAATGCAAAGAGAGAATAAAAAAATGGCAAGCTTTCAATTGTATGGAAATCAACTTCCTAAAGGACACAAAAGACTAACAAAAGGTTTCTTAAATAAGTGACCTGTAAATAAGTAGAACCGTCCCTCATAAGATCCACTGCCAGGCAATGAAAACAATCACACTACCCACGGGAATCCAACTTATTCAAGTTTTTATCTTTATCACTCTACCTGGTTAAGTTCTATTTTGGTTTGAATCCGCTCTGGTCAAAACCCCAGACATAAAAGCATTCACTAAATGGACAACACAGGAGAGGAACAATAAGTGTTGCTCAAGCATCATCAAGGGCAAGAACTCCAGGAAGCGATTTCCCCTCAAGAAGTTCCAAGCTGGCACCGCCTCCGGTTGAGATGTGGCTCATCTTTTCCGCGAGACCAACCTTCTCCACCGCTGCAACAGAGTCACCTCCGCCAATAATTGTTGTAACCCCTTTTCCACTAAGGTCTGCCAATTTCTTTGCAATTGCCTGTTCATAAACAAAATAGTATTCTATTTAGGGCCAAGGCAAAGAGGGAAGAGGTTTCAACCAAGTAGCAAATGCTAGACCATTCTTGTATAGCATGAGGCCGATGTTCATGCTAGACTTAAGAGGGCATGTAAGTTGTTTTGTGTACCTCTGTTCCAGCAGCAAACTTGTCAAACTCAAACACGCCCATAGGTCCATTCCAAATAACAGTTTTGGTGGTATCCAAGGCTTCTCCGAAGGCCTTGATTGAATCAGGTCCAATATCCAATCCCATCCAACCATCAGGGATACCAGATGCTGGAACAATCTACAAGACATAATGAACAATGTTTTAACCCTCCCCCAACAAGAATTAGTAAACAAAATATTTGGATTTAAACACCGAACCAAATCATGCAAAACAGATCCAAAGGACAGATCTTCTTTCTAATGTTTGAAGGTAACAAGCACTCTATGAAATTGCGGCACGGATGAAGATGTTAAGTTGGATTTCATTTCAAACTACTCATGAAAACCTGGTCAGAAGTTTTAGTTTATCGAAAGGGGTTGAGAAATAATAACCTTGCTATTCGCATCGGCAGCAAACTTGTCAGCAATAACTACATCAGAAGGCAGCATCAAAGACACCCCTTTAGACTTGGCCTTCTCAAGAAGGGATGTTGCAAGATCAAGCTTGTCTTCCTCCACAAGTGATGATCCAACTGAGTGACCTTGGGCCTTGTAAAACGTAAAAATCATACCTCCGCCGAGTAGCAAAATGTCAACCTTCTCCAACAATGACTCGATCACACCAATCTTACTTGAAACCTTGGAGCCACCAACAATCGCAGCAAATGGTCTTTTGGGATTTGAGACAGCTCCAACAAGATAGTCAAGTTCCTAAGACCAAAGGTGAAGTCAACAAGTCAACTAAAGAAACAGTTGTCACCACTTACCAATAATCAAATAAATAATTCAGTAAGCTCAACCAGAGCAAATTTCCGTTGGCGCAGAGTAAATAGAAAATTAAGTAGGATAACAAGATGACACCATCAGTCGTGTGGGCTGAACAAGAAAATAAAGTCCAATGAAGTCTCTAATGACCAACATGCAGGAATATCTTTTATTTACGTAAGTCAATAGTTCTATGCTTGGTATATCACGTTGGGTCAGTTTTAGTGTAGGAAATTAGCTATTGTCAACTGGTGACAGCCTACCCTTCTTTAGCAGCTTCTTTAATCTCATTGCGAGGCAGAAGTACCAAGCTCCAGGCCAACTTCTTATGGCATCTTAACAAACTAGACTACCAAACGAATTGGAAGTTTCAATTGAAGTCCAATAGCAATTTCTCCAATAAGTGAGTTTTCATTCCGCTTATAATGTAGCTCAACTTATGCACACAATACCATGAGATCTTAGCAAATAAAGTCTGAAATTGGAACCAAGGGTATAACACGTGCTACTGCAATTTAGATCACTCTTTATCAATTGACCAGACAATTAAAACATCAAAGCCGTGATTCCAGTATAGTTCCCCAAGAATGGTGCTGAGTTCATATATTTCAACCAAATTTTATTTGCATACGTTTATATCACCCAGGTAAAATTTGGTTTCTTTAAGAAAATACCCAAAGTAATACAAACAAGGTATTGGACGTACAAACCTTCTGCATAAGGAATCCAGCGACTGAAGGCTTCAAGTACTTAGCCACTCCTTCCGTGGAAGCATGTGCTCTATGAGCAGTTCCAAATGCATCATTCACGTAGAGATCAGCAAGTGATGCCAGCTTCTTCGCAAATTCAGGATCATTCTTCTCTTCCTCCTTATAGAACCTCACATTCTCCAGAAGCAGAACACTCCCATCTGGCAATGCAGCCACCGTTTTCTCAACTTCTTCGCCAATACAGTCATTCACCATCACAACCTGTTGGAGGCACAACAACAAGATTAGCAGATATTCACCATAATAACCACATTAGTGACTGCAAACAATGTCTAGTCGGATGAACCTTGTACTAAATAGGAATAAACAAACCTCAACACCTAGTAGTTCAGACAACCTAGGCACAAGAGGCTTCAAGCTGTACTTTGGTGTGACACCTTTTGGGCGTCCCTGCAACCCACATTTCAAAAAGAATTGCTGAATGAGTTTCTTCTTCGGCACAACTTATGGTATAATTACTGAATGAAATCATAGCAATACTTGCAAAAGGGAATAGAAACTAAACACAAAGACGGCCTCCTTTTGCATGACTGAAAAACACATCTAGCCACCCACAGGAAAAATTTAGATGACGACAGGATTCCGTTGCGGAGTTTCTTCTTCTTCCCCTTCCCCATCCCACATCCCTCAAACCAAACACAAAATCTCATCACAAACGTAAACAAACTTTGTGATCCTCAGCTACTACTGGTGAAAGAAAAACTAGCAGCACTCTGGGGTGTTACTCTTTCAACAAAACAGTGGATAATTTCCCTGACAAGCAACTAAAGGGAAGACTAATACCACATAAAAGGAAGGAGTCTCAATAAAACAACGGAAAAAACCAATAACGGAAAAATCTAACAATTGATTCAGGTATATTGTGAAGTCAGGACAACAATCATTCATCAAACATGCAGTAGCTTCGGAAAAATAAACATATTACGGAAAGAAACGGATATGCAATTCAATACGCGCAATGTCTGGCATAAGCCACAAAAGGTACTAAACTCTATATCATACCACACATCAATAAGAATTCAAGCAAACAAAATGGTTCACGTAGCCCCAGAAAAACACCACATATCAACTACGATGCCTACCTAAACTTTGTAGCTTTCTATAGGACGTTCAACAAACGAAATAGATCACAATAACCCTAGAAGAATAAAGCTACCAACTAGGACAAAATCCAGTCCAGCAAGCAGTATTCGCTATCCTCAAAGGTTCCATCTCCCATGAGATAAGTTTATACGCTTTGCAACATTGTTGCACACTCTGTCCACTGCAACTGAAACACAAATTAATCCACCAAATACGTTATAACAAACTGGAAACTTAAAACATTCCTGAAAAATACAAACTATGGCTCCGAATACACCTTTCTCATTCAAAATTCTACAGACGGTTTTTTCCAACGTTACAGAAGAAAGCTGGAACCCAAGCACTCCTATGAGCCTCTAATAGTCCGAATAGGAAACACAAGGGATATGAGCAAAAAGGGATATGAGCAAAAATGATCTGCGTAGGGATATGAGCAAAAATGATTCTTATTTGAGAAGTCATAAGTTATTTAAAAGAGAGAACGTTGAGCTAAACAAGAAAATACTCCACTGTTCCTTGGTCGGCAAAAAATGACAACACAAAGATATGGCTGAAATCCAATAAGTAAAGACCATTTTCCAAAATAAATTAGGCGGTGCAAAATACACTCCGCCAATTTAGTTTCAATATCAATTCCAAATATGATATGGACAACAGCATTTGAGTGTTATCACATACTGCCCCTGAATATGAAGTGATCTGTGCAATTAAAATATGTATCTCTTGTAAAAACGACCATAAAATAAAACAAAGAGATCTATGATAAACCCAATATCAAACAGAGTACAGTGGTTTTACCAGATGGGAAGAGAGGATGACTTTGGCACCATGACCCATCAAGTACTTGATAGTTGGGACAGCTGCTCGGATTCTGGTATCATCAGTGATATTGAAATTGTCATCCAAAGGAACATTGAGATCAACCCTCACAAACACCTTCTTCCCCTTCAGATCTGCTTCCTTCAGATCACCTACACTCCTCTTTGAAGCCATTCCGACTCTTTGAACACACAAAAGTATCAGCAAGCGGATAAATCAAACTATTACATGCATGATGTTGTATGTATACAAAAGGAAGGATTTTAAACTTACTACGATAACAAAGATGAGATTAAACAAGTTATTAGAGATGAGACGATCCTGGAAGCGCGATAAAAGAACAGCAGTCAGTGACAGGGCAGGCTAATGGTGAAGAAGGAATATGCGGAAGATAGCGCAGGATAAGAAGGGGGATTCTATAAAGAGCCTGCTGCGCACCTACTTTCCATTTGTTTTGGGCTTGATTTTTGAGAAAAGAAGAAGAAAAAAAAATTGGGCTCAGTCGGACTGGGTCCAGAATCCATATTATTGATGTTTCGGCCCGACAGACAAATAAATACTCTCCGTTCCTAAATAAGAGCCTCACTTTCTCTCTCTTGTCATTTTACAAATAAAAAAATGAAGCACTTTTCGTGTATCATTTTTTGAAACTTTTCACACCGAATTAAAGTACTCGTCAAGTAATTTGGTGCGAAAAAATTTGAAAAATAATTTACGAAAATAGTTCATTTTTTGATTTGAAAAATAACACAATTTTTCGTAATGAAACATTATTTTGGAACGAGGGAGCAGTAAAAATAATGCATCCCCAACTGCGGAGCATCATCAGTTTTTTACTACTCCGTATTTTCTTTCTCTTATAATCAAATCCAATCCAACTACTGATTTGAGACTGGAGATTTATCAACCACTGTAATCACTAATCTAGCTCCTCCACAAAAGCTCCCGTGGCCGTGAAAAGTATGGTTGTAATGCAAATCTACGGCGCCGTCTCACCGTCTCCGCCGTAAGTGCTTCTCTTTGGTCTCTCTCTCTCTCTCTCTCTCTCTCTCGAAAGTAGTTGTTCACTTTGACGTAGAATCAAAAATTACTCTGCGTAGTCGGCGAGGGGACTTTTGAGAATCTGCTGATTGCATTTGCACCTCTGTTGGTATTGTTTTTTGACTTTGTGGATCGGCCCCCCGAATATTGAATCTTCTATTTGTGGAGCTTCAGTTGACTTTCATGGAGGTTTGTTAAGTTCTGTTGGGATTACTAACTCTCTTGCACCTGCTTGTGTTGCAGCCGTGCTATTTTTTCCATGGTTTGTTGCCCATGTCAAATATCAAACCGATTACAATTTCCTTGCAAAGTAGACACTGGGTTTAGAGGAGGTCTCTCTCTCTCTCTCTCTCTCTCTCTCTCTCTCTCTCTCTCTCTCTCTCATTTTTTCGAATTGCTCACTGAAGTTACAAAGCATCTTATATTCCATTTCGGGGGTGCTATGCATCCCATGTTGAGGACGAAGTCATTCCATACAACAGGGAAAATGGATGATTCCTTTCTTTTTGATTGGTGAGTAAGTGAATTGAGAAGGAAATCTGCAAGAAAAGATTTGCACCAAGCAGCAAAATTTCTCCTCAAACTGAAACCAAATAAGGCCCCCTTCTTTGTGTGGATGCATGCTCATGCAAGCGTTTGCACTTGCCTTATGTTTAGAACTTGCTCAATACTACACTTACATTAGTTGAGCTTATTGTTTCATATGAGTTTCGTTCAGAAGGTTGTTTCTAATGAACTGATTGTGCAATTTCAAATTTTCGTTGTTTTTAATTTCATTGTCACTTACATCATATCTTTATAGGAATCAGAAAGCTAAAGGTTGCACACGTGACGGCTGCCTTCTGGGAATCCATCAAATCTGGGTAATGCTCTGTAATGAATGTACACCTGCATACATAAGTAAAATCTTCAGTTGGGAAATCAGCTTATGGTAGCATGGTCATTTTAAGTTCTTTTGTCTTGTTCTTCACTAATTATTCTCTCTCTTTGTTTTAACCCAATGGTCTTATTATCAATTTGGGTTTTACATGTATTTATAATATTGCAAATGCCACTCAAAAAGTAATGTAAAGGCTAAAGAGGACTGTTACCAGTCTGACACTTTGACTTGTTTTGCTGTTCTACAAGTCTATGAGTTTGCAGCCATAACTGTTTCAGCCTTATGGCACGTTTCTTCCATGCCTCAGATTACTTAATGTAAATTAAAACTGTATATTGGTGTTCTAGTTTCTAAGGAGTTCAAAGCCTCTTCAAGGTCTTCAATATGTTGAAAATGTTTAGTAACTCTGATTTTTCATTACTGATCTTGATTTTGTACGTTTCTCTGTATAGATTACTGTAGAGTGTTTAAACTAATAGAAGACTCCTACATCAGTTTCTCAAGTGTTTGCTGACTTCACTCATAATGATCGTAAACAAATACAATTGATGCCCTTTCTCTGCTAGATTATGTTCTATTTGATCATGTTTTTTCTGTGCCCTAAGCAACCAGAATGTATAGATGTCTGCATTAGCACTCCGTATGAACTATGAAGTCTGTTACGTTCAATGCTGAATGCCTGCCATGCAATTTGCCGAGCAATTTGCCCGTTTTTGAACCCTTTTACAGTTCTTTCCACGTCGATCAAGTAATTATTGTCTTTGACACTATAGTTCATTTGCAAGGAAGAAGGGTCACTTCAGGCGGAAAATCCAAAATAGGAAACTTGTTTGCAACGTATGAGGGTTACTTCAAGTGGAAGACTTCAATTCTATATGAATTATCTTTTCGCTGTTGCGCGTCTAGTATTTCCTATATTCTTATACTTGTTGCATATGAATATAGTATTACGATTTCAACTTGTATTGGGTACATGGACGCTTAAAAAGTCCATTCTGTTGTTTTATATTATCTGTCGATCTGTTTGATGCTTGGAATTGAAGACATGGATTTGTAGTAGTTGTAGTACTTCCAATAAAAAAATTCTATATGTAGTACTAGGCCCTAAACTCATATTGTTATTACTACAGACCTGATAAGTATTTTTGTTAATAGAGAGTAAAGTTAAATAGGGGTTTTAATCTTTCACTTCAGGTGAAAAACAGGGACGAACCTTCTTGCCTATGAGAGCCTAATTTTTTTCATCATCACATGTGTGGGACTGGAGTTTTCAGCTGGAATACATTATTGGTGGGATGGTGGGAGATTTCTTTTGCTCAACACTTCCACAATATTATTCCACTGCCAGAAACAAATACATACACTTGAGAACTCACGCTGAGTTTCTCTCTCTCTCTCTCTCAAACATACGCACACGCTTACACACAATACAGGTATGTTTTGAAGGAAGATTACACATAACACAAATGCTACAACTACTATAAGAGAGGCTTCATAAGAAACCTCCCAGCCCCCATCACAATAATCCACAATCAGGCGTAATTATTTCTAACATGCGTGTCTGACACCTGTGGTTGATACAGTCTATGTAGCAAATGCTGCAATGTGTAATATAGATTCGGGCATGCAGTGTGCTAAAAAATAGTGTGGAGTAAAGGGGCTCATGGTTCCCTGTATTGTAAGCAGGCTATTCCGTAGTGATACTCCTCCATTAAGTCTTCTGTGCTTGCATTCTGTATTAGTTTCTGGATTTTTTATCAGCCTTTTTCTAACAGTATAGCATTCTTAAATGCATCAAACTGCTCCATGTATATCTATGAGAGCAGTTGTATTATTCGCCCACTTCCATATCTATCGTTTTGTTAGTTAGCTTTTTGCTGATGTTTGCACCATAATGCAAGATGCGTACTGCCATCCAGCTGATTTAGCTCATGGATAGGTTAAAGGGCCTTATCTTGCTTTATGTTGCAGATTATTGAAGAATCCTACACAAGTTATTGAAGCACCTTCCACTGTGGAAGAGGAGGAAGAACCATTACCTGAAGAGTTGGTTCTGGTTGAGAAGACTCACCCAGATGGATCAATTGAACAGATAATTTTTTCTTCCGGTGGAGATGTGGACGTGTATGATCTCGAAGCCTTAAGTGATAAGGTAATTTTTTCCAGAACCTTTCTGTAAACATGCGGAGTTGGACAAATAAATCCCTTTTAAGTAGTCTGATGTAGTAGGTGCATGAGCATGAAATTAGCTTGCATGCATCAATTTTGTGCATGCATGCATGATGCTGCGTAAAACTATACCCTGATTTCCTTTACCCTTGGTCTTTGGCTCTCCCTTTTCTCAAATAAGCTCACCCTTTTAGTAGCTTGTGAGGTTTTTTTTAAGGAGTTGTCATGGTTGAACTGTTAATGTATCTCCATGTATGGCGTGTAATCTTCTATTTTAGGGCAGATTACGTTGACCATATCATATCGTGATCTTGCCTTGTACATCGTTTCCATTTTAGCCTATTGTAATCTTTTCCTTCTAGGCTTTATCTTTTCCTCTTTAGAGTTAGTCTTTCTCCTATTTAAATCATGTAATAGCCTAGGTATTTTCATTCAGAAATTTAGTAATAAGATTAGTTTTCCATTTTCTGAAAACCTACATGGTACCAGAGCCACAACATTAGGCTCCGACTCTGAAATCAGTCCCTACCTTCAGTCGATATCTCTCTCTCTCTCTCTCTCTCTCCCTCAGTCGAAGTCTTCTCTACATCTTCTTCTCTAAAACCTTAACTTCTCCATAACCAGATATCACAAACAACCAACCAGCACACCCGACAAACATCAACCATACCCAAACACTACGGCAACCTCCAACGCGCTCTGATAGCCCTCGCTTGACGTCGCCGACCTCTGGCGACCCTTGACGACGCATCTCAGAGTCACTCATACCTCTGATCCATCATTTACAACCCTCGTCAGCCATCATCTGGACTCCTCTGTCTCCGGTGACCCTCACCGACAACCACCGAACCACGTCGGAGCTCCGGCGACCTCGGTTCAGGCCACACCCGACTTTGGTTTACTCACAGAACCTTGATCTGTCCTTAAACATCTCCGGCGAGCACTTTCCAGTCATCGACGAATCTCATCAGACACTCGCCGGACCATTCAGTCCTCTGACTACCTCTGCAACAATCAGATCTGAACCCCAGCAGCCCTCTGACGCAGTTTCGACTGCATCCATCAACTTTTTGACTTCGTCTGACCACCCTGGTGACTCGTCGGACCTCTCCATACTCCAGCGACCCTCAGACTTGCTCCGACAACCCTCAGTCTCACACCAGTGGCTGTTATTTTGATCTTTTGTGGACTTTAGTCAGCATCAGAACCTCTCCACACTTCGTTTTCTCTCACTAGATCTCTGGTACCCTCTAATCTACTCTGGTTATCTGGTTCACTGATTTATTACGTCTGCTAGCAACTATTTTGTCCTGGTATCTGGTACTGTGCACTTGATTGTGTTTCTCTATCTAACATCATGTCTGGAGATAGAAATCAGGCCATTAGTGTTCGTCTGACCGGTAATAATTACTCTTATTGGTCTAATGTGATGAAAATTTTTGTGGTTGGTAAGGGGGTATAGGGACACGTTGATGGTTCAACACTATGCCCATCTAATCCAAAAGCTGAAAATTATGCCACTGCACTAGAAAAATGGACCATAGAAAATGCACAAATTCTTACTTGGTTTCACAACTCTGTAAAACCAAGCATTGGGATGAATTTTTCAAAATATGACACATCCAAGAAAGTCTGGGACTACTTGAAGGGTATGTACCTTGAATCTAATTTTGCAAAACAGTATGAACTTGAATGGTCTATTCCATAGTTGTCAAAGGCGCGCCTAGGCGCGCACCTAGGCGAGAGGCGCAGCGAGGCGCACCCTTTGCGCCTGGGGTACACCCAGGCGAGGCGACTTGAAAAAGGCGACGCAAAGGCGCGCAAAGGCGCAAAGGCGAGAGGTGCAAAAAAAGCGCGCCTCTTTAAAGTTTAATAACAGCCATTGATTCTGTGACTTAGGTTAAAAATCTGATCTTGGCCATTGGTTTTTGATCTCAGAAATAAAAACCTCAGTAGCCGTCCAACATCTCTGATGTCTCTCTCTCTCTCTCTCTCTCTCTCTCACGAACGAAGAACATCTCTCTCTCTCTCCAGCAAGAACGAAGACAGACGAAGTCTTCCGGCGTGAAAGAAGTCGATCAAGTCTTTCAATCAGTGTGAAAGAAGACGATCAGTGTGAAAGAAGACAGACGATCAGCGTGAAACAAACTCACCAGTCACCTCTGACTGTCGTCGTCGTTGAGTCGATTGGTCTGATTGGAGTCACCACTGCTGCACCACTCACCGTCGGCGTGATCGTCATCGTCGGCGTGGTCTTTAGTAGTCGGCGTGATCGTACGTATCATGTATGTCTCTCGCTGTCCCTCTTGACTCTCTCTCTCTCTCTCTCTCTCTCTCTCTCTCTCTCTCTCTGTGTGTGTCTCTGTAATTCTGTACGTATCATGTATGTCATCTATATGACTCTATCTACAGGAGAAGGAGTAACTTTTATCACTTGTGTAATTTTTTCAATTTATTTATTAACTGAAACGTGTTATGTACAGTGGCCTGTGGCAGTGGCCATGTCCACATATATGACAAGTGTAATGTGTCAATCTGTATATTTTTTTTTTCTTTTACAAAAGTATAGACTAATTGTATACATAAACTAATTAATTATACTACTATAGTTCATTTATATTATATGGTGAACAAATTAAAATCAGTTTATATTTTATTTTATTTTTTTTACAAAGTATAGTCAATGTTTATATGTTTTTTTTTTACAAATAGTCAATGTTTATATGTTTTTTTAATCAGTGTTGCTATATGCTATTTTTTCTAATTTTTTTTACACAGGTGCGCCTCACTTCAAAAAGGCGCGCGCCTCGCCTCTCGCCTCTCGCCTTAGTCCCCACGGGATTTTGCGCCTCGGTGCGCCTTTCGCCTTTGACAACTATGGTCTATTCGTAGTGCAACCCAAGGTGATAAAACTATTCAAGAGTTCTATAACGAAATGACTACTTATTGGAATCAGTTAGCTTGCATGGAACCTGCTTCTTTACGTTCATAGCCTGAGCTTATTGAATATTGTGAGCAACGGAGGTTGGTCCAGTTCCTTATGCCTCTTCGAGCTCAGTTTGAGCCCCTTCGCGGGGCAATTCTACACCGTGTTCCTTTACCTTCTGTGGATGCTGCTGTTGATGAACTTATTGCAGAAGAAACCCGGTTCAAACTGCCTAGTATGGCTTCTCCTGGTTCACAGTCAGTTTTTGCTACTTCATCTGTCTCAATTCGTTCACCTTCAGCAGCTCTGTTGCCTACTCCAACCTCACATCTCATTCAGTCTACGGGAAAGCCCAAACCCCAATGGTCCCAGACACCTGTGGATGAGTGCAGCTATTGTCATGAGAAGGGCCATTGGAAGCATGCATGCCCTAGGCATCTCCAGCCTAAAGGACGTAATGCTTCTCAGTCAACTAGTTTTTCAACTCGTCGGCCACCACAACAGAATTCTTGCCCTCCAGCAGCTTTGGCAACACCTTCCTCCAGCGGCACTCCTCCTCCACCCCCGTTTGATTTTGAGCAGTTTCAGCAATATCAGGCTTACATGGCAGCCATTCAAGGAAAATTCTTCCCAAGCTTCTGTCCTAACTACCACTACTTCAGGTTTGCATGGTGCTTACACCACAGGTATCTTACACACCACTTGGTTGTTTGACTCTGGCTCCTCCCATCATATGACCCCTGATTTATCTCTCCTTAGTCATTGTGTGTCTTCTGTTTATCCTATTAGTATTGCCACTGCCAATGGTTCTTCAATGCAAGTTGTTTCTATTGGTTCCATCCTTCCTACTACATCTTCTTCTCTATGTATTCCTAATGTTTTTTATGTTCCCCAATTAACATTGAACCTCCTTTCAATTAGTCAGTTGTCTGATTCTGATTTTGTTGTTATATTTTCTTCTTCTGGTTGTGCTGTGTAGGATCGCGATTCCAAGAAGCAGATTGGGGCAGGCCGTAGAGTTGGTGACCTCTATATCTTGGAGCATTTGCATATCCCGTCAGAGACCTCTTCCACTACTGCGTCATCTTTTCGTTTAGATAATAAATTTTCTCCCTTTTATCTTTGGCATTCTAGATTAGGACATTTGTCTAGTGAGCGTCTGAAACTTTTGGTTAAATCTAGTCATTTGGGAAACATTTCTATTAGTGATATTTCTGCTTGTTGTGGTTGTAAGTTTGCTAAAATGACTACTTTACCTTTTAATAAAAGTTCTTTTGTTTCTACTTCTCCCTTTCAGCTTGTTCATACTAATTTGTGGGGTCTTTCCCCAGTTGTCGCTAAAGGTGGTTTTGTTTACTATGTTTATTTTGTGGATAATTTTAGTCGGTATACATGGGTGTACTTAATGACGCATAAATCTGATTTCTTTCAAATTTATCAAAGGTTTCATGCTATGGTTCAAACTCAATTTTCTGCATCTATTAAAATTCTTCGTTCTGACTTGGGTGGGGAATACTCTCTTGTTGAGTTTGATAAATTTTTAGACACCCATGGGACTATCCATCAGTCTTCTTGTACTGATACTCCTCCTCAAAATGGTAAAGCTGAAAGAAAGCATCGTCATCTTCTTGATACTGCTCGATTTTTTCTATTATCATCCTCTGTTCTTTCTCTTTTTTGGGGAGAAGCTGTTCTCACTGCAGCCTATCTTCTGAATCGGATGTCCACTCCTCTTCTCTCCGGTCAGGTTCCTAACTACTCTATGGTCAGGTTCCTAACTACTCTCTTCTTAAGGTGTTTGGTTCTACTTGCTTTGCTCTTCTTCTCAAGAAAGATCGCACTAAGCTCAGCGCCCGTTGTGTCTTAGGCGTTTTTTCTGGGATATGGAATTAATCAGAAAGGCTATCGGTGTTATGATCCTGTAACCAAAAAGTTGTATGTGTCTAGGCATGTCGTCTTGTTAGAGCGTATTCCGTATTTCACTATTCCTCCCAACACTACTCCTGTAGCTAAGGAGGATTTGATCTGTATTGACCCGTTTCCTGTAGATGTGCCTACTAATGAATATACCTCTACTCTTGAGGTCTCTGATGTTTCTGCATCTCTTCCTCACCGCCCTCCAATCACTCAGATCTACACCCATCGTCCAACTTCTTCTCCTGCTCCCCAATCTGCCTCTGAAGATCCTGATCCGCCTGCTCGCCGGTATCCTACCCGCTATGATGCACGGACACGGAAACGGACACGGACACGGACACGGACACGGGGACACGGCAATTCTAAAAAAATGGGGACACGGACACGGCAGGGGACACGCCACGTGTATATTTATTTATTTATTTAATTATATATTTATTTACATATATATATATTGATAATACATTTTAAAACTTTTAGGGGTCAAATTGAATTTTTTTTTTAAACTTTCAGGGATAAAATTGAAATTTTTTAAAACTTAGAGGGGTAAAATTGAAATTTTTTAAAACTTTCAGGGGTAAAATTGAATTTTTTAAAACTTTCAGGGGTAAAATTGAAATTTTTTAAAATTTTCAGAGGTAAATTTATTATTACTCAAAAACTAAGGGTAAAAACTGTAATTTAGCTTATATATATATCAGATCTTCTTCTTCCTCAGCCGACACAACTCCAGCCCTAAAAAATCAGATCTCAGATGTTCTCACGCTACTGCTGGAAGCTCAGGTATGTGACTACGTCGTCTCTCTCTCTCTCTCTCTCTCTCTCTCTCTCTCTCTCTCTCTCTCTCGTTTTTTTCTCTCTCTCTCTCTCTCTCTGTCTCGTTTTCCCTCTCTCGGCTTCTCTCTGTCTCGTTTTCTCTCCCTCTCTCGGCTTCTCTCTCTCTCTCTCTCTCTCTCTCTCTCTCTCTCTCTCTCTCTCTCCCGTGTCCCCATCCGTGTCCCCATCCAAAAAAGCACATTAGCCGTGTCCCATGCCACAGTGGCGTGTCGGGACACTGCGATACGGCATCCGGGAGGCGTGTCGGTGCTTTGTAGCCTACCCGTGACTGTCATCCTCCGGTAAAATTTGGTTTTTCTAATACTTGTTCCTCCTCTTCATACCAATCATTTCTTTCTCGAATTCACACTTATTTCGAGCCTAGGTCTTATAAAGAAGCTTGTCAAGATCCCAACTGGGTGGATGCCAAGAACGCTGAACTCGCTACTCTTGCTCAAAATCACACTTGGGAGTTGGTTCCACTCTCGCCTGGAAAGAATCTTATTGGTTGCAAATGGGTCTACAAGGTCAAGACTCATTCTGATGGCTCCTTGGAACGGTACAAAGCTCGCCTAGTCGCTAAGGGTTTTTTTCAGGAGTATGACATTGATTATGAGGAGACCTTTGCTCCTGTCGCTAAAATGACCACTGTTCGCACCTTGATCTCTGTTGCAGCTGTGAACCAATGGCCTCTTTCTCAGTTGGATGTGAAGAATGCCTTTCTCAATGGCTTTCTATCTGAAGAAGTTTATATGCGCCCTCCTCCTGGCTTCTCCCATCCCTCTGGTACTGTTTGTCACTTACACCGGGCTCTCTATGGTTTGAAACAGTCCCCTCAGTGCTTGGTATGCACGATTTCAAGCTGCGGCTCCTCAGATTGGCTTCAAGCCAAGTATGCATGACTCTGCTCTCTTTCTTCGCCGTATGTCTCATGGTCTGGTTCTTCTGCTGCTCTATGTTGATGATATGATCATCACCGGTTCTGATATTGCCGCCATTAGTGGCGTCAAACGTCATCTCTTCCATGAGTTTGAAATGCAAATTTTGGGCCCTCTTCGGTATTTTCTTGGCATTGAGGTTGTTTCTTCTCTTCAGGGGTATCTTCTGGGGTAGTCCAAGTATGTTTCTGATGTTCTTCATCGCGCTCATCTCACTGACACCAAGACTGTTGATACTCCCCTTGAACTTCATGCCAAGTCCTCTGCTTCGGATGGTGTTCCTCTTGAGGATCCTACGGAATACCATGAATTGGTCGGTTGTCTGGTTTATCTTACTGTGACTCGCCCGGATATTGCCTATGCTATCCATATTATTAGTCAGCTTGTCTCTGCTCCTCGGTCTACACATTGGGCGGCTCTATTACGCATCCTCCGTTATGTTCATGGTACTCTTCATCAATGTCTTCTGCTATCTTCTACATCTAGTTTGACACTTCATGCTTATGCCAATGCTGATTGGGCCGGGGATATCAGTGATCGTAAATCTACCTCCGGTCTTTGTGTTTTTCTCGGTGATTATCTTATCTCCTGGCGAAGTAAAAAGCAATCTGTTGTTGCTCGCTCCACCGCTGAAGCGGAATATCGTGCTATGGCTCATGCTGCGTCTGAACTTGTGTGGCTTTGCTGGCTTATCTCTGATATGGGTGTTTCTGTCACTTCCCCCACTCCTCTTTATTGTGATAACAAAAGTGCAATTCAGATCGCCCACAATTCGGTCTTCCATGAGCGGACTAAGCACATTGAAATTGATTGCCACTTCATTCGCCAGCATCTCCAGTCCGCCACCATTACTTTACCCTTCATCTCTTCTACGCTGCAGTTGGCATACTTCTTCACAAAGACTCACACTGCTACTCGGTTTCGCTTTCTCCTTGGCAAACTCTCGATGCTCTCTGCTTAGGCATCCCGAGTTTGAGGGGGGGTGTTAATGTATCTCCATGTATGGCGTGTAATCTTCTATTTTAGAGCAGATTACGTTGACCATATCATATCGTGATCTTGCCTTGTACATCGTTTCCATTTTAGCCTATTGTAATCTTTTCCTTCTAGGCTTTATCTTTTCCTTTTTAGAGTTAGTCTTCCTCCTATTTAAATCATGTAATAGCCTAGGTATTTTCATTCAGAAATTCAGTAATAAGATCAGTTTTCCATTTTCTGAAAATTTACACCAGTAAAGAAACTTCTTGTAGGTCTTCAAAACCGTTATTTTATGAGTACCTCTCTCTCTCTCTCTCTGTGAGTTTTTTGAAGTTCAAAGCTTGCTTGCCCTGGTTTACTAATTTTGTTTGTTTGCACTATGCTATTAGCATTTGAGAAAATTCAGATGTTATTTCATCATGGATTAATAGGTGGGCTGGCCTCGGAGGCCACTGTCAAAAATAGCGGCTGCTTTGAAAAATAGCTACATGGTAGCTGCATTACATTCAGTAAGAAAGTCGCCTGGAAAAGGTACTCAGTAAATGAGACTATAGAAGTTATTTGCAGTCATCATATGAGTTTAATTAAATAGGCGTTCAGCTGAGATTTAGTATTTCCTTGTTATAAGAAATGATGAACATCTTAGTGTACTTGGAAAGTTACTTGGCAGAGGAAAATGGCCCAAAAAAGCTTATAGGCATGGCTCGTGCAACTTCAGATCACGCATTCAATGCAACCATTTGGGATGTCTTGGTGGATCCCGACTATCAGGTATTCTTTGTTAGTTTTTGGGGACAAACATGCTGTAAATATGAAGAAAATTGAAGCATCTGTGAAGTCTTGCCCTCTGGGCATTGCTAAGAATCAATAACTATGCTGTCTAGTGTCTACAATGGAATCAAGCTTATCCACTCAAGTACTGTTCAGTGGCGGACGCAGAATTCTTAATGCGGGGGACCAAATCACATGTATTCATAAATTAACAACAAAATATCATCCTTATATACTAGTTACACAATTTTGAGCGAACCTTCCATCATAATTTTTACAAATGAAACCTAAAATATAGTAGAACTAATGGGATAATTGGGAGGTGTGCCGGGGCCCGGGCCCCCACTTGCACCCCGTAGGTCTGCACCTGAGTACTTTGCCCACTGTGGTCTGGGATGTGGTCTTTAGGGGCCATCTAGCTAGTTTTCCAAAATTCCAACAAGTCTTGGGTCCTAATCACAGTTTCGTTTGAAGTTTTGTTGGTCTAGTAATGGTTTCAGTCCTACAGATAGCGCACACACCTTTTCGATGGATTAGAGAGAACATAAGAGTTCTTAGGATGTGTTGCACCTAAATACTTTGTGCATGTTATAACAAATTACTTTCCTTGGAATTTATGTGAACTGCAGAATCACTGCTTTATGACTTCTGTTATCTATCCGATGCAGGGCCAAGGTCTTGGAAAGGCTCTTGTTGAAAAGCTCATAAGGGCTCTTTTGCAAAGGGACATTGGCAATATTACTCTCTTTGCAGATAGTCAAGGTATAGCCACTATGGTTGTAGTCTTGATATGATAAAAGTCAGGGTCGTATATGTATAATCCCGAACAAGTAAGTATACGTTCATCAGGAGATTCTGAAACCATGTCCTATGTATCGTAATGTTCTTTTTTCTTTTTCTTTTTTTCTTTTTCCCTATTAATCGACCAATTTAAGCTTGTATCAACGTCAATGATAAAGAGCACAAGAAATGTCCATGGCAACTCTGGTCCTCTCATCGCACAGTTCTTTATAATGAATTTGATTTCTTCTATATTGTTTTTTACTTTGTTCTGCTACAATGTCATTGCAGTTGTGGAATTCTATCGGAATCTAGGTTTTCAACCTGACCCGGAGGGCATTAAAGGGATGTTTTGGTATCCAAGGTATTAGCTGATGCCCCAAGGCGAGGAAAGATATGTTTAGTAACATTGCAATGACTATGTTGCAAGATCAGACGGATGGGTGGTGGTGGTGGTTTAGGGATCCTGTATGTATATCTCAAAAGGGGCATGGAATTTGTAACTTTGTTAATGACCTTAAAGCTTCAAGTGTTGTTTTTATAGCTTGTGATATGCACACATCAAACTTTTTTCCCTCGTGCAGTTTAACCATCCATTTTAGGGGCATGCCTTTGATGTTGAATGTAATGCCGTTCCCAATGAGTATGAGGTTGGTTGAACCTTAGTTTCTGACCCCCATTATTCTTTTGTTGAATCTTATTTTCTTCCGCGGAAGGCATTATCTCTTGAAATGCACCTGATCTTCAGGCCTACTGCTAGCTTTGCATGAATCCAAACAGAAAAAACTCGCCAAACAAATATACGCAGAAACAAAACAAATTTTTACCTGGTTCGGCAATTGCCTACTTGATGGAGCTGACAAACAGATTTTTACATGGTCTGATAGGAATTGTTATTTTGAATCAGGCAAGTTCTTTACACTCCTGGTAGCTGGGAGAAGACTTTGAGACGCTACATCACTTAAAATATCAGCCTTGGTGTGTTGAGTGAACAGCCTCCACAATCAACATTAAATGCCAGGGTCAAATCCACGCCAGCACCATTACAAAATACTCGCGACTCGATATCTTCTTTTTTTGTGGTTAATTTTTTTTTTTTTTTGAACTGAAAGACATTTCTATTAAACAAAATTTCTCAAAGAGCCATCCACATTACAAATACTAGGCAGGGTGTGTCTATCCAATGAGCAGCCCTATTACAACTACGGGCCCAGGAAAAGAAGCAAAGAACAACCGAAGAAAGCTTTCTAATATCATCTATAATCGTCGCACATTCCCAGGGAGGAACATTCTTGGTAGAGCAGAGCTTGATGATTGTCTGGTTATCACTTTCAATGATAGCCTCCATGAGATGGTTAGCAGAGAGGAGGGAACTCGCTAAACGAACAAGCAAGGGCCTCCCCTTGAACCATAGATACTCGCCCATCCATAATATTACCTTTGTGATCTCTGATAAGTGCAGCAATTGCTGCCTTGGAGCTTCCTGACTTCATTGCCACGTCACAGTTTACCTTCATCAGTCCCTCATGAGGAGGTGTCCAGCAAAAACCATCCTAATTTTGATATGTGGGCTGCCCTTGATTTGTATGGTTCATCTTGCAATCATGGAACTCTTTCCAAATAAATGAGGCCTTAGCCATCACTGTCTTAGGGTCAACTGGAATAAAGTTAAAGATCCAATCGTTTCTTGCTTTCCAAATATGCCAAGCCAGACAAATGCATTTGCTCAAAATGTCATGACAATCTAAAGCTGAATTAAAATGTTCCATAATAGAAATGGTCCATTTCATGACAAACGAGATTGTCAAAGTATCCACCTTATAACTTAAATTACTTCCCAACCAAACTGTTGTAGTCTAGTTACAAAAGAACAGGAGGTGTTCAACAGATTCAGTTTCCCAACAACAGATAGAGCACATGGGAGAAGGGTTGCACTTACGTTTATGAAGATTCTCTTTGGTAGCTAGAAAATTGCAACACGCTTTCCACCAAAAATGTTTGAGCTTAGGAGGGACCTTTAGATTCCAAATGAACTTCCATAGGCTTTTTGGAGGTTCAAAGGAAGATGATGCCTTAGAGGGAAGCTTTGCATTATGCTCGGCTAATGCTATGTGATACCCAGATTTCACCGAGTAGATTCCACTTGAGTTGGGGTGCCAAATTAAGTAGTCCATTTTCCCATTTTGGGAGATAGGAATGCTTAAAATTTGGTCAGCCTCTTCCTGAGAGACTAGGGCTCGAATTTCCTTCTCTTTCCAAGACTTGGAACTCTGATCGATGACCTCGTGAACAAATTCCACCGTGCAATCAGGAGGCCTAGCTGAATGTATCTTATAATCCTTTGAGAAATGGACCCAGCTGTCTGACCAAAATCGAATATTAGACCCATTAGCAACCTGCCATCTAATGCCCTTCAAAAAAAATTCTCTACCTTGGATGATGCTTGTCCAAGCCCAAGATGGGTGTCTACCTTTGCCCGCATGAAGAAAATCCGAGTTTGGAAAGTAGAGACCTTTAATGAATTTTCCCTAGTGTAAGTTTGGGTTAATTAAGAGCCGCCAACCTTGTTTAGCAAGCATAGCAAGGTTGAAAGATCTAAATTCTCAAAAGCCCAGCCCCCCATGAAGTTTAGATTGCGTGGCATGACTCCAAGAAGCCCAGTGGATGCCTTTACTCTCCGGATCTCCGCCCCACCAGAAGTTAGAGATGTAGGCATTAAGTTTGTTGCAAAATTTTTTGGGAAGGGAAAAACATGCCATAGCATGGGAGGGAATGGCTGCACCACATACTTGATCATCACCTCCTTACCCGCTTGAGTGATTTGGTTTTGCTTCCAACCTTGGAGCTTGAGGAGGGTTCTTTCAAGGAGAAAATTATACACTTCCACCTTTGAACGCCCCAAGAAGGCAGGCAAGCCCAGGTACTTGACTGATCTACTTAATTGAGGCTTGCCTATGGTATCACATAATTCCTTTATATCGAAGAAGTATTGGAAGAGAAACTAACCCCCGATTTGTTAAAATTCACGAGTTGGCCCAAGGTAAAATTATATATCTCCAGAATTTTCACAATATGACCACATTCCTCTTTGTTGGCTTTTAAAAATAGAATGGCATCATCTACAAAAAAAGAGATGCGACAGGGTAGGGCAAGAAGGTTTCAGTTTGATACTTGAGATTCCTTGGTCAGACAACTCCTTGGACAAGAACTTGGAGAGAACATCAATAACCAGCAAAAATAGATATGGGGAAAGCGGATCGCCTTGGCAGAGGCCTCAAAAAGGGTTGACTGAAGCTCTTTTCTCCCCATTAGCAAAGATATGGAATTTGACTGTCGAAACGCATTGCATAACCCATCGAATCCAGGTTTCATGAAAGCCCATCTTTACGATCATAGCCTCCAAGAAATCCCATTCAACTCTATCGTAGGCTTTGTTGAAGTCCAAACTAATAGCCATGCTAGCTTGCCCACCTCTTCTGTTAATCTTCATGTGATGGAAAGCCTCATGGGCAATGATTATGCTATCTTGAATAAAACACCCAGGAACAAAAGCAGATTGCTGGGGGGAGATGATATTACCCAAGAGAGGTATGAGTCGATTAGCCAACACCTTAATGATTTTAAGGCTCAAGTTGCAAAGAGAGATAGGGCGAAATTGATTGAGCATTTCGGGGGAAGGAGATTTTGGGATGAAGATCAGATTAGTAACATTAAACTCCTTGAGAAGAAAACCTGACTAAAAAAAGCTCTTAACAGTTGAGATGGTTGAGGATTTAACCGTGTCCCAATAGGTTTGGTAGAAGAAACCTGGGTAACCATCTGACCTTGGGGCCTTAAGAGCTTGTAACTGGAATACAGCAACCTCAATTTCAGCATCAGTAACCATGCAAGTTAGGGACGAATTCATAGAAAGGGAGATAACCGGAGAAATAACTGATAAGGCTTCATTCATATCCCTGCTATCATTGCTATGGAAAAGATTGGAAAAATAATTTCCCAGTTGGCCATTGATCTCACTCTCCGTTTCAAGCCAGACCCCATTATCATCCTTTAGTCTCAGAAGTAGTTGGTTCCTCTGTCTCCTTTGAATAATAGAAGCATGGAAAAAGGAGGTGTTCCTATCTTCATAAGAAAGCCATCGAATTCTTGATCGTAGGTGAGAATCCAAGATGTCCGAGTGAGCACATGCTTGGATGGAGGCAAGTTGATCCCTTAATTGATCCAGCTTCACTTTGTTATTTCCAAATTCCTCTTTACTCTAGGAAATTAATCTGCGACGGCACGATTTTAGTTGTTTAACAAATCTGAACATCTTTGACCCAGAAACTGTGTCAATCCAAGCCGAAGAGATTTTGTCGTTGCAGTTAGGATGAGCGGACCTCATGGACTCAAATTTGAATAATCTTGGGATTTTCTTTAAGGGTAGAGTATGGTTGATAATGAGGACAGTGGTCAAGGCCAAGGACAACATCATGGAAAACTTGGGCTTTTGGAAATTTCTGCTGCCATTCAACATTGGCCATGGCTCTGTCAATGCATTCCCGCATATTTGCTTCTCCCCTTTGATTGTTAGTCCAGGTGTAGGCACTGCCTTTGAATTCCAAATCCATTAGATTACACTCCGAGATGACATTTTGGAAATTCTCGATATGATTGCTGTTGCAAGGAGCCCCCCTTGTTTTTCCGAAACAAAGCCAATTTCATTAAAATCACCCACACACGTCCAAGGTAACTGATTTTCTCTAGCCATTTTGATAAAAGCCTTCCAGAAAGTAGATCTTTCATCGGATGGTGCTCAAGACTGCTGCTTCATGCGAATAATAACATGAATATAGGACTGCTGCTTCAATCAAATGAGGAAAGAAAGAGAGGTTGCCAACCCCAGTATTAGTCCCCGCTGATGGAGCGAGCAGGCAAAATTCTCCTATTGGACTTCACAAAGTACTCCTATGTCACCCTATGCGTCTTCCTTAGTCGCTTGAATTTTACATCCTTAATTTCCTCCGTGAAAAAAATTCGGCTGAGATGCTTTGTTTTACTAATTGGCTTGAGTTTGTATTCAAGAATAAGTACAATGGTCTGGCTCAGTGGTCCTATAGGACCGGTTTTGTGTTGTGTGAGGTCTTTATTTGAACTAGTAAAACAAAATGGAAACCAACTAAAAAAATTAGTTGCGGAGCTCTGCTTTTATGCATGGTGTTTTTTAGGTGTGATTAGGGATGACAATCTCAACCACAAACTGTAGGTTAACTGAACCATATCTAATCGATTAGTGTGGGTTTTAAACAGATTTTTATTGAAATGGAGTAGTATTTTTATTTCTGCAAATGATAGTCAAATGACTCAAATGATTCGTAATCTGAATGGTAGTTGGGATCATCACATATTCTCTGTGGTAATTTGTTATCGTTGCTGGCTTGATTAATTAGTGGTGCTCTAATTTCAGCTCTAACTTCTCATAAATTATTCTCCAAATTCTTGTTTTTGTTGGGAAATTTGAGAAGTCAGTAACATGATCTTCCAATCATCCTCCCCAACCCACATTCGAATTCTCTTGACATATACTCACCTAAGCAGCAGTGTTAGTCAAGCTCAACAACAACTAGACTGGATTATGTGTTTAACTAACTATTTACCATGTGGCGGAGTAGAAATACATATCCCAAAAAATTACAAAAATAAATCAATTCGAAATCCCAATTGTGCAATGGAAACCTAACAAATGGAAAAATCAAATGGCATATCTTGAAAAATGGCAAAAATTCAGCAACATTCACCTAAAAATTGGAAAATCTCCTATAATGCTTGGTATGCTCTACCTCGTACCACATCATTATATCTCTATATACATAACCTGAACTCGGAAGTAGATTTATATTTCATAAATTCTGATTGGCACATTCAAGGGCCTCAAGTTTTTTCTCACGCTCTATTTGCTCATCATCAGGATCACTATCAGCCACAATACCGGATCCAAAAAATGATTGGAATCGTTCTTGATCAACTTGTCGAGAAGAGTACAAACACCAAAAAACAGTTCGATAAGAGTTTGTTTGATACATGAACAAATCATATTAGTGAGGGAAAAAAAAAGAAAGCAAAATATTGTTTGAGCGCTGCTTCCACGTCCCCCCCCTTGTCTGGGGGACACCACATCCTCCCTAATTCTTAACCCTTAGATCTTCTACTTTGAATCTGACCCATTGAATTAAATATTTAGAAAAACCTTTAACCTTTTGAACCGGTTACCATATTTAAAAAAAAAAAAAAAAATCTTTAACTGCACGGGTTAACAAATCGTGGTGTGGTTAGGGTATTTTGTTTTTTTCCTTTACTTTACCATTTTGTTTACCTCTCCCGACCTTTCCTCTTTTCATTACCTTCCCCTCCCTCTCTCTCTCTGTGACAAAACCCTATCCCTCCCTCGTCGACGGCCATCTCCCACTGTTCCCTCCTCCAGAAATTGGCTTCCCCCCTCTCTCTATCTCTCTCGAGAAATGGCGGCGTAGATCGGAAGAAGTAATCGATTAGGCAATCGATTAGGTCAATAACCCTAAATTCGAGCAAACCTCAGCAACTCCGGCGACGTCGGCCTCCGGCGACCTTGGTACCTCTCTCTCTCTCTCTCTCTGTTCGTCGTTGTATCTTTCATACTGTATTGTAAAAAGGAGATCTAAAATCCAGACGAAAATTTTGATTTTATCTTATTCTAGTTCTTATTGTTAAAGGATATTGATGTGGCTCATTGTTTCACCTCTTTTCAATCCGTTTGATGCTCGTAACCTGTTCACAAGCTTCTGTGACCCGATCAATCTGTAAATACTTGCTCAATCTGTAAATACTTGCTCGATGTGGCATGTTTACTGGTGTGGGGTATTTTGCGACTTGGTTTGTAGTCTAGTGTTCACAAGCTCTTGTGACCTGGTTCTCATTGTTAAAGGACATTCATCTGGCACATTGTTTCACCTCTTTTCAAACCAATTTTTCTCTACCGCTTCACCCATTGACGTTGGCTTGGCAGCCAAACTACACATATCTAGGAATTTTTTTTGTTTTTTTGTTTAATGTGATTGGTAGATATTCTGTGTTTTAAGTTTTCTGAACTTTTATATGGAGATAAAATCAAAATTTTACACACCATGTGACAATGACAAGGGAAGAAAACAGTAACTAGTATTGCCACTATAATATTTCGTGAATTATGAAACTGCAGATGACCTTATCTATATATTCAACTATGTATTGTGGAACTGCCCGTTTCAAATTTAAGAATTGTGCATCTCACTGTTGTGGCCACTGTTTTTGTCCTTTTTTGTTAACTATTAGGCCATCTCCTGACCTTAACTTATAATTTTACCCAGTTTAAGTTAAAATTTGAGTGTTATGAATCGATCTACCAGGCAGACTTAGATTTAAACATTAATTTGTTTGAAAGCTTCATTAATGACGGATTGGTAACATTTGAAATCCACAAGGAGCCTTCAGAACTTTAATTAAAGAAAAATCTCCCTTTGAGTAATTTAGTGGATATGGATTTGAAGCATTTTCCATTTTAACATGACCCATATTGGGTACAACTACGTGGACCGTGGTATTACTTATGTGAAGATCAATTTCGTATGTGAAATTCCGTTCCAAACTGTCTCGCTGTTGTGTTCTTCTTTTGCAGGAATTTGACATACGAAGTTAGTGATTTTGACTCTGAATCGGCACACCAAACCAAAGGTATAAAGTCTGCTATCTCTTATGAGTTTTGCTAGTGAGCAGTTAGCAGTTAGCAGTTAGCACTGTATTTTTCTTTTGTCCAATGATTCAATCGGTGGTTTAAGTATGTGAAGTTCGGATGGCTTGGTGAAGAGGATTGAGGACAAATTGGAGATTTGCAACGATGATGATGATGAGGACGAGGACGACAATGAAACTGATGGCAACGATGATGATGAGGACGAAAGTGAAGGTGATGCCAATCATGAGGATGATGAAAGTTCAAGTGATGGTGATGGTGATGACAAGGACCTTGGTGAATAGCTTGGATGTAAAACATGGGTGAAAACTTTTGCTGTTGTAATGTTGAATTTTAGTAGGGTCTAACTTACTGGGTATATCAAGTATGTATATGCTGAATATTTTGTGACGGCATGACGGTAGATGCCATATTTTGATGCTTGTTGCATTTGGTGATAACAAGTATGTCAAGTATTTAGGACCCTAACGTTGAATTTGGTGATGGAATCATGGAAATGGTAATCTTGTTGAGAAATTTAGGGTACAATCGATTGGATGATCGATTCTTGATGCTTCTTTTAGATGGTATGTCCCCCTCAATTTTAGGGTACAATCGATTGGATGATCAATTCTATATAATGCAAACTGGGAATAGTTTTCAAAAATTTAGCATCCAATCGATTGGATGATCCATAAAGTAAAATTAACAACCCTATTTCTGTGCGTATTTAGAACTATTTGTGTCTGTGTTTTAGGTTTGACGAACATTGACCTTTGTGCGTGGCAAGTGAAGTGTCCATTTTCCTTGTGCAATTGATTGTTCGATCGATCAACATGGATGTTTAAAAAATTTGGACATGCTGTTGAATTAAAAATCTGAAAGTGCAAAGTGCCGATTTCACGGATTGTGGTATTCCTTGAATTATAAATTTGGACAAGCCCTTGAATTATCCCTGGGTATTCCAATTTCACGGACTATGGTTCAAAATTAAGGACGAGGGAGACAATTATATTACATAACCAAAGTCATATACAAAATGGGCAATTAAAAACACAATAATAAAACCCCGGCTACAATCCCAATCGGACTGCCACAGCAATCAAACATGCAATCAATCCCCACAACAGATGTTTCATGGACCGAACTTCTTTTTGGAGCATATCAACCTTAGTTTCAAGAGTAGCATGACTTCCATCTTCCACACTCTCTTCATCTCTCTCATAAACCCCCACTTCACCTTGCATTGGCCACGATTTTGGTAAACACCACCTAAAAAAACCACATCCCTCCGGTTTTTTTTATAACATGCAAAGTACAACCGTCCGTGTGTGGTCTTCTGCGGCCCTACTATCCTCAGCTCAGCCTTGACACCACAATAACAGTTTGGTGCATCGTCATATAAAGGCGCTGCCATGTCCCCGTGACCACCACTGTAATTTGTGTTGGAGGAACAAGACATTTTCCAACTACAATTTGTAACAAACTACCACAAATCAGACAATTTTTTAACAATTTACGGTACCGTGAACGTCAAATACATTGAATAAACATCCATAAATTATACCATTTTAAGATTAAAAAAAAACCTTAATCTAGTATATTTGTTGTTTTTACCTACGAATTGATTGGTCGATCGATTGTTCTATGCTCTATGGATAAATGATAATTTAAGAAATTTGTGAAATTTGCAAATACATACGAGAGAGAGAGAGAGAGAGAGAGAGAGAGAGAGAGAGAGAGAGAGAGAGAGAGAGAGAGAGAGAGAGTGAGTGGATTGAACACATAGTAGGCAGGTCACACACGTGTTTCATAGTGAATATACAATAAATCAAACTGAGGAAGGTAAGATTAAAAAGACCATATGTGAAAGAGTTTCGATTTAGCACCATACCTGAAAAATCACCACCCCGTAAGAGAGAGACAGAGAGAGAGAGAGAGAGTGTGTGTGAATTTGTACAAAAAGTGAGAGATGATCTCGTGAATTTGTACAAAAAGTGAGAGACCCGTAGGAATGGTGGCAAGGGATGGTACGTGGTCTGGGTTTAAATAAGAAGGGGGAGGGAAATTTCAATTTTTTATTGAAATTTGAAATTTGAAAATGTGCCTGAAAATTCAAATTTTCGGGTGAAATTGGGGGGAGGTAGATTGGTGGGAAAATACACCTGGGGTAGTTGAATTGGGCCTCCTTGAGCCACTTTTTAGTTGGGGCAATTCTAAAAATTAGAATAGGTGGCTGGCCAAATTTGATAATTTTGATTAGTATGTGAACTGCAATTTCGTTCAATGAATTGTTTGTTTACTTCCCAACATAATGATTAATAAAATAACAAATTGGCAAATTTAACAACTATATGGATACAAGAAAGAAAATTTATTTAACTCTCAAATAATTATTATACAAAATTGTTGGACATAGAAGTACGAATTTGTTTAATAAACTTCCACTAATTTCAATCTACTGACGTTCAAAGCAAAAGCTTCATCCGTTGAACAAGGGAAAATGTGGAACCTTGATTTCGGTAGCCCGTGGATTTGTTTCCTGCCAGCAGTACTCATAAGAAAGAAACATGAAGAGATAATTGATTGGCTGATCGATTGTAGTATTAAAACAGTAATAGGTCAGAAAATAATAATGTACACTTAATTGATTGGCTGATCGATTGTAGGATTAAAACAATAACTGAGCTTTGTCAAAATAGTATTGGACAATACCTTTGATTTTCTGCAAGATGCTTCATTTGCCTTATATCCCATTTCAGTACTGGAAGCTACCCTAAATCATTCATTAGAAATTCCAAAAATCATTGGCAAAATTTGTACGGCCTTGCTTATTGAAAAATGAATGGAGAGATGTTACTGAGGGAATAATGTCGACGCCGGAGGCGCTTGCTTATCACAATGCTAAGCACATACCGCTTAAACTGCATGTTAGGGTACTCATGGACACCACAAAAAAATAAGGTACACACACGCTCAAAATGAACATAGTGACACTGAAACTGTGCTCAAAATTAAGTCATTATGGATGCATTATGGTAGTCATGGCTGCAACTGAAACTGCTGCCCCGCCACAATATCTACTTGCATTATGCCAAATAAATCAATTTAATCATCATTGCCTAATTTCGACTTGTACGAGATCCATTTACATGAACTACCCGATGTGGAACCTTAACGGGAGATGGCAGACAACTCCCAGACTTGATCACAGTATCAATAGAGATAGACCGTTAACTTGGGCTCAGGAACTTGTCAATATAGATGCATGCATTAGGGTACTCATGGCTGCAACTATGGTTGCCCAGCCACAGTATCTACCTTCATTATGCGAACAAGACGAATTTCATCATCATTGCCCAACATACGCTCTAAATTACTGAAGTACTTTCCCACCAGGTCATATATCAATTTCATCTATTTTGGTTCGCAAAAATTGGTGTCACCTACCTCAAAAAACAAAAGTATATGGAACATGATACTTACGTGTACGGTATGAAATACCTGCGTGGCCCAACAAAAAAAAATACAAATTAGTATGGTCTAAATTATTCCAATTTGATAAATTAATTGATATACCGTTTCCTAGGTTCCTTTCCATTCATCAAATTGATTCAACACAAATGATTTGGCCCGATTATTCACGTCATGTACCAAATCCATTAACAACCTTGGCCTTTCATTATCATCCATCTGCAACAAGACACCACGTCCTAATTTAGCTTTAACATCAAAACAAATTATTGTCAGCAACAACAAACAATATGTCACGATTTACTTGCATTAAATACTAACCAAGTGTACACCAGGTGGGTAATCAACTCCTTGCATGAATTTGATGACGAACAGTCCACAATCATACCTACATTTCATAGGATATATGATTTTCAGCGGGACGATTGGAAATCCAGGTGGCAACATATCTTCGACAAAGTCATGCAAAACAATCATATTCCTTACATGTCTGTGTGATGCTGTAAGGGTTACCTTTCCCAACTCACAACCTTAAACTTAGAAAAATCTTGTTGATATAGGTCTCCAAATTGCACCTGCATCATCTGATCAAATACCCCCATCTATATGAAAGTTGAAGTTTGGACATGTAAGTAGAACAATGGCATGCCATTAACACGGTTAAGGTGACGTACACATACCACTACACTTGCAAGATTCAAGCGTCTACAATTCGATGGACTACATGGCATCGAATCAAACAGGTAAGTCATTTGCTTGCCCATGTCTACCTTGATGCAAATCCAGTGGCCACCCGAGTTCAATGGTATGTATATCTACAACCATAGATACCAAAAAAATGGTTCAGCTGTACCTGAACAAACACAAATCAAGCATGGCATTGTCAAAATCTGGCATAACCTCAATCACTTACTTGATCGATTGACATTGGTTGTTTATAAAAATCTGCCAAACTACCTGAACATACACTGAACATTGGTTGTTTATACCAACATCCATACAAATTAATTGTACATCAAATACCTGGTTTCACTTGCTAATGTGACGGATTATAAAATAAATTATACGAACTATTCTATAGACGAAAATACTTGTACCAATCAGTTACTTAATCGATTGACCGGCAATCACGCAAAAACATTTTGGAGGTTCGGACAATACTTTGGTAAACTGTGGAAACCTTTTCATTACAATGTTCTTTGCAATCAATCAAGTGGAAGACCTACATAACCAACTTCTTTGTTAAACACAAAATTCGCTAAAAGTCTATCCAGAATAAACTCCCGGTAATATAGAAGTAGGCTATGTATCAATAAATAAATAGACCAACATACATAAACAATCTGACAACCCCAACTCAACATAAAAATGTTACGACCTAGTTATTCTTTAAAAGGAGAATACTGGATTTTAAACTGATCTTCAGCCATAACTATTACGTTTAAGCATCTAAATCACCCATGAAAATCGGGAGAGAGAGAGAGAGAGAGAGAGAGAGTGAGAGAGAAAGAATACCCTTGTGATTTACAAATTTGGTTTGTTTCTGGTTCTGATCGCAGAGAGAGACAGAGAGAGAGTTAGGGTTTGTATCGTTTGTTTGCATTGCAGGCCCTAGGGAGAGGGGGAAAAAAGTTTATATAGTGTGTGTGTGACTGTGTGTGTGTAGTACATGGCATTACATGTGTGCATAATTAGGCGTAAAGTTACGATGCATCATTCGAGGGCCTTTCGAGTTATTTTTTGAAAATCGGAACCGTCTATATTTTTTGTAGGATGGAATATATTATTCATGTAAAAAATTAAGTATATTTATTATCTCTGTATGCTCGATCGCAGTTGACAAATATTTTCCTACTAATGATTCTCACATCCGAAATCTCCCGATGAAGGGGTTTTCAAAATCCGATTGGCCCGAAATTTGGTGAAGTTTATTATAACACCAAGAAAAATAAAATAGTCAGTGTTGATCGTTAGAATTGTGTTGAGATCGTGTGGCTAACGTACATTAGACTATAGTAGTATATATTGGTTCATAACTATGTATGTTCAATGTCTAGCATTGAATGGTGGATACTGGTTAGTTTAATTGAATGTTTGATCTAAACCGATACGATTTAACATCTTATCAATTCTATCATTCTCCCCGAAATTGATGATCATCCGATGTCGGTAACCACACAATCGGAACACATTCAGTGCTTCTAATGGAATTTCAGTACTATAATGCACCACTTCAAGGCCACCTAATCAATTTTTTAAAAATCTGAACCGTTAGATGTGTTTAAAGCATGTTTTTAAGGTCCTATGCAAAGATTTGGAGAAAAAAAATACCCAAAAGGGCTTGATCGGGCCAGGTTTTCGTATAGTAGTTCAACTAAACTCTTGGGATGCACCAAATGGGCCCCACTCCAAATATTTGGCCAATCAGAATCATCAATCATTTACAGTGCATGTATTAGATAATTTGTACAAAATTTTAAGTTAATCGGATATCCTTACACCATTAATCGACCAACAAAATGCATTCTAGTAACGAAAACTGTGTATAGATAAGTATGCTTTCTAAGCCCGATCGACCCAATTTTTAACAACAATGATTTAATCACTAAGACAAACAATATGAACGGTGTGGATTATCAAGATTTTGTCGCGGTCACGTGGCTACTGTACATTAAACAACAGCACAAGTATTAGTTCGTTATAAATTATATTGAACATACATAATGTAGAGGTCAGTACCATCTCAATTTTTACAATGAACGATCTGAACCGTTAGGATTTCACGCCTTGCTTGTTCCATCATTATCACCAAAATCGGAGATCATCCGATTTTGATAAGCACGTGATCAGATCACGTTTAAGTCATCAATAGCCATTAAACTCTTATTTTGGACAATTTCACTTCCACCAGAGTTTCTTTTGGCCAATCCGAACCATCTATCTTTTACACACTACAAAGAACCTCATTCAAACCAAAAATCAAGTTCATCGGGTATCGATTGACATTTCATCAAACGATAGACATCATTGACATAACGAATTTCTTAACGATCAACGATTTTCATAAGTTTGATCGAGCTAAAACTTTCCATGACTAGTTTAATCAACAAATACTACGATATTAACGCCCTTGATTTTTGAAATAGTTTAATTTGACAGAGATCTGAACGTATTTGTGTCGGAACACTGTCATAGAATCAGAAACATACAATTACATTTCATATTTTAATCACATTAATTTTAACCATGGTTAACTTTTAAAAAAATCATAAATAAAATTTAAATTTAAATTTAAAAATAAAAAAATATGTCGAATCGATTAGCCACTGGTCCCACTCACATTTAATGTTATGCACAAAGTTCGATGTGAGTGTAGGTTATGCTGATTTTTTGTTTTGGTAATGCCATTTTGTGGTTTTTCAAACAAAGGTTATGTCAAATTGTGGTTCTGGTTATACCATTTTGGGGTTTTAGGTTGTGCCCTTGTCACGTCACACTTTTTGGTGTCACGTCACACTTTTTGGTTATCTCAATTAAGAGCATCCTTATCTGGGTCACCAAAATTTTCACCAAATTTAACTTCAAAAACACCTTTTATAAATTAGCAAGCCACTTTATCAAAAACTCACAAAATCAAACTCTCTATTTTAACTTTACTATATTAAACTACTCCCCTCAAATCTATAAAAAAAAAAAAAAAAATCCCCACCGAGCTGTACTTGTACTTGTCCAAAAGTGGAGTAGTGTCCACATGTCACACCTTCAGCCATTACCTGACCCAACATCCCTTCTCCCCCCCCCCACACGTGGACCCCCCCCCCCCCCCCCCCCCCTTCCCTGACGCAGCAGCAACGAAAACAATAAAAAAAGATTTGGTATGTGAACAGTACCGCACCAAATTTGGTGCGGTACTGTAGCAAAAATAATTTGGTGAGGTAAAATAGAGAGCCTGATTTTAGTGTGTTTTTGGGGGTTTGGCTACTCAATTTAACTTAAAAGCTAAATTGTTAAGCCAAATGGGGATGCCCTAATAGTTCTTGTTATGCCATTTAGTGGCTTTCAAACAAGTGTTATGCTATGTTGTAGTTTTAGTTATGACGTTTTGGGGTTCCACTTTATGGCCCACCTGATGGTTATCCCGTTTAATGGTTTTGTTATTCCATTTAGTCGTTTTGTTATTTCCTTTTAGGGTCGGTTAGGTACCTTTGGTCATACCTTTTAGGGGTTCCGATTTTTTTCTTCTTTTTTCTTTTTTTTTTTTTTGATTTACCGGTTGACCCCTTCACTTTTGCCTACGTGGCATCCATCTACACCGTTAGATTGGGGGTATACGGTATCCCCAAACAAGTGGGGGATATTGAAGCATTTTGCTTGTTTGAAATCTTAAATGTCTTTTGTTTCCCCCCACAAACACGATTCAATCATGTATCAAATGAACTCTAATCGAACTTATTTTTGAAGTGCTTACTCTTCTTGACGAGTTCAAAATAAATGAGCAATTTTTTTCACAAACACGATTCGATGGTGTATCAAATGAACTCTAATCGAACTGATTCTTGGAGTGCGTACTTCTCAATGAGTTCTAAAAAATGAACGATTCTAATTATTTTTTGAGATTTGGAATGAATCCAAAAAAATCAAAAAACTAGAGGGGGACTAGTGCGGGACAAAAAAAACTTGTCCAGACTAAAGGGTGATCTAATCAAAATTCTCTCAATGTGATTTCCAAATGTAATTTTCATGTGATGTAAATAATTCTGTTTATTTGAGTGGTGCCAAACTCAGATTTCCAAAGTTTATTTAGCAAATGAAAAACTAAGCCTAATTCTCACCATCCCATTCATTATGTTTTGACATCACTCACCTTAGACTATAAAATAATTCATAAGAGATTAAAGCGTTAGTTTTGTAATAAAAGGAAGACGGAAAGTTATTGATATAATAAAGGGCATATAAGTTATGTCGGAAACACTTTTGATTTTGACATTATCATTTGTCTTCAAGTTTTTTTCTTTACGCTTTCGATTTTGACATTATCATTTGCCTTCCTTTTTTGTCCCTTACCTTAGGGCATCCTCATCAGCATTGTTAAAATAACTTTTTGGTTAAAATAGAGAGTGAAACCCTCCAAAACCCCCAAAAATTAGCCTCTCTATTCTCCCTCACCAAATAGTTTTTGCTACAGTACCGCACCAAATTTGGTGCGGTACTGTTCACACACCAAATGTATTTTTTAATCTCATTTATGTCAGTCACGCAATTTCCGAAGAGAGAGACAGTGGTGGGGGCCAGGTGACACAGAAGAGAGAGAGGGACGGGAATAAGAAGTGGGGGGTCCATTCTACACGTGGCTTACTGGGTGTGGTGGAAAGGAATTTTTTTGAGGGAAAAAGTACTGTTTAGTACTGTAGTGATCAGAATACATCTCCCCAGGCGGGGGAGAGTAGCTTTTTAGTGGAAACTTTTTTTTTTTTTTTAGAGATTTGAGGGGAATAGTTTAATAAAGTAAAGTTTAGATAGAGAGTCTGATTTTTTGAGTTTTTGATAAAGTGGCTTGCTAAATTGTAAAAGGTGTTTTTGTGGATTAAATTTGGTGTTTTTTTTGGTGAGGCTGATGAGGATGCTCTTAGCAATATGGATAAGGATCCTAAAAAGGGACAGATAAAGGGAATTTTTTGGGACGGTATTCCAATGCAATTCCTTGCTTGCACACTGTTTCTCCCCCCCCCCCCCCCCCCCCCCCCCCCCCCCAAATCTCTCTCGGCGGCGGCGGCGGGGTGGCTATGTTGGTGGGGATTGGTGGAATAAAGGGGAAACTCGTTTTCTACCAAAAACTGACTGGATTATGGCAGTACTCTCCGGCCATGATGATGTGGGAATCTTCGTGGTGGAACTGGAAAGCAGCATATGATTGCAATTTTGAGTTTAATTTAAGAGATAATTATGACATCCCCACCACAACCGCGAAGATACCAATCATAAAAATGACAAAAGTAGTACAGGCAGGCAGGTTGATGATAAAGCCGGTCAAAAGGGAGGCGCGTGGATGGAATCTTCTTGTGTACTCCACATATATACTAGTGGAGTATTTATTTTCTCCGAGCAGGTACAGAAAAGTCCATGTCCGTTTGCAATCAGTCATAATCAGAATCGAATTCCTTCCGATTCGACAAAATACGCATCTTTATCTATTGACCACGACTTTCAAGAACATCAATCTCCCCAACAAAGGCACTTGAAATATCTTTCCCCTCCCCCTCTCTGGATATATCGTACCGTATGTGCTTACTGATCAACCAACCGTGACGAAAGTCGTCATTTTGGGAAATGTTTTTTTGCTGGAAGATTCAAATTGTTGTCATTGTCACGGTACTTTGACGTATGCTCTACTTTACTCCCATTTCCACACAATCCAACTTCTTCTTGATTTCTGATAAGCAATCTCGTGGTGTATATATATATATATTATTAGCCAGCCAAAGCACTTTGTATTCCACTTGCTGATTGCAACTAGTATTATTTTTTAATACTGTATATTTGACTGTCTGAGTCTTTTAAGGTCACTCCTACTTTTTTTTCCCTTTCCCTTTCTTTAGTAGTATTGTTTATTATAAGTGCGAATCTCTCAATTTCCTATTGATTCTCATTGAGGTCGTGCATTGAGCTGCTTGTAATCACGGGTGACCAGAACTTCACTTCATTTTCGCTAATCAAAGGAAGAACAAACCAAAATTAAAGGTAAGCATATGTAGTTTGATTTTTCCTATTCTTTTCCATCCTATTACCCGTTTACATGTTGAAAAACGACATACAGATGATGATTTATACTAGTTTGTAGATACATATTAGTAGTAATCTGGTGATGGTAATTTTTTGAATACTAATTTTTATTTCTCTACCTGCCTTGTGAATATACATATGTGCATGGGTCTCTCTCACACAAGCAATTTGATTTGGAAAGCTTCACAATTTAGGTTGATTATTGACTACATGAAATAATCAACTTCTATTCTTGATCTTCAGGAAAGATGAGACTGAGATATTGGGAATGTATTTATGCACTGTCGTTTTGTTTCTTCAAGCTAATCGCAGTTGCACAAATTACCGACCCCGCTGAAGGTGGACTGGACTGTCTTGACTTCTATTTGTTCTTTCTTTAAAGTAACTCTGTGTCATTAACTGTAATCCAGTTTTAGTTCTATACTGTACATCACAATCAGCTGATGTATTTTGCCCATTTCCAGTTTCAGCACTCCTGGCTATCAAGAGTAGTTTACTTGATCCCTCAAAGCATCTTAAGAATTGGAACAAAGGGGATCCCTGTGTATCCAACTGGACCGGAGTCTTATGCTTTCCCTCAGTCATGACTAACGGTTATTTACATGTCCGAGAGCTGTATGTTCGTTAGTGTCTCTGATTTCACAACAGTTCTTTTCATTCTTGATATAGGTAATCGTCTGATTTAGAAAATTTCCTCATTATGTTACTGTTTTTGCCACAGCCAACTACTAAATATGAACCTATCTGGAACTTTAGCACCCGAGCTTGGCCAATTCTCACAACTTCAGATTTTGTGAGTTTTTTTTTTTCAACAAAAAATGGTATTGTTGTTTTATTGATGCTGTCACCAACCATGCGATTCTCCCATTAATGCTAATCCTTCTATTTTTGCATTCCTTTGGAAGAGATTTCATGTGGAATGACTTAAGGGGCAACATACCGAAAGAGATTGGAAATATTGCATCTTTGAAACTCCTGTAAGTTCAAGGGGGTCTTGAAAATAACGCTTCGTTTTAGATAGTATTAGCTCTTACTGTTGTGAGGTTAACCACGCGTGTGTTGTTTGTGCAGCCTCTTGAATGGAAACAAGTTATCAGGTTCTTTACCTGCAGAGCTTGGGTATCTATACAATTTAAATAGACTCCAAGTAGACCTGAACAACATATCAGGAACAATACCAGAATCATTTTCAAATTTGAACAGTATTAAACATCTGTGAGTGGGTTTCAAGCTAAACTTTATGAAAGCTTGAAAAGGATTTTTTGCATTATGTTTTTTTTTTCCTTTTCCCTTTTCCGTTATTTATGTGCATGCACACAACTTTTGCAGCCACTTGAACAATAACTCTCTCAGTGGTCAAATTCCTCCTCAACTTTCCAACCTATCCACTCTTCTTCACATGTGAGTTATATAGAAGATTCTTCTCTCTCACTCTCTCCCCAAGTAATACTATTTTAGTGCTAATTCTTTCATCTTGAATTTTTTTGACTTCTTCTGTGGGTTTATCATATTGCACGTTGTTAAAAAAGGCTGTTGGACAATAACAACTTAACTGGATATCTTCCACGAGAGTTCTCCAACCTTTCAGACTTACGTATACTGTAAGTTACTTCTAAGTATCATTAGGTCCTTCTCTACTCTATTTCTGTTTTGATGTCTCCACTTTTGGCTGTTATTGCGCATTCTTGATGGCAACTTGTCATGTATATATTTTGGCCAAGCATTCACATTCCTCTCTGGAGTTTTTTCATTTTATAGCCTGCATTGAGTTTACACTTGAGATTTTTCGACGTTGCCTCAATAAGTTGGGAGAAGTATGAGTCCTTGTAACTTATTCCATATCATACAGTTAAGTGGTATGTTCTCATCTTCTAGTATGGGAGCTTGTGGTATCCGCTCCACTCAATGGTTTTACAAATCCTTAGTTGTATCATTTAGGTTTTGACCTTGTCCAGCCAAAGGAAAAGGACAACTAACTAATGTTAATTTTCATGTTTTACCCTTGCAGTCAACTTGATAACAACAATTTCAGTGGGGCTGAAATTCCAACATCTTATGGAAGGCTATCAGTATTAGCGAAGTTGTAAGTGCTATATATAGGATGTCTGCTGTTTAGCTGTTTTGTATTCCATTAAGTGAAGAGAGAAACTTTTGTACTGCCGTGATATTCTTTCACATGACTCAAAAACCGGTTTTGGAGATAACAGTGGCTGTGTTCATTTGAGGAGTTTTGGGGAATTTAGTTTTGTTTGGTTTGGTAACGAGTGGAAGGAGAAATAGGGTAATAATTGGAGATAGGGTGTAGACACCCCAATTTTGACCTAGGAATGCTCAAAAGCATCCCCGATGATGAGGATAAGTCGAAAACAGTACATAAGCTTGAACAGGGTTTCAGACCCCTCAAACCCAACCCAAAAACCCAACAAAAACTCTGAACCCTCTGAAACCACTTGAGCACTCAAGTGGAGGCAGCCTCAGTGCTCAAGTAAGCCCTTGACCCGAGCGCTCAAGTCCCACTTGAGTGCTCAAGTTGCCTGAATGCACCAGAACTTTTTATAGCATCTTTCAGTCGGCCATGATGGGATTTTCTGCATTTTTTACCGAGTCAGATCTCTCTCCCCTCCCCAGACCTTGACCCATCATGATATTTCCCTCTATTTTGAATTTCAAGACCAATTTCCTTCTCAAACCTCTCTATAAATCCCACCTTTTACCCCTCTTGGCTGATCTCTTCCTCTCTCCTCCACCCCTTCCACCATACTACACATTAGCCACACTACTCTGAAAAACCAGCCATGTACACTCCCAAATACTCATCAAAATCCTCTTAAAAATCCTCCAAAAACCTCTAAAAAATCCCCAAAATACTTGAACAGCTTTGATGTAGGACAATATTTACACCCCTGTCATTTATGGAAGCATTATTTTGGTAACAATTTTTATTTAGGATTATTATTAGAAGATCTTATTTGTGCTGCCTGTTTAGCACGATTTTAGCTTCCTATTTTCTAGTTCTCTAGGCTTTTATTTCCTTGTTTTTATTTCCTTATTCTATTTTGCTTGGTCCCTACTCCAAGTTATATTTTTGGTAGCCAAGCATTACCTTATTAGCTAGGCCTACTACTAGTATAAATAAGGATGTAAGCCTATGTCATGAATCATCTTCCAATTAATAAACAAACTTTGAGAACTGTCTCTCTTTTTCTTGTGGATTCAAGAACTCTCATGGATTCGAGAACCTATCTTGTTTGGAATAGCACGCTAACTATTCTCTCGTGAATTCCGCTGCGTCAAGTGGTATCAGAGCGGGTTTTTCCTGGCTCGATGTCACCAAACAAAGTTGATGACACACCCTTTGACGTTGCTCAAAGGTTTGCTGATCCGAGGGAGATGGTGGAAGAACAACAGATAAGTATCCTGACGGAAATCCATGAGACACTGCGGCAGTTGTCTCTACGCCTCGACCAAAGAGCAAGAAGGGTTGAAGAAGATCGCGCGGTGGGAGTTGCCCAACGCCGTCCTCTTAACCAGGTTCGGGAACACGCGGTGAGATTTGCCCAACGCCAGCCCAGTAACCAGATTGTAGTTGGGAGACGCCCAGCTAATCATGTCGATAGTGAGAATGAATGTGGAGACATGTATTACGAAGATAATTACGAATATCAGTCGGTGAAGCGGCATTCAAAGTTTGAAGGGTTTTATCGCACAGATGAGGACTTTTCAAATTTTCAAGAATCACCAATAATTCCCAGTTTTAATGCGCATTGTAATCCCGAGAATTTTATTTATTGGTTTCGTAAAGTCGACAAATTCTTTGCATTCTACACGGGCATTCCAGAAGAGAAAGAGGTCAAATATGTGGCGCATAAGTTACAAGGTCATGCTTTTACATGGTGGGAGCAATTGCAATCTAATCGAATGCAACAATATAAACAACCAGTGAGGACTTGGCGAAAGATGAGACAATTGATGAGTGCTAGATTTCTTTATTCACAACATATTCAGATGTTGTATCAAGATTATCGAAGAAAGCTCAAGTCCAAACGATCATGCAAAGATAATCTTGACTTGCCTTATTCGTTTCCATGTAATGAAAATTATGTGGTTGCGGATATAGAAATCTCAAGAGACACTTCGCCGAGGCAATTGGGTTTGAGTCGATCAAGCCGCGAAGGTCAACAAATCAATCAAGGTCTTTCAAATTCAGATATGTCGCATCCTACTTATTATGATGGGTATGAGATCGCAGAAGAAGAAGGAGATCGGGTCGAACTTGGTGATGAAGAAGAAGTTGGTGCTGATTGCGAAGGAGAAAGTTCGAGCTCTCTAATGCTCGAAAGACAATCTGATCTAGATGATGGTGCAACTACAAAGGTAGATGAGGAGGGCGAGTATAAAAATATAGTAACAGTTGACCAAATTCACAAACTAAAGGGAGAGAAAAGTCTTGAATTGGGACCCGTAGTTTCTCAATCCGATAATGTCACCACCAATGTCGAGCTTTGTGAACTAAGTGGAAGTATTACTTGTCCTAGTGATGAAGTTAATATGAATGCTCTTAATGCGACTTCATGCACTACCAATTCTGTGATGGATCTAAGTCAAGAGCACATGCAATTTCAGCATAAGGTGCAAAGCGTTGATTTTGTTGGAATAGAGCAGTTTGAGCCTATGATACATTCTTGGAGTATAAATATGTTAAATCAATTGAAACATGCAGAGAAGATGTCATTGCAGGTACAATTATCGTTATATAATATTTTGAAGATGAGCAAGAAGTTGAAGCATTCAAAGTATCTATTTCTTTGGAATGGAAGATGGCAGATTTCCAACGAGAACTCGTGGGCGAGTTATTTTGAAGAAACGGAGAATGATATAGGACAATATATACACCCTTGTCATTTATGGAAACATTATTTTGGTAACAATTTTTATTTAGGATTATTATTAGAAGATCTTATTTGTGCTGCTTGTTTAGCACGATTTTAGCTTCCTATTTTCTAGTTCTCTAGACTTTTATTTCCTTGTTTTTATTTCCTTATTCTATTTTGCTTGGTCCCTACTCCATGTTATATTCTTGGTAGCCAAGCATTACCTTATTAGCTAGGTCTACTACTAGTATAAATAAGGATGTAAGCCTATGTCATGAATCATCTTCCAATTAATAAACAAACTTTGAGAATTGTCTCTCTTTTTCTTGTGGATTCAAGAACTCTCGTGGATTCGAGAACCTATCTTGTTTGGAATAGTACGCTTTGATACCACTTGACGCAGCAGAATTCACGAGAGAATAGTTAGCGTACTATTCCAAACAAGATAGGTTCTCGAATCCACGAAAGTTCTTGAATCCACAAGAAAAAGAGAGACAATTCTCAAAGTTTGTTTATTAATTGGAAGATGATTCATGACATAGGCTTACATCCTTATTTATATTAGTAGTAGGCCTAGCTAATAAGGTAATGCTTGGCTACCAAGAATATAACTTGGAGTAGGGACCAAGCAAAATAGAATAAGGAAATAAAAACAAGGAAATAAAAGTCTAGAGAACTAGAAAATAGGAAGCTAAAATCGTGCTAAACAGACAGCACAAATAAGATCTTCTAATAATAATCCTAAATAAAAATTGTTACCAAAATAATGTTTCCATAAATGACAGGGGTGTATATATTGTCCTACATCAAGCTTCCACCACAGTCCTACACTCCATCTTCTTCAAGTCTCTACCTTCAAACTACAAAAAAACCAGGTCCTACTAGTCTCCCCACCACCCCGAAAATCCATACAACTTCGAAAAACCATTAAAAAAATCCTTCATCAAGCTTAGGTGTTGGTCAAAACATTGTTCAATCAGTGAAGCCCACTTTCATACACCCTAATGCCCATCACCTAGTCCAAAACCACTCACTCATTCCATTGATTCTCAAAATCACTAGCCAAAAGTGCCTTGTTCAAGCTTAAAAAGGTAGAAATACCTTCCAAACGTACTGTTCTTGTATCCTGAGGGAAGCCAATAGGCCTAGATTGGTTCCCATACCAGCTTTAGGCTTGCTTTGGCCATTTAATAACACAAAATCAGTTTTTGAGGTTCACTACTTGCTGCTCACTTGAGCACTCAAGTCCCCTTCCTTTATATTTTTCTGTTTTCTTCCTTAAAGCTGTGGAAAATCCTTTTGTTCATTTCTGTTCATTGTTAGTACTAAGAAGGGATCAGTTTATGATCTGATTAGCCCATGTAATGGGTTAAAACTTTAAAACTAATTTTTTCGAAGCTCGCCTAGCCTGAAAACAGAGGTTATAAGTCAGAAAACATGATGAACCGAAGGAAACATAATCATTTTTTAGAAAGGAACCAAGAACAGAGGCAGCAAGAGGTGATGGCTTGAGGGCTCAAGTCAGCCACTTGAGCGCTCAATTCAGAAACAGTGGACAAATCCTTTTTTGATGAAAGAGTCTCTATTTCTCATGTTTCTTGTTATTTAGTTTTTGGTCCTTAGTTGTCTGGCATATGTAGCTAGTTTCTCTTGAAGTATGTTGCATATCCCACGTGTATCATGCATCTCACGTCATTAAAACCATCATATATAGTCATTTTATACACATTCACACAAGCATCCACCATTTCACATGCATATTTACTTGTAATCATCCCCCATCCCCTTTATGTGAACAAAGTTGAATCATAAACATTTTATAAATCTCACAAACACTTAGTAGAGACCGACTTTCGGATCGGGCAAGGGGGGTGCCATAAAACCCTTCCCCTCTCATATCTTAGCTCTCGTGACGACGGACTAGTAAATAAAACCTTATCCAAAAATGAGGCACGAGTCATTCAAGTTCAGTTCCTGGGGTGCAAACCTCAAATCCGGGTGGCGACTCCGAATCGAATGTGCTCTAGAGGGGTAGCCACATAGGGGGAATGAGAGGAGTTAGATAGAGAGAGAAATGAGAGTAATAATTGGAAAGAGAGGGTAACGATTGGAAAGAGATATAGGGTAATGATTGAAAAATTAAACTAAACTAAAATGTCTAAACGAACACAGCCAGTATGATTCTGCCCGTTTTTCACATTTTCCGGTTTATTGTATCCTACTTTTAGGGTTAATATAAGATTCAATTGGATATTTAGGTTCAAGAGTGCTCATAAATTGTTAAGAGTTACTAATCCTGCTCCAAATGTATATATACTCTTTGGTTTTTTTTGGTACCAACTACCAAGGAACCCTTCAAGGCAGGACTACTTTGGTAGCAAGCCACATGTATCGGGCAAGCCAGTGAGAGTTGAACAAAACAGCTCCGAGTTTATGGTTAGTCCCAATGACAACATTCTTAAACCGCTGGGCTACCCTGATGGATTTTGTAGAAGTATGCTGCATATCCTCGTATTGTGGATATTGTGATCTGGGGGCGAAAATTGTGTCAAAGTCTCATTTTATGGATTGTACGATACAACTGCCGACTTGTAGATGCTATTGAAGATCTACAAAGGATTCATAGTAACTGAGTACTACAAGCTTAACACCAACATGTCCCATGGAGAGGCTAATGTTATTACAGGACTTAATTGTTCAGAAAGTTGGAAAGGCTAATGCTTTTAGGACTCATTTTGGTCTCGAGGTGAATGTGGGAAGGTTTCTGATCATTCCCATGGGTGAGGTTGTCGATTGACTTATTGGTAGATGTCCTGGGTTGCAAGGCGGCTTCTTTTCTTTCATCTTATCTGGGTGACCCATTCAAGTCTAAAGCGGCTTGGGATTCGATGGTTGAGAGATTAGAAAAGCTTGCGGGTTGGAAAATGTAGTACTTGTCGAAAGAGAGAAGAATGACTCTTACCAAAAGCACATTGTTGAGCCTGCCTACATACTTCATATCAGTCTTTAACATACGCATTTCAGTGGCAAAATGACTAGTAGTTACAAAGAGATTTCCTTTGGGAACGTTTGGGGAGGAGTTTAATTTCATATTAATGGATTGGGATACTTTCTTTTCTCCGGTTTGGAAAGGGGGTTTAGGAGTGGGAGTTACAAAGATATTTCCTTTGGGAACATTTGGGGAGGAGTTTAAGTTCATCTTAATGGATTGGGATACTGTCTTCTCTCCAGTCTGGAAAGGGGGGTTTAGGAATGGGAGTCACTGTTTTTAATTAAAGCTTATTGGAGAAATGACTATGGAGGAAAGTGATGTGTGCTAGGCATGGGGAAGGTTGGGGTGCATGGTCCTCTTAGGAAATTCATCTGCAACATGGGGTGGGCCTTTGGAAGAGAATTAGGAGAGGATGGGGTGAATTTCTAGGCATACACATATAAAACTGGTGGTGGAGAGGAAGGTGAAGTTCTGGGAGCATGTTTGGTGGGGGGATGTAAGGTTAAAAGATGTTTATTTGCTATATTTCAGTTGACGGCGGACGGGGGTGAGACGGAGGCGGATTATCTTAGGATGGGCAGAGAGTTGATGGGTTGAGATATTGTGTTTTGCAAGTGTTAATATTAAGTGAAAATTTCAAAAATACCCCTAACCTTTGGACTCAATATCCCATACACACCTAAACTTCAATAAACGTTAATTAAGCCCCTGACCTTGAGACTCCGTCATCAATTCCCACCCTTGGTCCATTTGCCGTCCAATACCTAACGAAGACTCCTAGCTGGCGCCCAAAACGACGTCTTCTTTGGGGTTTGTCATGGACTTTCAAATTTGTTCATTATACGTTGTCTTGTGGTGCCAACTTTAGGGGTCCCACACAAGCGATCTGAACCGCTTCAATGATTTTAAAGTATTTAATCGAATGGTCTTGTAAAAAATTAGGCCCATCTGATATTTTGATCTGAGTAGTTAGTAGTTCATTTTTTCATTGAGAATCAAGACCCTATAATCTGAAAGAATTTTGGAAAAAATTATACAATTGTACGCTCGGTATCCCCTTGATCTGAACCTTAGGTATCGAAGCGCTTGTTGAGAGGAGCATTTGCTAAAAAAATGATCTTGATCGGACATCGATAGAAATCAAAACAGGTCCATAATTTTTACGTTTTGAATCAGGACCTTTCGATGGAACAAATTCTTAACATCATGGTTGTGTAAGTTTTTGAAATACTAGGTTTGTGAAGATGGTAATCGTTGGAAAAATACTAATAGAACAGAAATAGAAGCTGTATTATAAAATGCCTAGACAATGACAAGATAATATATCCTATTTTTTTGTGGTTGCCAGATTCCTTAATGGCTTTTTTTTTTGTCTATCTTGTAGTGTAAATATTACAGAGAAGAATTTTCCATCGAAGAAGCAGTGCTTATGCTATTTATTTTTCTCTTTCTTGGCAGAAGTCTAAGAAATTGCGGCTTGCAAGGAGCTGTTCCTGATCTCAGCAGGATACCAAACCTTAGCTATTTGTAAGTTGGAGGCTTGGAGCGTTTATCAACTTCACTAGGTTGTTTTAATGTTGATTTTCTTTAGGCACCACTTGGATATATTTAGGAAAAGGCACAAGTGTATTTATCCTCTTTATGCTTTTTGGCTGTTAATTCTCTCCTGCTAACAGTGCACTATAATTACAGGGATCTCAGTCAGAATCAGCTCACTGGACACATACCATCAAGTCCACTTTCTCCAAATATGACAACGATGTATGTAAATGGACAGTTACTACAGGCTAGTCGTTGCATACGTGTAGAAATTGCTTTATATGTGATTGGTGCTTCATCATCTCATTTTATTGCAAAGTCTATAGATAAAACTGCATGCAATTCGAATATTCATATTACGAACACTCATTGTCAGCTTGAGCACTATTTGATGAAGAGTTTTTACTAATTTCTTGTGCAGCGACCTGTCAAATAACCAACTTAATGGTTCTATTCCAGATAGTTTATCAAATCTTCCTGCTCTGCAGAAACTGTAAGTTTCGTCATTCTTCTTGGTATGTTGTCTCCTTTTACAACAAATTTGTATATGATAATCATCTTGGGATACTCACATAATAACCCTATGGGGTTTGAGGAAATATGTGCATTTTAAACTGTGGAAATCAATTATAAATTTTTAGCCTTTTCAACTGCTCTTCCATGCATACTTTGTAATGGGATTGATTATTACAGGTCGCTTGAGAATAACAATTTGACTGGTTCTGTCCCTGCTAGAATTTGGCAGAATATCTCCTTCAGTGCAAAGGCTACACTTTTACTGTAAGAGCTTGATGCGTAGAACTAGTGTCACCATTTGGAGTAAACAAGTGTTTACTTCGTCGATGTGGTTATCATATATTGCTTAGGCCCTATTTGAAAGCTGTGACTTGCTAATTTCCATTCCATGTACTTAACAATGCAGTGATCTTCGGAACAATTCACTCTCAGAAATTGTAGGAGATCTCAATCCTCCGAAAAATGTTACACTCAGGTTGGTTTCTTTTTATAGTGGCCATTTTGCTGTGTGAAAGAGTCACTCTTTTGCAGAGCTTTTTTGAGGTTTTGACTGATAATTCTCATCATGTGGTAGTCATATAATTGTCATTGTGCATTTGGTTTGTACTTATTAGTATGTTTCGTTGTGCCGCTGTGTGCTTATCATCTTATCAGCTGTTCTTCAGGCTGCAAGGCAATCCTATCTGCAGCACTGCAAATATAAGAAACAAAGACCAACTCTGTGGACCTGGAGCTGGAGGGGACGATTTTGCTCAGAAGTCAACAAATTCAAGCGTGATTTGTCCTATTCATGCATGTCCTACAGATAATAACTTTGAATATGTCCCAGCATCTCCACTGCCATGCTTTTGTGCATCACCCCTTTGGATTGGGTATCGGCTGAAGAGTCCAAGTTTCTCTTATTTTGCCCCATATGCATATGCATTTGAGATGTACGTGACGCGTTCTCTTAACTTGGACCTTTATCAACTTTCCGTTGATTCGTTTGTCTGGGAAAAAGGACCACGTCTAAGAATGTATTTGAAGCTTTTCCCTCTGGAAAGCAATCTTCATATACATACATTCAATACAAGTGAGATTCTGAGAATTAGAGACATATTCACATCTTGGGAATTTCCTGGAAGTGACTTTTTTGGTCCTTATGAGCTTCTCAACTTCACTCTTCTTGGACCCTACTCATACGGTAAGCTCTCAAGCTGAGAACTTTCTCCTGGTTGAATTGAAGTTTCAAGAACCCCATGTTTTGAGAATCATTTTCCTTTAATCCGTGGTTTTTTTTTTTTTTTTTTTGTGGTTGAATTTGAAGATCCACTGCCTTTGAAAACTATTTTTGCCTGTGGACTTCGGAAGAGTATTCTGGCAGCCACCCCAAGTAGTTCACTTTATGGCTTGTCTGAGTTGTGCTTGGTTATAATTATATGCACATATTACTCACATGGGATGGTACCATATTACAGTATGTTTTTCATGTGGTACAGACTAGCATTTTTAGACCTCTTGCTTTTGGGAGTAAAATGAGGGAGTTTTCACTCCCAAGGCAAAAGGGAAAACCTGTTCAAGTCGGTAATCATGTGAAGTTTAAAGGTATAGATTTTGTAGTTGCATCCAGGTGTGAGTGATACATCTCATGTATTACTCTAAGCTGGCCACATGCGCATTGATTTCATTAGGATAATGAAGGGTTTCTTCTGACAGGACATCATAAGAACTTGGTAACTAGCTGGGATTGCATTCCCAGAATGGAAATTGTGTGGATTAACAAAATTAAGCACATTATAAAAGTAAAAAGAAAAAGGAATAGTATGCAATGGACCTAAATCATTTGCTCAAGTGACTAGGTTGTTCTTTGACTACACGGATGGGGCTGCATTACTGCAGATTTGTCACGCAAATTGAGATTTGAGAGTGTTCAGGGACCCGAAATATAAGATCTAGGATGACATATTGGCCAAATGCCCACCAAATGTGCTTGGTTTTGCAAGGGGATTGCTTGACTAAATTAGATGGCTCATAGCTTTGAAGAAACGAAAGTGGACACATGCTTATTCTTTTCTAGCCATCTGCATTTCACATATTTCAAGTTGTTCCTACAGGCACTCCTACCCTAAAGAAACACTAGGCAGAATGTTCGAGTAGCTGTGTTTATTTGCCTTGGAATTTTTCCCTCACCTGAGTTCTGTTGTCTGTAGAGAATCATGAGACTCAAGGGAAAAATATAAGCAAGGGAATTTTGATAGCTACTGTCTTAGCAGCTGTTGCCGTTGCTGCTACGATCTCTGTATTAGTCACATTGTTTATTGCTAGAAGACAGGCTAGAAACCGGCATAACCTTTCAAGAAAGCATTTCTGTAAGTTGTTTTATGTCAATACTGAAGCTTACTTCTCTTTGCAATAACTCCATATCACCTTGAGAATGTCAGACAGGACACATGAAATCCATTCTGATCTTGCAGCCTCAAAGCTGTATATAAAGATGGACGGTGTTAAAAGCCTCACTTTTAGAGAAATGGAGTTGGCAACTAACCATTTTAATAGCTCCGCTCAAGTTGGCCAAGGAGGTTACGGGAAGGTTTATAGAGGAATTTTAGCTGACAACACAATTGTTGCCATAAAAAGGGCACAAGAAGGATCTTTGCAGGGCCAAAAGGAATTTTTGACAGAGATAGAAATGTTGTCAAGGTTACATCATCGAAATCTAGTTTCATTGGTTGGATACTGCGATGAAGAAGGCGAGCAGGTATATTTGGTTGGCTAGAACACTGAAATGTTGTCCTTTCTGTTTTGGAATTTTTTGCACCAAAGATCAGTGTTTTGGTGGTCTGCCTGACATTTCAGTATTCCTCTCCTTAAAAATTGATCCAAGATGGGACTGATGCTCAGTTCATATGATGCCTGAACTTTGTTTTTGCTATTCCTTTTATCATTGTTTTGATTTACGTGGATCTCTTTTCTAGTTCCGTTACTTACTCGTGCTTATGCTCATCTTAGAAGGCTCTGAAATCTAATCTTATTCACATACAGAAACTAAACCATGCTTTATTTAAGTAGTTCGTTCTGTTATAGCTGTACCGCTGTACCATTACCGGACAATTAAAGATATGTCTTAGTGGGACTTATCGAGTTTTGATAGAAGAAAACATCGCTTTCACGATTTGGATCATTGTCACCCCTTGCAACATGGAACATTTACTAGATTGCAAGTTCACAGTTGTCTCTAAGAACGACATGATTCCTGGAAAAAAGAATTTCCTTTTGCACTTCTACCAAGACATCCTAGAGTTATGTTGGCAATTTCGTTTTGTTTAATGTGGAAGATAACCATTCCTGTTTGCTTGGTACGTTTTAGTTTTGAAGAACTTAGTTTGTTGTGCATTCTTGAAAACTGAAAATTAGAAGCGTCTGTTATCCGATGAACATTCCTGTTGCTTTTCACCGTTTAGATGTAAAACTATCATTTCAATATTTAAATTTATTGATGTAATTACATTCTTGGTGCATTTACAGATGCTCGTTTATGAGTTCATGCCTAATGGCAGCTTGCAAGACTGGCTTGCTGGTAATGAAGTTTTTCATATTTATAACTTCACAATTCTGTTCCATGGTCAGATTTTTGTGCTTGGATAGGTCCTTTCTTCCTGTTCCTCCCCATTTCTCTGCTGAAGGTCACGGTACTGTTACAAAGTTTTCGGTTCTGCGTAATACAAATTTGAATGGTGGTATATATCTTTTTAGGGAGGATCTGAATGCTATTTTTGGTGTATGTGGAAAATTAGCTTTTAATGTCTTTTCCGTTCTGATTTGCATCAAGTGCAATCAGTTGCTTAAGCGGCTAATAGATCTACAAATTCAGCTGAATGTTATCCAAGCTGCTAATGATGCAGGAGCAAATAATGAAAACAGTTGTACCGAGGAGTCTTCTTTTATATCCTTGAATTATTAGTCTAAGTACTTATTTATACAGTTTTTAGTGTCATTTCGTCAATCAAAGAGTCTTTTTTAAGTTCATTTCAATTTCATAAGTGTCTTTTACGTTCTCAGGAGTTTTTCTAGTTTTTAGTGGTCAAAGTATGTAGTTTATTAAATTTAGAGTCTTGGAAATTGGAATTTACATTTCCTATGCTTGGAGGGATGTTCCAAGTAATCTATTTAAAAGCTATGTGGTGAATGGAAAGGAGAGAGTGTGTGTTTGAGTTAAAGCCTTTGGCTTGTTAAGAAGTTTATCTTCTTGTTATCGTTTCTGTATCTCTAGGAGGATTCCTTAGAGTGGTGAGCGACCCCTACGCCCTGTATCCCTTTTAGACACCTCGGGTGGTGATAATCTGTATCCCATTGGCGTTTCTATTTGGGTGGTGAGCGACTATCCCTTATCCTTTTATCCCTTTTTACTTCTCTTCCATCCTATCTACAAAACCCGGCATCAGCTAATAACAAATATTGACTAACTTATGGGCTAATACTAAAAGGTAGGTGTTAGTTGTAAGATCAAAACAAGTTGATCAAAAGAAAAATTGAAACATCAAAACAAGACCAATTACCCTGTCTGTTGTTGCCTGTGATGATTGCAGTTTCTCTTTGACAGGTGAGTTGTCTAGATTTCACCCATCTGAAATGCACTATTAATTATATTCGTAACTCATCCATATCGCATAAACATTTTGGTGGCTTCAAAGTTGGTGGTTTTTCATCTCAAGTGTTCTTCCTTCCCAAGCTCTAATAGATTGTTTTCTGTAATTTGACAGCTAAATCGAAGGGAACACTGAGTTTTGGTGTGAGGTTACAAATTGCATTGGGTTCAGCAAAGGGAATCCTTTATCTTCATACTGAAGCTCATCCCCCTATATTCCACCGAGATATCAAAGCCAGCAACATATTGCTGGACACTAAACTTAATGCTAAAGTCTCCGATTTTGGTCTTTCGCGGCTTGCGCCAGTTATGGATGATGAAGGGACTGTACCTATTCATGTATCCACAGTTGTGAAGGGAACACCAGTAAGTCTGACACTGCTAGCTCTATTTGATTATATAAAATCAAGGAACTGTTCAAGAAATTGTTTTCTGAGACACCACTATTTCGGAATGTATCATCTTGTATTTTGGTTTTTTGTTTTCTTTGAAGGTTTTGGCAAATATCAATCCAAATACTAAAAGATTATGGGGATTTTTCCTGCGTTCCCACAAAACTTTGGAGTTATTAATGATCTGCTGCTTGTTTTTTATCTACCCATCGCTTCAATAGCTTAAACTTCTAGGAAATGTAACAACAATGTGTATCTTACTATCTACCAGTCCCTCTGATGTGAGATCCCATCTAGCATTTGAATAGACGAACATATTGTATTGGACAGGTCCATCCACACAAGTAGAACATAGTCCAAATGCACGTTTATTTATTCATCCATGAAATGAAATCATATACAGAATGAAGGTCATATAATAGGGATGACTTCTGTATGCGAGATGTATCTTTTCCAGAAATGTGAAATATGTATTGTGGCCAATTGTTTTTTATTATCCATAATTTTGCTTATTGCATGATGTGCCTGCAGGGTTACCTTGATCCTGAATATTTCTTGACCCATAAATTGACAGACAAAAGTGATGTTTATAGCCTTGGTGTTGTATTTTTGGAGATCTTGACTGGAATGCGACCAATATCACATGGAAAAAATATTGTCCGAGAGGTACCTAGCCTTCCTTTTATTTTGTTATTGGTAAATCAAGATTTCGTTGTAGGACCATAATTGATAATACAACTGCTACAAAGGCATACCCTTCTACCAATTAGTATTACAGAAAAGAATGTTTAGTGAAGAAGCCTCAACAACTCTGAATTGAGGCCTTTAAGTCTGACATCAAAACTGACCTTGGAAGAACATTGCTCTGGTTGTATCATCTTTGAATCCCTTCTGGTCTGTAATTTCTTTCCTGCGATATATAATATACCATGGGAACCCAAGCACAGTAGTTTTCCTGTCCAATTATGGAAATATTGCCAAAATCCAACACACTTGTGAAGGGGAGGGTTAACTGACTGACCTGCATATTTTGCCAGCTAGTGAATGAGATTCTTTCTCACCTTCTTCCTTGTCCCAGAACTGTTTATCAAACTTTGTTGCATTTTCTAACCTTCTCAGGCCAATTGCTAACTTTGAGGTTTCAGTTCTCTCAATGTATCTTACACATGTCAAGTATACTGGTCCATCCTTGCATGAAAGTTAATGATTTCCAGAATTTTCTCCATTGTTCAACCAGAAAAGTCATCCTGAAAATGAAAAATAGGCTGCCCAGGAGAGTATTATGATTACTTAAGTTCTAGTTTAGGCAGTAATTTTGTGTTTCTTGAAAACTGTCACCGTTGGACAGTGACGTACTTTGAGGGTTTCATGAGGAAAAGGATGAGTACCGAGGATTAGCACCTGACAACTCTTCACTTGCAGGTGAATTTGGCTCACCAATCAGGCACGATGTTCACAATTATAGACGGCAGAATGGGTTCCTACCCTTCAGAATGCATGGAGAGGTTTTTAGCTTTGGCACTTGAGTGTTGCCAAGACAAGCCAGAACATCGGCCTTCAATGTTGGATGTGGTGAGGGAGCTGGAAAACATACACCGAATGATGCCCGAAACTGGCTCGGACTTGTCAGTACCCGAATCCAGCTATTTTGGTGAATCAAGTCCCTCATCTTCCGTGGCCTTTGTAAGTAGGGATCCAGTTTCATCATCAAATATGTCAGGAAGTGATCTAATAAGTGGTACCATACCCACTCTCATACCTCGGTGACATGCCCGGCGAACTTTATAATGCTTAAAACAGGTAGGTAATTAGAAAAAAATGTAATTTGATGTACAGTGCTAAAAGTTGGTGTAAAATTTGATACGTTTCCTAGAATTGTTGTTCTTTATGTGATTATAAGCTTGGGAAGATAGAAGCTGATCCTTGTAACCTTTGGCGGGCTTATGCTCCAATGTTTTTTTGGACTTACAGAAGGGGAATACAGTAGCATATGGGATTCACACATACATCATATAATGAGCGTAGGTCGCTTTATCTCATCACGTAATCGTCACTTTGCAACTGCGCATGATGACTAGAAATAAAAGAAACAAAACAACTGGACCAAACATGCATAAAGGGGAATGGTGGATGATGTTCGGTTAAGGGTCCCCTTGCTAGGGATTAAGGGAGAGCATGAACTTTTCAATAATATCTGGAGGATCTGAAGACATTATGAACTTTTGATTATACGTAAAATAATCTCTCAATTTATTGAACATGTGGATATATTCAATAAATTTGAGTAGTTCCTGTAACCAAAAAATTTGAACAGTTCCTACCTACCCTTTTTTCCTCTTTACTTTGATTTTCTCCTGTAATCCGCCATGAAATCACCGCGCTCTCTCACCCAAACTGAAGACTGAAGAGGGAAAAAGCCGAGAAGATGGGGGAACAAAACAACCCAGCAAGCAGGCTCATATAGCCTTCCTATTCTATTATGTGAGATCCAGCTCAATTACACAGCATGTGTAGCGAGCTGGTTGGAGAAGCACATTTAATAGAGAAGTTCAATGCAATAGAATTGGGACTGCAAATGAATCAAGTTGTTTGCAAACTGCTCAAGACTCGACTCACTATTTTAAAAGTATTCTTTGAAGAATATGACGTCACATCACTTGTTCGTATGTTGCACATTAGTTCCAATTGTAATTAGTAAATAGTGTCACGTAGCTTCCTTTTGCTTTGCAATACTAATCTTCGCATCCTGAAAGTTGAATCTTGGCTTTGTCTGTGCACCAGGTGGATGGTGCAGACGTGAATTTTTGTTTTCTACCTCTGAATGGATTAAATGCCACTTTTCGTACTCATATATTTCCAATAACCCACATACTCCACATCCAAATAAGCTTCAATGTAAGTTGATTAGCAGTCGAGTTCAATTTTTTGCTTGATTGGCATCATACCAGCTACACAGTTAACACAACCTTAGGGTTGTAATTAGCCAAGGCTTCTCTTGGTAAAGATACTTCAGCTGGCTGCAATACAAAGTAAATTCTCAACACAAATACAAATAGGAAGAAGGGTTAGCATTCGGAATCTGATATTCAAAGTTGCTCCATCCATATCCTGAGGAAACAATTTATTGGACCAGGTAGATCCAGCTTTGAACCATCAAAACTGACAAATATTGTTCAATACCCCATGATCATACTTACCCAAGTTTAAAAAAAAACAGAAACAAACCAAGCCAACCATCAGCTGCTGATCATCTTCAAAACAAGCTAGGGTAATACCAATAAACTAAAGAACTAACTAGGATTCAATAACCCACTTACTGTGGTTTATTCATAGATAGATTAAAAAGCCATAGAAAGAGAGACGAGAAGGTAAGAATTTCTGAAGCACAGCCCAGCCCAGCCCAGCCATTTGATTTGAGTCTGAAATTTACTTTCAAGTCGACTGATTGCTAGAAGAATCCTCGCTCCCATTAAGCAACTTCTCCTTCTTTTCAACCGATTCATCTTCATCTGTTGTAACCACCACCTTCTTCTCTTCACCAACGCTTTGTGAACCAGTTAATCTTGCCAATACAACAAAAGACATTCCTCCAAGAACATTGTTCAAGCATCTCAGAACCACCACCGACGACTTAAATGCCACCGGTGGAAGCACACTAGCTAGCAAAAACTCCACCCCATTCAGAGTTTGGTATCTCAAGTTACTGCTCAAACCCATGTGAAGTGCCCAGGTACCTGCATTCAAAATCGTAGGCGGGGCCTTATTTGGGGTCTCAAATTCAGGATCCATCTTCTTTCTCAACTTAATGAGTCCATTTGAAAGCGCAGTCCCAGCTAGTCCAGCTGCAAAACCCACAGCAGCAAAAAGAGTTCCTTTATACACAAAAGTTCCCAATCGGTTGACAAGACCATAGGGTCCAGGCTCGAACATGTGGCTGGTTGGGCAACTGGCGAAAATCGAAGGGAGGGTTGCAGAGGAAGCAGACATGGTGGGTGCCAATAGATACATGAGTACAAAATTGAGAATGCTACCAACAACCAAAGTTGAAAACACGAAATCAAGCTCATTGAGTCCGAAATTAGGACGGGACGCCATGTCCCCAAGAACACAAGCGGTAACACCTACCACCTCCTCCATTAGAACCTTGAATGGGAATTGGGGATCTGCAGCAACTCTAGATCTCCATCCATTCAAAAATGCCCCTACCGGTCCAATCCACGATGAAGAGGAGGTATCATCTGAATCTTCATCTCCGCTCCACCCATCACTACTGCCACCACCTCCGCTGCTGCTGCCACCGCCATTTCCCCATCCAGTGCCATCACTGCCATTTCCACTACTACTAGCACATGGAAGATGGAATTTTTGGAGGAGTTTGGGGAAGAAGGATTCAGCACACAGAGGAGTAGGAGGAGGCAAGGGTATAATAGGGAAGGAAGTCGGTTGGTCAAAAAGGGGACGATTTCCGAAAATCCGATTGGAGTTGCATGAGATGGGAGGAAACTGAAGGAGTCGAGCAGCAACAGGCATCTTCACTGCAAGTGGAGTTTCAATTCAACCAGATTGGAATTTTGGTTTCAACTTCACTTCTACTATAACCACCAACAAACCCTGATAAAATAAACGATTATATCATGGGTTGATCTCATTAAAACAAAAAAGAATGTGAACTTTAGGCAGGGCCGGCCCTAGCTGAAGCTTAGAAAGGTACTTATTCTTCAGACCCCCCAAAAGAAATACTAAAAAGAAGGGGGGCCGAAATGTGTCGTACATCTATGTTGAATCTAGAATGGATTCACTCCTGGTGAGTGGATCGGGCAACCCATTACTCCTGAAGGTGTTTTTTTTCAATAAACACCGAACAATAACATTTTCTTTTTATTAAGCATCGCAATTACGCATAACAAGGAAAACAACAACAACAAAAAAACAGCAACAACAACAACAGAAACAAAAGAACAGAGAGAGTTGGACAGACAGACAGCCGACCAGAGAGGGAGAAAGACGAACACAGAGAGAGAGAGAGAGAGTGGGGTACCTGTTGGAGTTGAGACTTTGGGCTGGCTCTGATTCTGAATCGAACAGAATTTAAGGGTACAAGCAACTATATATGTTCCAATATTTACATACAAACCCTAGAAATTGATCCGTATCTCAAATTACTCCTTCGACTTGTACATTTTCCATTTTAAATCCTAAAACTTCAAATCTCTCAACAATGTCTTACGAAGGCAAAAAAACCAACCTTTTTGTTCAAAATCTGAAATTTCGAGTTTATCACACCATATCCAATCAAAATTGTATACAGATCACAAAAAAAAAAAAAAAATTAAGCTGTATACAATTAAATTCAAAACTGTATATTTGTTGTGCATTGAAATCTAAAGTGCACATCATAATATGTCACAGTGGTGATTTTAGATCTTTGTAATGCCCCCAAAATTTGGGCACGTCAATAATTATTACAAACCATAAATAAAGCTTAGACATAAACTTTAATACAAATAATAATGTCTCCATTAACTATATAAATAACAATCGGGGTGGTTCTAGGTCTTCTTCTACCCCTGCAACGGGTCATTCCCCAATCCGGCAGCACTGCCTGCTCCATAGGCCTGCTCTCCATAGAATGGATCTTGTCCATCTCGACAATCTGCCATAATACGTTAGAGTCGCACAAGCAACATTGTGGTAATATGTCAGGGTCACACAAGTGCAACACCGTGAGTAATTAGGCCTAGTAGTCTACCATACCAAATCTCTAACTCTAACTGGCAATTCTAGAACAATAAGCTCAAAACAGTATTTCAGATTTGTTAACAGTAAAGTCATGCAATGCACCATGTGTGTCTATGCGGCTCAGAGTAAACATGCACAGAAACAGTATCTCATTTCAGTATCTCAAAATAGTGCCACGTGTCAATTTCTCAAACAATTCATCATTTCAATTCTCATCAGTTTCTAAAAAACGTATCTCAATTCTCATCAGTTCCTAAAAATCATTTTCTC